>OY728135.1:170150232-170515467 GCA_963277665.1 Viscum album
TGTGTCGATTATCATCTCTTGAACAAAGTGACAATAAAGAATCGCTATCCTCTTCCATAGATTTATGATTTATTCGATCAACTAAATGATGCGAGTTGGTTCTCAAAGATCCACTAGCGATCAGGATATCATCAGATGCATGTGAAGGATGAGGATATTCTGAAGACTGCTTTCCGTTGTCGTAATGGGAATTATGAGTTTGTTGTAATGCCATTTGGCGTGATGAATGCTCCAACTGTATTCATGGGATTGATGAATGATGTGTTCTATGAGTTCCTAGACAAGATTTTGGTGGTTTTTATCAAACACATCCTTGTGTACTCCAAATCTGAAGAGGAGCATGTAGAGTATCTACGACTCATATTGGGAGTTATTTGTCGGCATCAGTTGTTTGGGAAGTTTTCGAAGTCTGAGTTTTGGGCTCGAGAAGTCCGTTTCTTGGGGAATTATGTGTCCCAACAGGGTGTAGTTGTGGATCCATCAATGATAGAATAATTTGTGTTTTAGGAAGCCCCCATGATAGTGTCAGAGGTGTGAATTTTACTTTGTCTCGTAGGCTACTACAGGAGGTTCGTAGCCAATTTCTCATGATTTGCGACTCCTCTGACAGCTTTGACTAGGAAATATCAGGAATTCATATGGACTGATCAGTGCCAGGCAGCTTTCGATTATCTAAAGGAGAAGTTATTAAGTGCTCCAGTCCTTTGTCATCCAGCTGAGGGAGTCCATTTTGATGTTTTCTGTGATTATTCACATCTGGGGTTTGGCTGTGTCCTCATGCAGCGGAGTTTAGTTGTTTCTTATGGGTCTCGGCAGTTATATCCCCACAAACGCAACTATGCCACCCATGATATTGAGTTGGCAGTCGTGGTGTTTTCACTGAAGTTGTGGAGACATTACCTCAATGTTGAGTGCGTTGTGGTTTTAACTGATCATAATAGTTTGAGGTATGTTTTCTCTAAGTGTGACTTGAACTTGTGACAACAGCGGTGGATGGAGTTCTTACAGGAATATGACTTCGAAATATCTTATACAATTGGACAGGGGAATTTTGTGGCTGATGCGTTGAGCCAAAAGTCACATAGTGATGTTGTGCGTGAATCCAGTGATTCCTGGAGAGTAATGGAAGAGCTGTCAGCATTACATCTTGAAAAGGGAGAAGTTGGGGGTAGAGGATGTCTTTTTTAGATGACAGTACAGTCAACCCTAGTAGAGAAGGTGGAAGAGTCCCAATTGGGGGATCTTGAGGTGGAGGTCTGGAGAGATCAAGTTGTTTGTGGTGAGGCCCCTGATGGGTGTTCTGGGGATGAACAACACCGAGTATTGTATCATGGAAGGCATCTTGTCCCCTTGGAGATGTGCAATATGGTTCTCATATAGTTCCACAGTTCATCTTTAGCGGTACATCCTGGCATGAAAAAGATGTACCGATCCTTGAGGATTCAGTTTTGGTGGCCTGTGCTGAAGCGTGCGGTTGCGAATTTTGTGTCTCGATGTTTAGTCTTCTAGAAGGTGAAGGCTAAACACCATGTTCTAGGTGGTCTTCTCCATCCATTAGAGATTCCTCAGGATAAGTGGGAGGATATCTCAATGGAATTCATTACTGTTTTACCTCGAGCTCCAGGAAGACATGATGATATTTGGGTGTCAGTGGATTGTTTAACAAAATCGTCCAACTTCATAGCGACCAAGGAGTTGAGCTCAGTGGAATTTTTGTTGAGTCAGTATCAAGAAGAGGTGGTGAGACTTCATGGAGTCCCAAGGAAGATCATTTCTGATCGAGATCCTCGTTTTAGCTCCAGGGTGTGGGGAGGTCCCCAACATGCTTTTGGTTCTCAATTATGCCTTAGCACTACTTTTCATCCCCAAACGGATGGTCAGACAGAGCGAACCATCCAGACTCTTTAAGAAATGTTATGCTCTTCTGTTCTCGATTTTGTAGGTTCATGGATGAGGAACATACCATTGGTGGAGATCTCTTACAATAATAGTTTTCACTCCACCATCGGTATGGCTCCGTTTGAAGCCTTGTATGGTCAGCCTTTCCATTCTCCGTTGTGCTGGACTGGGGTTAGAGATTCATCAATTCTCGGACCGGAACTAGTGCCGAATACAACAGAGATTTTCTAGGTGATTCATGAGAGGATGAAGGCATTTCATGATTTTCAGAAATCATATAATGATCAAAGAAGGTGACCCTTAGAGTTTAATGTTGGGGATCATGTGTTTTTTAAGGTGAATCCCCGTCGTGGGCAGGGAAGGTTTGGTTTTGGAAGTAAGATTTCTCCCTTGTTTGTTGGGACTTTTGAGGTGTTAGCTCATGTTGGAGTTGTGGCATATCGAGTAGCACTTCCCCCACAGATGAGTCGGATACATGATGTTTTCCATGTATCACAGCTCCATCATTATCTTCATGATGACTCTCACATCATCGATTGGGGAGAGATCAGTTTTGATGATGATGAAACCTTTGAGGAGTGACCTGTGGAGATCCAAGACCGCATGGAGAAGGTGTTGCGTGGGTGTTCTATTCCCTTAGTTCGTGTCTTACGGCGACACAGTGGCATGGAGGAGAGTACTTTGGAACGTGAGTCATAGATACATGCTCAGTAGCCAGAGTTGTTTGATGTTTAAATCTTTTCATGTATCATTGTAACTTGTTTGGTTATGAAACATTCATATTTTTGAGATGGATCCCTTTGTTACTTTTTTGGATTGCTCTCTTTTGAGAGGTATCTTGAAGGGTGGTTGTTCAGACCCTGTTTCATTTTCACTTTAGGTGGGTTTTGGATTCTCGAGGATGATAATGTTTTGAGAGGTATCTGATGTAATGTCCTCGACCTCTCAAGTCCATTACATTGTGAAATTTTGGTGTTAGAGGTGTTCTTGGAGGTTAAGGTGACTTGGGGTGCGTTTGGGTGAACTTTAGGGAAATCTAAAGGGCAATAGCTTTCACACGATTAGCGCATGGATTGCCTGAACTGTCCGGCCAAACTATGCAAGGTTGTTTTTGGAGATAGTGGCTAATGCATGGTTAGCACATGGTTTGTCTAACCATGAGGCCTAACTGTGCGAGGAGTGTTTGATGAGGCAGATGCTAACGCACGGTTAGCACACTGTTTGTTAAACCGTTCAAACTATCTGTGCGGGCACTTAATCTTAGATCCTTAAATTATGAATCTAACTCGTTTTTCCTATAAATGGTTCTTTTAAACCCCTAACTGTCCATAACTCAGGATTACCATTCCTTGAAGATAGAATAACCTCTCCCAAGAGTTTTGGAGGTGATTTCAAGGCTTCTTTTGGAAAATCGAAGTTAGTTCTTGAGGTATGTGATTGGTCTTCTTCGTTCTTGATTGCTTTCTTAGATCCACTTGGATCTACTTCTCCTATCCTCTAGATTTCTTATATCTATGCCTGTTATGGGTGGATCTAAGTGTGTGGATTCCATATATGATGAGGTTTTGTCTTGAACTTGCTAGGAGGAGAGATCTAATGCGGGTTTTTAGAGAATCAACCCGGTTTTCTTGTGCCTCCTTCATTATTGGGGTTTTCATCAAAAACCTTGTGGTAGGGGATTCGTTGCTTCTCTTTCTTTTACATGCAACCGTATTGCTAGCATGTATAACCCCTCTGGATGAAAATGGAATTGACCTAATAAATACTTTGAACCAGATAAAGAAATTGTATCGATCATATGTTATTGACTCATTTTTTGCTAGATAGTGTGATATTTATGCTTGCCTTGCTTAGCGGTTGTTCTTGGTGGAAATTGGTAAATAACGTAAACCATGACTAATTGATATTTGTTTGGCTAAAAATAAATATTCATGTGAAAGAATATGGTTCTTATTGCTATTTGAGGTTAATAAAATTGGCATAGTAAGCATGTATAATCGTTTATGATAGCTTACTAGTTGGGTCCCTGATTTTGGAACCAATGGATTAAATCTGTTAATTCAATATTGTTTAAAGAATGTGATTGTTTGATAATTACTTGAAGGGTTATGAGTTACCCTCCTGTTTGTTGAAGGGGCCATAGCCTAATTGATGTGATGTTTGATTTCCTTCTACTCATGTTGTGATGTGACCCTGGAGGGGTGTTATGATATATGGAGGCATAGAGGCCTTTTGGTTGTGCCAGCGAATGACACCTAGAGTGGTGAGATGAATCGGTTTATGCATGTGGGTGTTGGGGAGGACACCCGGGATGATGGAACGGGATGGAGGTGGTTTTTGGATGCTTGTTGATTAATTAGTTGTTTATCTATTTTACTTTTCCCCACTGATCAAGGCAGCTGATCTTTCTTACCCTTCTTCTAAAAGAGGTGAAGACACGCAGGGTGTGCCACGTGCTTTCCATGTTTAGCCTCTCAAGGGAGAATGGGTCTACACTCTTAATATAGGTGGAAAAGACTCGATGGGTACTACATCTACTCACCAGGTTGATCCACCGTGTGATTAGTAGCATAGGATGCTTTTCTAGAATGCCTGGGAATATGTGAAATTAATTCTGTAATGAATGTTTGAATAAATGATGTTAACCCATGGGGTTGGAGTTGTTGAAACTTAATGATGAGGTTGAGAACTTTTCAAGGGACGGTGGAATTTTTGGATGTGGTGTTAATGAAATTTAATATGGAATTGTTCATGGTTAATTAATGTTTGAAGAATTAATTAATGTACAGTGTAATTTATAAAAAAGAATTATATAATCTAATAAACCCCTAAATGGTTGTGTGATTATAGGATACCTAGTCTTAGAAGTGGTAGACCAGAGTTCAAGAGACATTAGTTGTAGTTGTGTCTAAGACTAGGTTATGCCCATAGTGTGGTTGTGAGTTATAGTATATTCTGTACTTTTTGGGTATCTATACGCTACTCCACCCTGTCAGTAAGGGAAACTGGAACCCTAAGGATTCTGAGCCCTAGGGGGTATTTTCCCCAACATTCTTATGGTGGATGAATGGCTTACTACCCCCTTTGACCCTGCTCTCTTCTATTGGTAGATACTAGTTCCATTAGGCACAAGGGTTAGTTTTCCCCATATATGTGTGTAGAGGGCTGTAATGGATTTTGGTTATTCACACACATATATTCTGGATATAGCATCCTATGGACTACTATAGTTGTAATGAGTATAGTCTGTGATGGCATGAGGATCCTTACTCGGTGTATGGGCTATAATGGCTTGAGGTATAATACCCGACATATGATACACATTATGTGAGCTGTGGTGGCTCCCAGAAACTACCTAGTTACTTTGGGTTGTGAGGATGGTGTGGTGCTTCGCCCAGGTGTCTACGGGCAAGCCTTTCTGGTGCACGTGGTGAAGAATGTGGAGCTTAGCCCTGGTGTCTGTGGGAAAGCCTTTGGAGATAGATGCAAAGGTCGTATGTCATTGGGGAAAAGTGGAAAACCAGTGGGGAATTATTAGTGGGATACCCTTGATATTCTTTACTATATGATATATTCTTATATGCATTACATGGTGAGAGTAGCCATGGTGAGGTTGGGAACTTATTATACCTGTGTAGGTGATGAGTTAGTTTCACTTGTTGTTCACTGGGCATTAGCATGCTTTCTTTACTTTTTTCCGAGAGGCTTCGAGGAGGATCCTACTGAGTATACTGTTATACTCACCCTACGTATATATGAACTGTTTTTCAGGTCACATGGTGCAGGTTGGAGATCAAGGTGGTTTCTACTAACTTAGGGTTGTAGGAGCTATTCGGGCTTGTGGTTGCAGCTGTTTTTACTTTCTTTTGGGTACTTGTAGTTTTCCCTTTCAGTTCCAGTAATTTTGCATGACATTACATATGTGCACTTGGGTTTTCTTTTATACTTCAGTTCTGAGATGGAGTTGGTTGGTGTCTATCTTATCTCTCTCTTCCACATGTGTTATCTTAGAGGGTAATGCCTCCAATTTGTGTGTTATTATACCCTTGGTGCTAGTCTCTAACCCGGGGCCTACTGGAGGCAGGACTCGGGGGTCATTATCTCCCTTCTCACATTTTTGACCCAGGATGGTACACTTTCTGGGGAGGGGGTCGTGATAGTAGGATTAAAAAAACCTAGTTTCAGAAAATTCCTAACATGAATAGTGTTTTCACATCGTGAGTATCTCGATTCACACATACATCTAGAAAACTATCACCCCAAATTAAAAATCTAGAAAAAGACCATTTAATGTTGTGAACCACATTAATGGTGTGAGTTCTTATTTCATGGGTTACATAAGACCATTAATACCCTATATGTATTTCATGGGGTTGTACTAGACTAATTCACATCATGAATTAAGAATTAATGAACTAAATCAACTCTTCAAGTATACTTTTGTTCCCTATAAGTTGTTTCCATCAAGAACCTAACCAATTATCTAATGGTTTGACAACAAAGGTTTAAATGGGAACAAAAATTGATGGGGAAGGTTTATCCAAAGTTAGAAAGAAATAATTACTAGAAAATATGGGATCTTATAGTGTTCTATTATATAATTTATCCATAATTTTTAAAGTATTATTTAAAAAACCATGTATCATTTTTTACATCCAATTTGACAGTGATGTGTTAAAACTATTGATGGCTGGAAAGTGATTGAACCTATAAATCCTCTAAAAGATATTTTAATATTCAGAAATTAAAATCCACCAATTGATTATACTATTAATTATTAACATTATATAATCCATTCAAATGTAATGAATTTATAAATCCCCTATAAGGGATTTGTAGGATTGAAATGGGAAAACTCTAATGGGGTATTTTACTATACACATATCCCTTTATAGAACCACTTATATTATATGGTTTTAATTTATTAATTATGAATAGTGGTATGATAAAATTTATGATATAGTGTATAATTGTTTTTGTTATGATTTTTTCCTGTTGAATCTAATGAAATTTAATGACACTACAAACCCCCTACAGAAGATTCGTAGAATCTAATCATGAAATATTCACTGGGGGGCTCTAATGTATCCACATTCCTTTGAAGGACCATTTAAGAAAAATAAATTTAAAGTCCTAATATGTTTTATAGATTTTATTGTTAAGTATTATGTTATTATAATCATATAATAGGTAATAATGTTGTAAATACCCTATAACATATTTGCTGCATCATAACTAGAAATAACCATCAGGGGATTCTAGTATATCATTTTCCATTTCATGAACCACATACCAAACACATAGGGTAAGTCATAATTTATTGTAAATATTTTTTTATTAATTTTTATTTCCTTAAATTCCAACCAAATTTATTCATGTATCAAATCCCCTATAGGGTATTTATATCATTAGAACTAGTAATATCCACTAGGGGATTCTAGTGTAGCCACTTCCCTTTGAAGAACCACTTACCAAATGTATATGGAAATGGCTAATATAATGTAAAAACATGTTTTTTAAGGTTCATATCATTATAATCCATCCAAATATAATCATGTTTCCAATACCTTATCATATATTTGCAATATCGGAACTGAAAATCTGTACTGGGGGATTCTAGTGTAGCCACTTCCCTTTGTAGAGCCACTTAATGTTCATGATACTTATATAACATCCAAGGATTTTATCAATAAAATTTATCTTATTATAATTATTTAATATATCATAAAACACTTACATCATATATAGAACCCAATAAAAACCTCATTCTCATAAATGAATAATTAAACAATTGGTATTTATAAAACTTTTGTTACTTATACTGATGGAATTGTAACCTATCTATTCTGATAGTAATATGACCATTAGGAATAGTAATTTGATAAATAAAATAGTCACCTAACCTATGAATGTGTAAATAATGTTTAGGCTTCTTATAAATTAAAATATGATATAATTATATCATAGTATATGTAAATAAATTTTTTAAAAATGATAACTTAAGTGTTGAGATTTTTGTAAAATGTAAATGTTTGTTTATAATTTTATAATTAGTATAATTATTTAAATGAAAATTTATTTTCATAAATTAGATTCCTAAATTAATATTGTTTTGTACTTTAATTATATGGAACTTTTTGTGACCTTAATAAATTTTTAAAAGTGACCTAAAATCGATTATAATATTAAAATCTCTTTTTTCAAAAAATGATGATTTTACATAAAAATAAAATTTCTTATATTAAGAAAATAATTATCATGAAATAGATTACATTTATTAAATTTAGACATCTAAAAATTCTTTGGGTTAATTTTTTTGATATGTCTTAAATAGTTTATTTTTTGATGAGTAGTTAAATATGGTAATTTACGATATTTAACATTATTAGTTAAATATATGAATTTTTTATTCATTGGTTATTTAGGAACCTATTAGATCCATATATTCAGAACCATTTACTATATTTATTCATGGTAATAAACACTATTGATATTCTTGATCAAAAATAATAAACAAATGAATAAAATATTCAAAAAGAACCCCTCTCCTCCTTTATAAATACTACTTATTACAACCTCTTTCCATAAAACCTTCCATGAATTGTATCTAGTCTAAATTATATCCAAGTCCTTCCTCTATACTCTTCCCCATGTCCAAGAGTTGTTGTTTTGAAAAAAATACCAATCCCAAGAGGCATGATAACTCTGTTATATATATATATATGTGTGTGTGTGTGTGTGAATTTTATTTTTAATATTGAATATAAATAATCAAATCCTTTCCCCTCCCCTTTTATTATAAAAATAAAAATATTGTCTGTGATGTATCGATTCATTGCCTTCATGGATGTTGAGTTTTTTTTCCATTAAAACCTTCATGGATGGTCATAAAACCATTATTATGGTTAAAAAATATTTTAATATGTATATCATAACTGGTTTAATGTTTTGGAACTAATTTATTGCCATAATATTAAATAAAATGAAACTAGTTCATGATGGTCGGAAAACCCATCCAAATAAACTAAAAAGTGATCATTAATGATTTATAAAATGGATCATATTAAAACATGAAATAAAAATGATATATGAGACCAATTAAACTTCTTTAATTTCATTAATATCATATAATATCATTTATGGAGAATTATTCCGATTTTAAAATAACGTCTATTATATATATATATATAAACCAAACATGAAACGATGAAAATGAATTCTACATAAACACTGAGATTAAACTATAAAACTCATCAACATGAAAATAAATTAACATAATAAAAACATAAAAAATAAATAAATTTTCAATAGGTTCTTAATTAAGTAATTAATGATCCTAATTTTATTATAAATGGTATTAAGTGCTAGTGGAGAACGAATTCATACATAAAGTAATAGGATTCTCGAACCCAATTCCCTTACTTTATGATATTCTTCTTTCATGAAAAATTTTGTTTTTTGTATTCCATTAACGTTCCTTAAATATAATTTAATTTTTATTAACATTTCTTTTTGGGGATATTCGTGTTCCCAGTCAGATTTTATGATAAATATGATGACTTTCCAAAAGAGAACTTTTTTCCATAAAATGTTTTTGAATCCTTTAGAGTTGTTTCTTCTTTGCTCAAGAATGATTAATATTATACCAAATATTTTTTACTATTTTTTTTAGGAACCCCAATTTTATTCATGATTGATGAAATCCATATGAAACACATTTTGTTACATGGGATACATTGGGATTTTGTTTGATATATGTTCTATGTGTCATACATGGTTATGTAAATATTAGGATGTGATGGGTCGGACCATAATTATATATCCCTCAAATGAATTTGTAGATGTGATGTATCTCCCTAGATGAATTTTATTGTCTATGAACATGATTCTATATTTGTAAACAATAATGGTTTTATGATTATAAACATGTGTCGTGGGGTAATATGAAGTTTTCTTTGTTCACAATTATGTGTGGTATTTTACCACTATTATTTGATGTTTCATTTTAATGAATTGACACATTCCAATCCATTATCTAATTTTTTCCCTCATGATCATGATGATGATAATATACTAATGAAATTTTGAGTACGATTATGATCACTCGTGTTATATTGGTTTGTATCCTTTATTTATCTTCTTACCGGGATTTTAGCTCACCCCTTTCTTTAATGTATATCCTCGGGTGATTACATGTACGAAGGATAAATAGATCCTTTAAAGGGATAAATGTGAAGGATTTAAATAATTTCTTTTGTTTTATTTTTTAAAAGTAATTTATGATCATAATTTTTCCAAGGAACTACATATTTGGATCCTTGTTTTGTAACTCTATTATGTTGTTTACATTTAAAATGATTTAATAGTCATGTAATATAATGTAAAGTCACTATAGTAGGCATCAGAGAATGGTTTAGTAAATTTGGGAATTTGTATTAGAGAACATTATGAAAATCCATAGGATAAGACTATGTACATGTGAACATCAAAAAAAGCTGGTTTAAAAAAATTATAAACATTGAGACCCATAAGATATGACTTTAGTGTTAATTAAATAAATGGATATGTTATCCATGCTTCATTGACATATGTTTTGTTCAAACCATTTATATTTTAAAAAATTGAGGGAATAAGCAGAAACCGATCCTATGAACCATGTGGGGGAAAATAAAATTATTTTCTAAATGACAACCCCAATACTAAGGAAGGTGGTGTTAAAACAATATGATGATGCTTACCAATCACTCTTGGGATATGAAAAAAAACTTTCACCCCATGGAACGTCCACATTCATCCAAGAAGTATAAACTAGACATTTGGAACATTATGTTGTAAAGAACACCAAAATTTAGTGGATCTTCAAATATACTCATTTTTTAACAATGTGTTAACTCAGTGAAGTATATATTTTATTTCCTCCATCATTCTGAGAAGGGTATGGTGCTTCTAGTAGTCTTTTATTTAGAAGCAGAAGCCGATCAGTGGTGGGAGTTGATAAAGAACACCAAATTAAAGGATGAAATTGTAGAGATAGAGTGGGAATACTTTACCAAAATATTTCTTACTATGTATTTTCCTCAAACCCTTTGAACAATGAAATAGATAGAATTCATGGAGAGGAAGAAAAAGGAAGGTGAATATGTCACAACATACAATGAAAACATTACAAGGATTATAAGGTATGACTCATGTTTTTCTATAAATACTGATAGAAAAATAGGGAGATTTTTTGGAGTTTTAAAACCATGAATTTGAAAGTCTCTTGTTATCCAAGACATTGGGATTAATGAATAATTTATTCATAGTACCCTCAAAATATATATACAGTTCAGAGGCTGGTTCCATGGTTATGGATATAATAATAGAATAATGGATTTTTAAGTTGATGGCTCAAATTTAAAAGGAGTAAAGAGGATATCACCAACCACTTTTAAAAATGTGGGAAGAATAGTTATAGGAATTACCTCAAAGGGGTGGGGAATTCCTTCAAGTGTGGGAGAGAAGGCCACCAATCTCATGAATATTGGGGAGATGTGAAGTAGCCAACCAACATGATAGAGTAAATAAGGTAAGATCCTAATTTACATCCTATGGTTAAATGATTAAACTATGGGGAGGAAGGTAAATATGATATTTATTTCATAAACCTATAATCCTTTAGGGTAATTAGTGTAGAAGCAACCAAATTCAAAGGAGAGTGGAAAATATAATGCAATAATAACTCCAAAATTTGAGCAAGAAAACCATGTCATATAGGGTATATTTTCTATTAACTTACGAATGGAAAATGGCTTATTTGATTTTTGTTCTTTTCATTCTTTTATATCCTAATTGTTTTCAAGAACTAGTGAGTTTATGCCCCGATACCTTGTAGTAGTGATATTTTTAAAAAAGCCTTGTGGTGAAATAATTGAAACCTAAGAGTTGGACTCTTCTTCTATTGGCGTATGTGGTAATATTTATCTATAAATTCTTTTAATACTTCCCTTAGTGTAATTCAATGCTATACTGGGCATGGATTTGATCTTGTCATATATAGAACACATAAAATTCTACCAATGGGAACATCATTTCAAATTTTGAACCATCCCATGATCCTATAAGAATCAAAGGAAGATCCTAAATCTCCTTTTAAAAATATCAAAATAGTGTGGGTGTTTATATCCTTTCAATAGAAATACCTATCAAAAATTTTGGAATCAAAGGAAAGAATTAAACATGATGAAATTCCTATTTTTAGGGAATACACTGATGTATTTCATAACGAGTTACCTCGAAATATCCAAGATAATGAGGTAGTGTTCTAAATAGAGAAAATACCAAAATCCACTCCTATCTCAAAATGTCCCTATAGTATGTGCCCTATGGAACTAGAGGAGGTAAAGAAGATGTTGTTAGAGAACTTTGGGAAATAGTTCATATGCCCTATTGCATCTCCTTGGGGTGTTAACGAGATATTTGAAAAAAAATCATATGGATAAATGTGGCTATGTATGGATTACCAAGAGCTCAATAAGACGACCAAAAAGAATAAGTATCATATTTCAAGGATTGATGACTTGTTCAGTAAATTATGAAGAAACCAATGCAATTAGGGAGACCACTGAGTAGTAAAGCCTGTAATAATTCATCCAAAAGTCTATGGTTTGAATCCTAAAAATCCCCTTGGGGGATTTACAATATAGGTAGTGACTCAGGAATTATGTGGGTAGGTCGTTATGCAAGCATGATGCATGTCTGGTGATGCTGGCAGGGTGATGCAGGGAATGACACTACACCAATACATTAGGCCATGGTCATGGGCCACTTGGACTTAGGCCTATTCGCTATGTAATGGGTCTCCCTCTACCCAGATAGAAAGAGGTCTTTTCTTTTATAATAAAAATAGGACTCTTACTCAATTTAAAAAAACTACAAGGAGCACAGTACTTCTCAAAGGTGGATCTTTGTTCTGGATATCATCAATTGAAGGTGAATAAGGATAAAAATCATAAGACTATTTTCCATACAAGGTATGGGAATTGTGGGTTCCTTAGGATGACCTTAAAACATTCTAATTCCCCAAAAATGTTGATGGATTATATTAATATAATCTATATAGACTACATTGAAAAAATTGTGGTAGTTTTTATCAATGATATTCACATCTACTCTAAGTGAATAGTGGAACATGAAAAACATCTAAGGATTTTTATGGTGGAATTTTGGAAGGATAAATTATATTACATGTTTAGAAAGTGTGCCTTTTGAATACTGAAAGTCACATTCTTGGGGAACATGATTATGAGGATGGAAATTTTTGTGGACCCATAAAAAACATATGAAATTGATGAATGGACCAGACCCAATAGTGTCATATAAATCCATAGTAATCTTATATTACATGGGTTATAATGATGTTTTGTGGGGAATTTATGACTATTGTCTAACCCACAAACCATGGTAACACAAAAAGGGGTAAAGTATGTCTGGATAGAATAATGTGAGGAAATATTTATAGATATCTAGAAGAGGTTACACACTACACTTGTACTCACAATTCAAAAAAGTGGATAAGGATTTTTGTTATATAGTTCTACTTAAAATAATGTATTAGGTTGTGTACACATGAATAATGTTAATTTGATAGAAAAAATACCTTATGATAGTTGAATATCCAAGAGAAGAACTACCTGATTCTTGATCTGGAGCTAGAATATGTTATTTTTCCATGAAAATCTAGAGAATCTGCCTTTATGGTGAGAAGTGTGACATATATACTAATTACAAGAGCCTAAATTATATATTCACACGAAATGATCTCAACTTGCATCAATTTATATGGTTAGAGATAATCAAGGACTACGATTTCTCTATTTATAGTCATCTTAGGAAGGAAAAAAATGTAGTCAATGATCTTGGAAGAAAAGAACATGTTACACTATCTATGATGCAAATTGAGAAAGACAATATCTTCATGGAAATGTAAGTCATAGATCTAGAAATAATAATGGTATGTAATACATCCTTCCTTTACCAAATAAGTTTCCAACCATCAATCCAAGAGAAGAACAAGGACGTACAAAGGGATGATCTCGAGCTACAAATAAGTTTACGGTAGAAAAGGAATTGAATTTACATGAGTTCTACATCAATGATGATGATTTGATTCCATTTTGAACATGGATTTTTGTGCCTTCATCATCTGAGGTAAAGAAGGATCTACTAGTTAATACACATAACTCATCTTTCTACATCCATCCAAGAAGTACTAATATATATTTTAATCATTGAGAACACTTCTAGTGGGGAAATATGAAGAAGAAAATTGTGGATTATATTTAAAGGTGTATTTTATTTCATCAAGTAGAATCATAGAAACAAAATTCCAAAGGGATGATAAAACCATTTCATATACCTTAATGAAAATAGGAGAATGTCACTATAGAGTTTTTCACTAGTCTCCCTAAACCATCCAAAGTAAAAAATGTGATATGGGTTGTCGTGGATTGACTCACCAAGAATTTCCAATTCAATTATATTCCGGAAGATTTCTCACTTAAAAAAAATTCCATGTTGTATGTGAAGGAAGTGGTGAGGCTACAAGGAGTTACATATTCTATCATTTCTGATTTTGATCCAAGGATAACATAAAATATTTTTGGAATCCTTCATCATTTTTTGAGTACTAAATCTAATTTTTGTAGGTCCTATCACCCCCAAACTTATGGCCAATCTGAAAGGACTATTCAAATGCTCACTAATATTATCCAAACCAAAATAATGTAATTCAACGTTGGATGGGATCATTATCTCCCATTGATTGAGTTCTCATACAAAAACAGTTTCAAATCAAGTATTCAGATGGATCCATATAAATATATTTATTGGAAGTGACATATAACTACAAATTTTTGGGATGAAGTTGGAGAATAAAAGATACATGGACCTGACCTAGTATAAGAGATGATATGTAATTTTCATTCCATCCAACAACATATCAAAGATTTTTAGAGTTAGAAAAATAGCTATTGTGGAAACTATTAAAGGGATTTGTAGTTCGATGTTAGAGAAAAACAATTCCTTCAAATATCACCATGGAAGAGAGTCATGTGGTTTGGAATGAAAGGCATGCATGGACCTAGGTATGTTGGCCCCTTTGATATCCTTGATCACATTGGAACAGTGGCCTATCGTATTTCACTTCTATAAATTATGGATCATGTTCATGACGGGTTTCATCTATCTCTCCTGAGGAATTATATTCCTAACCCCTCACAAGTACTTAATCTTAAGGTGGTAAAAATGGAGAATAACCTCTCGCATGAAGAGAATACAATGAAGATCTTAAGCCATAGATACAAAGTCCTACACAACAAGATGAATCACCCTATAAAAGTGTTTTTGAGGAACCATAAGTATGAATAAGTGAAATGGGAATGAAAGGAAGTGATTAAGGTCACATACCCTCATTTGTTTTCACTTGAGTATGTAAAACAAAATTTTGACAGAGAAATTTTTGAAGGGGGTAGAATATAATGAACCATAATTTTATCAATGGAAATTCCCTATGTATAATTATGTTATATATTATAAAATACATACACAACATAGATAACCCATTAAAAAATCATTCCCATAAATTAATAGTGAAATAAGTTGAATTTATATAAATTAAGGAACTTATACTAATGAAATAGTAACACATCCATTGGAATAGTAATACGTCCCTTAGGAATAGAAATCCATAAAATATAATTTTAAACTCACAAATGAAAGTATAAATAGTATTTACGAATCTTAAAATGAAAATATGATATAATTATATCATAGTATAATTAAATAAATTTTCTAAAAAAATAATTTAGTATTGATATTTCTTAAAACATAAAAGTTTATTTAAAATTTTATAATTAATATAATGATTTGAAAGAAAATTTATTTTCATAAAATAGATTCATAAATTAAAATTTTCTTGAATTATAATTATAAATTAATTTTATGAAACCTTAATTTATTTTTCAAAGTGTCATAAAAGCAGTTATAATATTAAAATCGAATTTTTTGTATTAAATGATTATTTTATTTAAAAAAATAAAATTCTCTAATTTAGTAAATTATTTTCATAAATTGGATTAAATTTTTGAAATCTATACATCTAAAAATGGTTATGGTGAATTTTTAGGATTTTTCTAAAGTAGTTTAATTTTTTGTGAATAATGAAATACGGTAATTTATGGCACTTAAAATTATAAGTCAAATACATGAATTTTTTTATCATGGATAATTTAAGAACTCATTGGTTAAAAATATCATGAAATAATTTTTGTATAACTTCAATGTAATAAACAGTAGTTGTTATGTCTACTATGTAATCCTACATCAACCAGGGTTCAATCCCTAGCAGACTCAAAAATTTGGGGATTTATGGGGTTTTAGGTGGTGTGTGCATGCGGTGTGGTTCACGGTGTTGGGTATGTCAGGTCAGAAGTAGTCATATGTGGGAAGGATTTTGTGGAGGCTCAGTGTCTCCTATGTCAGGTGGAGTCAGTCACAACAACACTAGGATGTTGGGGAAAATGAAGATCCTACATCGGGCAATGGAAGTCTCGACCACAGGGGGATGCAAGGGGGGTCATGGTGATGGTTGACGTTAGGTGATGAGATGCGGGTGGCAGAACCTGAAGATGAAGGTTGGCTCTAGATGGGTGGTGGTGTTATTGGTGGTGTAGTGTCTAACGACACAAACAATTTTAAATGAAATTTCCCTTTTTATTTAATTAAATGACTTTTTTTACTGTGTAAAAAAAACACGCACTCCCTTAATTTTATTGATTTAAAGGACCGCTATGAATTTTGGCCATTATTAATATATTTTTCTATCATTCATAACATGATTAGTATAAATATAGGGCTTTAACAAATCCAATTGAGTCCAAAAAAAGTGATGGCTTCAATAAGTATATTTGTGCTATATGAATTCCATTTATCGAAGCTTCTGAGAGAGATAGTGTATATGGGATTTTCCCTTGAATAAGCCCAGGATGAGATCTATAGACTTATGTGTGAGCAAAACTGTTTACAAGAGAAGTTCAAGCCCATCGAGATCATGACCCAAACCATGTTCTCCAAATGGCCCCATGATAATCTCACAATCAAACACCTTACTCTTACGACGTACACTAGTGTAATAAAGGTATATGTATCAAGACCTTAATAATATGAATATATATATTATAATATTGTATATATATTAATTTTAATTGTTTCTTTTAAATGATTTTGGTTTTGATTCAGTTAAACAGAAATTTTATTTTCAGGTAATATTAAAATTCAATTAAGGGGATTATTTTGATTAATTATTGTGTTTTGGAAATAATTTTATTTTAATAAAATATTATTCTTAAGGATTATTAATGGTCGTGTAATTTTTATGAAGTGAAATGTACTTTTTATAATGTTTAAAAAACTACTATTGTCAAAAACCCAGCATTTTACAATAAATGTCGAATATTATTTTAAAATTAAAAAATCACATATGTAAAAAATTATTTAGATAAAATGAATATTATTTTTGGAATCAAAATTCTAAAATTATTCAATGTTTAATTTTTCATATTTTTCTTATAGAGTAAAATTTTCGGGTAAAAATATAATGTGTGTTTTAGGATATCATAATGACCCAAAATGTAGTAATAAATACTATACTACATATTTTTGTCCCAATATATATTTTCACATTAAAATAATGTGATTTGAAGAAAATTATATTATCTATATAATTCCCTTATGAATCCTCCAAAATTTATAACATATTTTATGATTTTTAATTCATTTCTGTATTAATGTGAATCACCTTCACATAACCAAGGATAATATTTTAATATTTTCTGTAGTTTTCCTAATAAAATAATTAAAACCTTCCATATTCATAAAAAACCATTCTCAAAACCCATGGAAGTTTTGTTGTTTTGAATATTCAATTATATAATCTCTAAAACCAATGTTTGTGAGATATTAAAGAATTCACCTCTCATTTCCTATATATACACACCCAAAACCCCACTTAACTTCATTCAAAATACTTGTATAATTCCTTTACTTTGTCCTCCCCTCTCGAGAATCCTCCTAAGGAGCCCCAAGCTCCCAAGAAACCCCTCTCCAAGCTTTTGAAATCAAACACTCGAGTATGGGTTCCATCCTTTCTCCTTTTTATTTTAGATTCATTATATTGTAACACCATTTTATTTTAAATTAAAAATAATAGATTATGCAATTTCACCTCCCCTATACTTCCATTATTTTTTAGTAATTAAATACCCCTTTCTCTCTCATTAATCCCTCCCATGTAAACATGTTACCAGGATAAAATTTTATAAGAGTTATTTCATTCCTCCAGTTTCATCAAATTTCATTATTATGTTATGCCTTCTGTTTCAAAATTTCTTAGGCTGGGACATGTATTTATATGACCCTATTAATTTCCATTTCATGTATATATGAATATTTTTCCCTTTATCTACCATCAACCCTTTTTATGAATTTTTATGACACACTGTTTGCCAGCCGAAATTGCATCGTAAATTTCCATTCCCAAACAATTGTGTAGTGAATACCATACCCATTACCTATAATGGGTATTAACGTTTATGCACATATACCTTATTATTAATTAATTAAATCTATTTATTTCAAACTCCTTGATCTTGTAATAAATTATGATAATGAATGAATCTATGTTTTATTATCTATGTGGAACACTAAAGAATGATAATGAAATGAATGTGATAGGAACACTTGGTGTTATATATCACTCCAATGCTTTGGGTAATGTTTTTTATCATGAAACATCATTTTGGGATAGGGGTTTAAATGATTATTTTATTAGGCTTTTTCTACTATGACATCTTGGTAATTTAGCCTTGACTTATGGTGTAGTGTATTAAGTTGTTTCCACATTTCCATGTTATAAATATCATGTTATATCATGATTTATGATTCATGTTCCTTTATGACACATTGATATTCCTTGAATAACATTATTATTATCTTCATTTTACTCAATGTTTACTCTCTTACTGGCCTTTATATATCACGCCTTTATTATGTATTTTTCTCAAGTATATCTCATGCAGTTTTAAGCTCGATCATGTTAAATATGATTTCAGTAAAGATGTTGTTTTTTATGTCTAATGTTGTAATTAAATGTACCTAATTCACAAAGAAACTAGGATTCTAGATATTTAATGTTTTATTAAGTGTAATTCTATATAATTAAATCATGTATTAATGTAATAAAAAGAACATGTTTATTATAGTTGGTATCAGAGGAATGTTTAGATATTTTTGGGATTAGGATTATAAAACTCGAGTAAAAGCCTTAGAGATAAGACTAAGTATAAGAATAACATCCATAAAATTTTGTGATTATTGATTATATACTTTATCATCAAAATACATACTTGTCTAGATACAAAAAATTGGATGTGGCTCTAGCAAAGATGTATCTTGGGGTAAAACCTGAAAACTCCTCTTTGAATGATGTTCGAACAATAATTGGTGCACGACTATGGGCCTTGCTGCATTCTTGGTTAGGAACTCCTAAGGGATATGCTTTGGTAAATTCATAACCTATGTATTAACCATTATTAAGGGAACAAAACAATTCCCATATGAATATAAGTTATGAAATAGATCATAGATAACTTATATTAAATCCAAGAAATTCATAAGATATGGAAATAAATGTAATTTATAAGTTACCCCTTTAATTTCATTTAATTCACCATTATGTATTTACTAGTATAAAATACATACCCATAATGTTTCTTTTATTATATAAAATACTTGGTAATAATAGGAATTGGGCTAACATCTAATGTGAAGATCAATGTACTAATTTTCCTAATGAGATGCCAAATCCGATGGGAGTGGGAATAGAAAACTTTGTCATGGTACTTTATTAGTTATGTAAATTTTTTAATAGAAACCTGAATCATGAGGAACTTTCACCCCCACCCCAAGAATTAACAATTTTCAATTAGGATCATCATGAGACAAAGGCCCCCATCTTTCAAGGGATAATTTGATCTCTCAATCACTAAATAATGGATCAACTCCATTAAGAATGATCTTCACTATCCTTAAATGATCTAGAAAAGGGAAGGTTCTTATGGTTGTTTATCATGTGAAGTGTGAAACTGATAAATGGTGATGTCATGACCCCCTCCCCACAAGGGGTACCCCTCATGGGCTGGCAATGTGAGAAGGGAGATAATGACCCCCAAGTCCCGCCTCCAGTTGGCCCCGGGTTGGCGACTAGCACCGAGGGTATAGTAACACACAAAATGGGAGGCATTACCCTCTAAGAGAACACATGCATAAGAGAGAGATAATATAGACACCAATCAACTCCAATTTAGACTACAATATAAACTAAAACCCAATTACACATATGAAATTCCATGCAGAAGTACTACAACTGAAAGGGGAAAACTACAAGTACCCAAAATAAAGTAAAAATAGCAGCAACCACAAGCCCGAACAACTCTTGCAACCCCAAGCTAGTAGAAACCAGCTTGATCTCCAACCTACTCCAAGTGACCTGGAAAATATTTTATATATACATAGGGTCAGTATAACATTATACTCAGTAGGATCCTCCCTGAGGCCTCTCGTTCAAAAGTAAAGAAAGCATGCTAAAGCACAGTGAACAACAAGTGAAACTAACTAGTCACCTAAACAGGTATACTATGTTCCCAGCCTCACCATGGAAACTCTCACCAAGTAACGCATACAAGAAAATAGCATATAATAAATAATATCAAGGGTACCCTGCTACTACTTACCCTCTGTTTTGCTATTTTTCCCCAATGTCGCACATCCTGAGCATCTCTCTCCAAAAAGGCTTGCCCGCAGACACCTGGGCGAAGCACCACAATATGAAACTCATTCACAAAACCCCCATGTCAACACACCAAAGTAACCAGGTATTTTTAGGGATCCACCACAGCTCGCATAACATGTATCATACGTTGGGTATTATACCTCAAGCCATTATACCCCATACACCGTGTAAGGATCCTCAAGCCATCACAGACTATACATGTTACACCTATAGTAGTCCGTAGAAAACTATATCTAGATTATATGTGTGTGAATCACCGTAAGAAATTACATCCCTCTATACACATATATGGGGTAAACTAACCAATGTGCCTACCATCACCAGTAACTACCAAGAGAAGAGAGTGGGGCCAAAGGGGGTAGTCAGCCATCCATCCTCCCACCAGAATATTAGGGAAAACACCCCCTAGGGCTCAGAGTCCTCGGGGTGTCATATTCCCTTACTGACAGGGTGGAGTAGCGTATATAAACACAAAAAGTATATAATATACTATAACTCACAACCATACTATGGGCATAACCTATTCTTAAACCCAACTGCAGCTAACGTCTCTCAAACTCTAGGTTTCTACTTCTAAGACTAGGTATCTTATAAGCACACAACCATTTAAAGAGCTTTATTAGATTAATTCATTCCCTTTTTATCAGTTCCACTTTATGTTAATTAATTCATTAAACATTAATTAACCATGAACAATTCCACATTAAATTTCATTAGCATCACACCCAAAGTCAATTGTTCCATCAAAATTACAACCTCATCATTATGTTCTAGCATCTCCATCCCCATGGGTTAACACCATTTATTCAATTATTAATTATATAAAATACTTTCCCACATTCCCAGGCATTCTAGAAAAACATTATATGCTAATAAACACAAGGGGGCTCAACACGGTGAGTAGATGTACTACCTGTCGAGTCTTTTCCACTTATAGCAAGATCATATACTCATCCTTCCTTGAGAATCTAAACATGGAAATCACATGGCATACCCCGCGTGTCTTCGCCTCTTTTGGAAGAAGGGTAAGTAAGACCAGCTGCCTTGATCAGTGGGGAAATGTAAAGCAGATAAACAACCAACCAAAATTACCAATCATCAAACAATCACATCCACTCCATTCCATCATCCCTGGTGTCCTCCCTGACACCCAAATACATAAAATGATGCATCTCGCCACTCTAGGTGTCATCTGCTACCACAACCAAAAGGGCCTCCATGCCTCCACATATTATGACAACCACCCAGGACTACATTAAAACACAAGCAGTAGTAAATCAAACATCTTCACAATTGGGCTCTTGTCCCTTAAACAAACAAGAGGGTAACTCAGAACCCTACAAGCAATTATCTTTTAACAACCACCAGTTCTTTAATCCATCATGGGTTAACTAATTTATTATTCATTGGTTCCAAATTTTGGAAACCTAATCAGTAAGATATCACAAATAATTAAACCTACTTACTGTGCCAATTTGATTAACATCCAATTACAACTAAAACTAGATTCGTTTACATGCCTCTTTATCTTTATCCAACAACTATCAATTAATCATGGTTTACGTTCTTTACCAATTTCCATTAAGAACAAACAGCTAATCAAAGCAAGCATGGATATCCCACTATCTAGAAAAAAAAGAGTCAATAACATACGATCGATATCAATTTATTTATCCGGTTAAAATATTTATTATGTCAATTACATTGTCATTCAGTGGGATTAAACATGCTAATAATATATTTGCACGTAAAAGAAAGAGAAGCATCGAATCCCCTACATCAAATAGTTCATCTCATTATTTATCCACACAATGGGTTATGAACCTCCTCTCGCGACAACTGCATCCACCCAAGGATTCCACGGTATGACAGAACTAACCAAAAACTTGAGAAAAACCCCATTATAAGCCTGGAGATTACATGATATAACATGGAAAGGTGAAACGGGAGGAGATGATCCCAAAGGAAAGATGATAATACATACCTTATATCGAAGACTGATTGATACATCTTGGTTGAATCAAAACAAAGAGGAACCGATACAAGGAGTAAAGTTTGATTGTGCAACTCCTACGGCAAGGATTGAAAGGTTCTAGCATCTCATAGTCGAGAACAAAGAGGAAGAACAAGAGAGGATGATATCTTGTCCCTTCTGAAGATTTAATTGGGCGATAGGTTATGATATGTTTAATTCCCCATTAAAAGTGGATCGCATTAACCCACGCATTTTGACCAAGTAAAAATATCATGATCCATAGGAATAATTAATATAAGATTTTTGGTCTTTGAATCATCCGTCTTAATTTCAGGGTTGCAACATCACAGACGATTCGCCATTCCAACACCGTATGAGGGAGATATGTTGGATACAAGATCCCATAATAATAATAATATTATTATTTGGTGTTTCATGTACCTGAGCCATGAACCATAGTTTAATATCCAACATTAGACTTGAATCGATCGTATTAATGATAGAATCACATTTCCACTAACAAGAAGTCAATCAGACATCGCACACGGGAGTTATGAGGGGTTGAAGATTTAATAATAATATTAAATATATTAATTCACGAGCGTTTTGGGTACCCAATCCGAAAACCTAAAAGAGAAATCCAATATTGGACTCAATATTTCTGTCTCGAAGTCAGGGCCGCACTGCCGGTGACGATTCGTAAAACCAATTTCGCATGAAGGAGTTATAGTGAAAACAGTGTTTTATCATCAAAATTAAAAATAACAATATTTTTTTATTATTATTAATTACTTATTTATTTATTTATTTATTTTTCTAACTACAAAATCAATCACAATTTGGACTCCCTTTCACACTGGAATTCATCACCAAATCCCCTATTTATCATTTATTTCTCATTTAATTTTATTCCCACTATTATCTAATAATTCCTCCCTCTCTCCAATCTCATTTATTCTTCCATAATTAACTCACGCTCCAACAAAATTGGTGCCTCCCCTTGGTCTTATTCCATGCCCAACACGCCCCATCTCTTCTTTTATTTTATTAATTTTTTTCCAATCTTTTTAATTTTTATCATTTCAAATTCCTTCTCTATCCAATCTAATTCTTTTTTTTTCTTCCTCGATTTTATCACACCCCAACAAAAGTGGCGCCTCCCCTTTCATTTATTATTTCAATGTTATTATTAATAAAATTAATAATAATAACACCCATCATTAATGTTCTAATCTAATCCCATTAAATTATTTTACCATGGTTATTCTCATATTAAATTAAAACAATTCCATTTAATTAATCACACACTAAAAGCCACCAATACCATTATTATTTAATATATTAGTAATAAATCCTCTTTCAATTTCATCAATGGGTCGCCATCATTATCATTAATAATTATTATTATTATTGATGCCCATTATTATATTATAATTACTCCCCCCCTCTCACCAATTAAATCCTTCTCCCACGATACTCACGTGGCCTCTTCCTAACCCCAAATTTTATAATGTAATGGACCGGAGAGGTCTGGGCCATTATATCAGATACCTCTCAAAACATTCTCATCATCAAGAATTTAAAACCAACCTAAAGAGACAAAAAAACATGGTATGAACATCCACCCATCAAGATACCTCTCAAAAGAGTTAAATCCACAAAAGCAACAAAAGAAATTCATAAATAAAACATGAAAGGTTTAACCACAAAGGGAACATCATTACATGAATATAGTTAAACATCAAATAAATCTAGGTACTGATCATGTATTTGTGACTCACATTCCCAGGTACTCTTCTCCAAGCCACTGTGTCGCCACAAGACACGAACTAAGGGGATAGAACGCCCATGCAACACCTTCTATTTACGATCTTGGATCTCCACAGGTCGCTCCTCAAAGGTTGTATCATCATCAACATCGATCCATCCCCAATAGATAATGTGAGAGTCATCTTGAAGATCAGGACGGAGCTGTGATACATGGAAAAAATCATGTATCCAACTCATCTGTGGGGGAAGTGCTAATTGATACCCCACAGCTCCAACACAAGCTAACACCTCGAAAGGCCTAATCAACCGAGGGGAAATCTTACTTCCACGACCAAACCTTCGCTTCCCACGATGGGGAGTCACCTTCAGAAACACATGATCCCCAACAAAAAACTCTTAGGTTCTCCTAATTTGATCATCATATGATTTATGATGATATTGCGCTATCTTCATCCTCTCACGAATCACCTGAACCATCTCTGTTGTATTCTGCCATAGTTTCGGTATGAGAATTGCTGACTCCATCTCCCCAATCCAGCACAATAGAGAACGGAAAGGCCGGCCATACAAGGCTTCAAATGGCACCATACCGATGGTGGAGTGAGAACTATTATTGTAAACGAACTCCACCATGGGTAAGTTCCTCATCTATGAAGCTCCAAAATCAAGAACACAAGTGCATAACATGTCTTCCTGAGTCTGAATGGTTCGCTCTGTCTGACCATCCATTTGAGGGTGAAAAGTAGTGCTAAGGCATAGTTGAGAACCAAAAGCATGTTGGAGACCTCGCCACACCCTAGAGGTAAAATGAGGATCTCGATCAGAAATGGTCATCCTAAGGACTCCATGAAGTCTCACCACATCCTCTAGATACTACCTCGACAAAACTTCGACTGAGCTCAACTCCTTGATCGCTATGAAGTGGGATGATTTTGTTAAACAATCCACTACCACTAAAATAGTATCATGTCCTCTGGAAGCTTGAGGTAAACCTATAACAATGTCCATTGATATGTCCTCCCACTTCCACTAAGGAATCTCTAATGATTGGGGAAGACCACCAGGAACAGGGTGTTCGACCTTCACCTTCTAGCAGACTAAACATCAAGACACAACCTCCACAACCGCTAGTTTTAGACCAGGACACCAAAACTGACTCCTCAAGGATCGGTACATCTTTTTCATGCCAGGATGTACTGCTAAGGGCGAACTATGAAACTCCCTAAGAATCGTCTCGTGCATCGTCAAGGGAACAAAAATCCTTCCATGATACAACACTCGGTCTTGTTCTTCCTACGACCAACCATCAGGGGCCTCACCAAAAAAAACATGGTCTCTCCAGGCCTCCACCTCATGATCCCCCAACTGGGACTCTTCCACCTTCTGCACCAGAGATGATTGTACCATCATCTGAAAAAGACAACCTCTACCCCCAACATCTCCAATATCAAGATTCAATGCTGACAGTTCTTCCATTACTCTCCATGAATCACCAGATTCATGTACAGTATCACTACGAGACTTTTGGATCAGTGCATCAGCTACAACATTCCCTTTTCCAGGTGTATATCATATTTTGAAGTTGTATTCCTGTAAGTACTCCATCCACTGACATTTTCATAAGTTCAAGTCACCCTGGGAGAAAACATATTTCAAACTCTTATGATCAGCGAAAACCACAAAGCACTCACCAATGAGGTAATGTCTCCACAACTTCAGAGAAAACACCATGGCTGCTAACTCAAGATCATGGGTAGAATAGTTTCATTCATGGGGATGCAACTGCCAAGACCCATAAGAAACAACTGACCTCTGCTGCATGAGAACACAGCCTAACCCAAGATGTGAAGCATCGTAGAAATCATCAAATTGGAATCTCTCAGCTGGAAGACAAAGGACTAGAGCACTTACTAACTTCTCCTTTAGATAATCAAATGTTGACTAAATCTGATCAGTGAATTTGAATCCATGATCCTTCCTAGTCAAAGTTTTCAGTGGAGTCGCAATGTGTGATAAATTGGCTACGGACCTCCTATAGTATCCTATGAGACCAAGGAATATTCACACCACTGACACTGTCTTGAGGGCTTCCCAAGACACAAATACTTCTATATTCGATGGATCCACAGCTACTCCCTATTGGGACACAAGATTCCTAAATAAAATAACTTCTCAATACCAAAACTCACACATCTACAACTTCCCGATTAGCTGATGATGTAAAAGAACTCCCAAAATAGCTCATTGATGCTCTGCATGATCCTCTTCAGATGTGGAGTACACAAGGATGTCATCGATGAAAACTACCACGAAATTTTCCAGGAACTCACAGAAAACGGCATTAATCAATCCCATGAATACAACTAGAGCATTCGTCTTGACAAATGGAATTACAACAAACTCATAATGCCCATGATGACAACGAAAAGCAGTTTTGGGATAACCTCATCCTTCACAGGCATCTGAGGATATCCTGACCACAAGTCGATCTTTGAGAACCAACTTTCACCCTTTATTTGATTGAATAAATCATTAATTCATGGAAGAGGATAGTGATTCTTTATTTTCACTTTGTTTAAGAGATGATAATCGACACACAACCGCAAACTACCATCGACCTTCTTCACGAACAAAACTGGTGCACCCCATGGTGACACACTTGGCCAAACAAAACCGCACTGCAATAGACCATCAAGCTGTATATGTTGCTCTCGTAACTCGAAAGGGGCCATCCTATATGGATAAATAGAGATAGGAGAAACTCTTGGATGTAGCTCGATCCCAAACTCGATCTCTCATTGAGGGTGTATTGAACAACCTCTTCTAGAAAGACATCAGGGTACTCCTCTACGACCCTTGGAAATTCCAATTGTTGAACCTCTGAAGAACTCAGCATCATCTCATCCATCATGGATGATAAGGATGGAATGTGCCTATGACCCATCTGAGGATATCGCTCACCAATAAACAAAACTTCCTCTCCATCCACACCAATGAAGATGACATTTTTCCTGAAGCAATCCACGATAGCCTACACCGAATACAACCAATCCATGCCAAGGATGACATCATATGTTTGTATTCGTAAACATAGTAAATCTCCTCAAGAGTGGTGTTTCCCCAAAACTAGCTCACAGTCTCTACATACTTCAAACAAGTCAGGTCGACCTCCAACGGGTGTAGTAAACACCAAGGGCAATGGAAGCCTCTCTACCACAAGTCCCAAAGCATTGACAAGCAAAGGTGATATGAAGGAGTGTGTGGATGCTGAATCAAACAAGGCATACACCAAGGTAGAAAACAAGAAATGGTAGCTTGAATGACTTATGGATCACCTGGAGTTGGCAATGCTAGAGCATGAATCTAACCACGACCTCCTATACAGCCTCTATAACCCTGATGACGACCACCACCATGGCCTCGCACTGCTCTATGAGGATGGGGATCATCATGGGGATATCATCTGTTTTCCCCATCTACCCTCTGCTAATATACAGCTACTGCAATCGGCTACTGCTGCCTCAGCTGGAACTGCCTCAACGGAGGAACTTGGAGCGTAGCACCTGGTGCACGATGACCGCTCTGAATGGTTGGTCACTCCCGCTACTAATGACCATGACCGCCATAAGAAAAACAAGTGCCTGATCCCTTTTCATAATCCTGAGATTTGTTGCCTCTGGATAAACAAGATGTGAAGGGCTGGGAGCTACCCCCGGCTGAACTGAAACTCTTCTTCCCTAAAAACTGGGAACCCCAGACCACATATCTTCTTTGTGAGTAATCATGCTAATTCCCCTCTCTTGGTGATCTGGTCGGGGCCAAAGCCCTCTCGAAAACCTATGCCCTTTCCAGTACCTCAAGATATGTTTTCATCATAAATGGGGTGACCTGGCGCTGGATCTCTGGACACAAAGCTTCCTCAAAATTCCTTGCCCTGTCCTCCACATCTTGCAGTAGGTCTGAAGAATATCGTAAAAGGTTCCTGAAATGGATTCCAAACTCTCAAACACAGGAGCTCCCCTATCAAAGGGTAAGAAGATCCTGGCGACTGGACACCTTCACATTCGAAGAAAGAAACTCGACACTAAAACTGGAATATAGAAGACTCAACATTAATTACTTAATTTTTTTCTTTTATTAGTTTTAGGTTAACCTATACCAAGGTCTACCCATTCAAACACAGGCACAAAGAATAATGATGCATGATCCTTTCCTAGGTCTCTAACCAGCAACTAGTATCACCATGTTTAGTAGCCATTATAAACATAAATATCCATACATCAGATCATAGGGGTCCCTAAACTCCTATGTCTTAGCTGGTCTCCAGTGTTTACCTCACTTTCTAAACATGAATGACATTGTTTCCCTACCAACCCACGCAACCTCACTTTTGCCTAACTCCAAACTTTATTCTATCCCACAACCAGAACTATGATACCACACTGTCACGGCCCCCTCCCCACCAGGTGTACTCCTCTTGGGCTAGAAATGAGAGAAGGGAGATAATGACCCCCGAGTCCCACCTTCATTAGGCCCCGGGTTGGTGACTTGCACCGAGGGTACAGTAACAAAAAAATGGGAGGCATTACCCTCTAAGAGAACACATGCAGAAGAGAGAGATAAGATAGACACCAATCAAATCCAACTTAGACTGCAATACAAACAAAAACCCAAGTACACATATGAAATGCCATGCAAAAGTACTACAACTGAAAGGGGAAAACTGCAAGTACCCAAAAGAAAGTAAAAACACAAACAACCACAAGCCCAAATAGCTCCTTCTACCCAAAGCTAATAAAAACCAGCTTGATCTCCAACTTTCTCCAAGTGACATGGAAAACAGTTTATATATACATAGGGTGAGTATAACAGTATACTCAGTAGGATCCTCCTCGAGGCCTCTCATGAAAAAGTAAGGAAAGCATGCTAAAGCAGAGTGAACAAAAAGTGAAACTAACTCTTCACCTAAACAGGTATACTAAGTTCTCATCCTCACCATGGAAACTCTCACCAAGTAACGCATACAAGAATATAGCATATAATAAATAATATTAAGGGTACCCTGCTACTGCTTCCCCACTAGTTTACTGCTTTTCCCCAACGTCGCACATCCTGAGCATCTCTCTCCAAAAAGGCTTTCCCGCAGACACCTGGGTGAAGCACCACAATATGCACCTCATGCAACAAAACCACCACATCCACACACCATAGTAACCATGTATTTTTTGAGAGCCACCATAGATCGCATAACGTGTATCATACGTCGAGTATTATACCTCAAGCCCTTACAGCCCATACACAGAGTAAGGATCCTCAATCCATCACAGCCTATACACGTTACAACTATAGTAGTCCATAGAAAACTATATCCAGAATATATGTGCGTGAATCACTGCAATCCATTATAGCCCTCTACACACATATATGGGTTAAACTAACCAATGTGTCTTCCATCACCAGTAACTACCAAGAGAAGAGAGCTGGGCCAAAGGGGGTAGTCATCCATCCATCCTCCCACCGGAATGTTGGGGAAAACACCCCCCCCCCCCCCCGAGGGCATAGAATCCCTGGGGTGTTAGATGCCCTTAATGACAGAGTGGAGTAGCATAAATAAACACAAAAAAATACAGAATATACTATAACTCACTACCACGTTATGGTCATAACCTAGTCTTAGACCCAACTGCAGAAAACGTCTCTCGAACTCCAAGTTGTTACTTATGAAACTAGGTATCCTATAAGCACACAACCATTTAAAGAGCTTTATTAGATTAATACATTCCCTTTTTTAAATTCCACCTTACGTTAATTAATTTGTTAAACATTAATTAACCATGAACAATTTCACATTAAATTTCATTAGCATCACACCCAAAGTCAATTGTTCCTTCAAAATTAAAACCTCATCATTATGTTCCAGCATCACTATCCCCATGGGTTAACACCATTTATTCAATTATTCATTATATAAAATACCTTCCCACATTCCCAGGCATTCTAGAAAAACATTATATGCTACTAAACCCACGGGGGATCCACACGGTGAGTAGATGTACTACCTGTTGAGTCTTTTCCACTTATATCAAGATCATATACCCATCCTTCCTTGAGAAGCTAAACACGGAAATCACTTGGCATACCCTGCGTGTCTTCTCCTCTTTCGGAAGAAGGGTAGGTAAGACCAATTTCCTTTAGGAGTGGGGAAATTTAAAGTAGATAAACAACCAATAAAAATTACCAATCATCCAACAATCACATTCGCTCCATTCCATCATCCCTGGTGTCCTCCCTGACACCCAAATACATAAATCGATGCATCTCGCCACTCTATGTGTCATCTGCCGCCACAACCAAAAGGTCCTTTATGCCTCCACATATTACCACAACCATCCAGGCACACATTAAATCAAAATCAACAGTAAAACAAAATTCTTCACAATTGGGCTCTTAGCCCTTAAACAAACAAGATGGTAACTTAGAACCCTACAAGAAATTATATTTTAATAGCCACCAGTTCTTCAATCCATCTTGGGTTAACTAATTTATTATTTGTTGGTTCCAAATTAGGGAAACTTAATCAGTAATCTATGACAAACAATTAAACATGCTTACTGTGACAATTTGATTAACATCAAATTACAACTAGAACCAGATTCGTTTACATGCCTCTTTATCTTTTTCCAACAATTATCAATTAATCCCGATTTACATTCTTTACCGATTTCCATCAAGAACAAATAGCTAAAAAAAGCAAGCATATATATCACACTATCTTGAAAAATAAGAGGCAATAACATACGATTGATATCAATTTATTTATCCAGTTAAAATATTTATTATGTCAATTCCATTGTCTTCCAGTGGGATTAAACATGCTAACAGTATAGTTGCATGTAAAAGAAATAGAAGCAACGAATCCCCTACCTCCAATAGTTCCTCACGTTTTTTTTCCACACAACGGGTCACGATCCTCCTCTCGCGACAACTGCATCCACCCGAGGATTCCACGGTACGACAGTACCAACCAAACCCCAAGAAAAACCCCATTATAAGCATGGATATTTCAATCTATAATATTTAAAGGAGAAACATGAGGATATGATCCCAAAGGAATGACTATAAAACATACCTTATATCGAAGATTGATCGATATACCTTGGTTGCATCAAAATAGAGTGGAATCGACTTGAGGAGTAAACTTTTATTGTGTAACTCCTAAGGGAATGATTGAAAGGTTCTAGCATCTCATAGTCGAGAACAAAGAGGAAGAACAACGTAGGATGATATCTTGTCCCTTTTGAAGATTTAATGGGATGATGGTTTAAGATACACTTAATTCTCCATTAAAAGCGGATCACGTTAACCCACGTAGCTTGACCAAGTAAAAACACCCCGATCCATAGGAATAATTAATATAGGATTTATGGTCTTTGAATCATCCATCTTAATTTTAGGGTTGCAACGTCACAGACGGTTCTCCATTCCAACACCGTATGAGGGAGATATGTTGGATACAAGATCCCGTAATAATAATAATATTATTATTATTGGGTGTTTCATGGACCTGATCCATGAACCATAATTTAATATCAAACATTAGACTAGAATCGATCATATTAATGACAAGATCACATCGACACTGACGAGAAGTCAATTAGACGTCACAAACGGGAGTTATGGCGGGTCAAAGATTTATTAATAATATTAAATCAATTAATTCACGAGTGTTTCAGGTACCCGATCCGAAAACCAAAAAAATACATCCAATATTGGAATCATAATTTTCGACTTGAAGTTAGGGTTTCACTGCCATTGATGGTTCATAAAACCAATGTCGCATGAAGGAGTTATAGTGAAAATAGTGTTTTATCATTAAAATTAGTATAGCAATATTTTATTATTATTAATTACTTATTTATTTATTTTTCTAACTCCAAAATCAATCAGTATTTGGACTCCCTTGCATGTTTGAATTCATCACCATATCCCCCATTTATCAATTATTTCTCATTTAATTTTATTCTCACTATTCTCTTATAATTCATCCCTCTCTCCAATCTCATTTATTCTTCCATGATTCCCTCATGCTTTAACAAAAGTGGTTCCTCCCCTTGACCTTATTCCATGCCCAACACGCCCCATCACTTCTTTGATTTTATTATTTTTTTCAATTTTTTTATTTTTACCCTTTCAAATTATTTCTCTATCCAATCTAATTCTTTTTTTTTTCTTCCCCAATTTTATCACGCCCCAACAAAAGTGGTTCCTACCCTTTTCTTTATTATTTCATTTTTATTATTAATAAAATTAATAATAATAACACCCCACATTAATATTCTAATTTTATACAATTAAATTAGTTTACCATGCTCATTCTCATATTAAATTAAAAAAATTCCATTTAATTAATCACACACTAAAAGCCACCATTAGCATTATTATTTAATATAATAGTAATAAATCCTCTTTCAATTTAATCAATGGGTCTCCATCATTCTCATTAATAATTATTATTATTATTGATTCCCATTATTATCTTATAATTACTCCATATCTCCCATCAATTAAATCCTTCTCCCACAATACTCACGCGGCCTCTTCCTAACCCTAATTTTTACAAAGTAATAGACTGGAGAGGTCTGGGCCATTACAGGTGCATATTGGCCAAAAATATGAAGCCTGATCAAGAGACCGAGGTGATGGGATGAAAGGATTTACAGAAAAAAAATTGATAAATATTTTCCTCACATCCTCTAACATAATATTGAAAGGTATTTCCTTTCCCTGAAGAAAAAATACAATGAATCTATTAGAGTGTATGAGGAAAACATCACAAGTATTGCATGATATGCCTTTGGATTTTTCAATACCCCAGAATGTTAGTTTGAACGCTTATTTGGTTTCATAAAACCTAGCCAACAGAAAGCCCTAATGTTCCATGACTTTGATAGCTATGAGGAAATTTTCTGATGTGCCCTCAATGACGAAATATATATCAGAAAATCAGAGTGGTATCATGGATATAAGAAGTGTAATTTGGAGTCCAATTTTGGTGGTCTGATAGAGATATCTAATAGGGCCCTAAAATTTCAACATCCCACTTGCCAAAGGTGTGAAATAAAGAACCCTGGAAACTGCTTGAAGAAGAAAAAGAAATTATTTAGGTGAAGGAAGAATGGTAACTAGATAGTGACTATCGGCAATAAAAACCAGCTATTGTAACAGAGGAAAAAATCCTACGATAAAACCTCAATGCATTGTTTTTTTCTATAACTACAAGGAACTAGAGAATTTCTCAAACCAATTCACTAAGAAAATAGTTCTCAAAGTCAACCAATAAGTTCCATGGAAACAAGGGAGAGCTTTCCCCATCACAACTATTAAAGTTAATCCTAACAACTTAGTGGTGATAGGTACATTAGTTATTCATTCAGGAATTGCAAACATGCTTTTTTATTATAGTTATAATCATTCTTTTATATCACCAAAGTTTAATATAATTATTTAGTCACCTTCAGAATGCATGGAAGTGGAGTTATCAGTTAAAATAGAAAATGGAGAAATTATTTCATCCCAAGTATATAACTCCTCCTTGTGAAAAAATTATGGGCTGAAATTTCATGTGAACCATGTCATACTCCCTTTGGTGGAATTTGGTGAAATCCTAGGCATGAATTAGGATTCCCTATATAGATTCAACATAAATTTCCACAAGAATGAAATCACTCTCTGTATTGTGAATCATCCACTAATTCTGTACAAATGCAAGGAAATGTATGAATCTTATATAGAACCATCATCTCATGCATGGATATTATTTCCCTATGAGAATTAGTATCTATCTCAAATGATTGATTCTAAGTAAATAATCGCCCTTGAAGACATTTCCATTGTTAGGTAATATGTTGATAAGTTTCCTAAGGAACTTTTTGGTCTTCCTCCTAGATGAAAGGTCGAATTTTCAATTAATCTCAGGCATGGTCTATTACCATTATCCAAGACTCCATATAGAATTATAATGGTTGAACTTGAGGAACTAAAGAAACAACTACATGATAATCTAGATAAAGGTTTCATACACCCATGTGCTTCACCTAGGGGTGCACCAATCCTCTTCATTAAGAAAAAAGATGGGTCAATATTCCTTTGCATTGATTATCAAGAACTCAACAGGATCATAATAAAAAATGTATCCTCTACCATGGATTGATGAATTTTTCAATCAGATATGTGGAGAACAATACTTTTCCAAGGAGGATCTTCAGTCAGGTTATTACCATGTTTGGGTGAAGAAGGAGGATATACCCATGATTTCCTTTTTTACAAGGTACGGGCACTATGAATTCATTGTTATTCTATTCAGGCTCACTATTACTCTAGAAATATCCATGGACATAATGAATACTATATTTAAAGATTACCTCGAAAATATATTGGTAGTTTTTATTGATGATATTCTAATATACTCTAAAGGTAAGAAGGATCCTGAGGATAATTTAAGTATTGTGATATAGACTTTGGGAAAGGAGAATCTTTATGATAAGTACAAAAAATTTGAGTTTTGGTTGAAGGAAGTCTCTTTATTGGGGTATATCATCACAAGCAATTGGATATCATTGTACCCTTTAATGAATGAGGCAATTAAAGGATGGTTGAGGATAATAATTTTTATACATATCCATAGTTTACATGGATTATATGGGTATTATTGTCGATTTTTGAGAAATTTCTTGTGATTGTTAAACCCTCTATCCAAGATAACTCATAAGGGAGTCCAGTTTTGTTGTAATGATGAATGAGAAAAGAGCTTCAAGGAGATAAAAAAGAGGCTTATCATTTCACATGTTCTCAAACTACCTACAAGTGGAGATCATTTCATGGTATTCATTTATTCTTTAAAGAATGGAATAGGATGTGTATTGATGAAAAATGAAGAATTCATTGCCTATGTTTCAAGGGAGTTGAATGTTTATGAGAAGAACTATACAACACATGATCTAGAGTTGGCTATAGTGATCTTCACTTTGAAAATTGGGAAACACTGCCTATTTGGGTATAAGCTTACAATATATATGGATCAAAAAAGCCACAATTGTATATTCACATAGAATGAGTTGAATCTGCACCAATGAAGACGGTTAGAGTTGATCAAAGAATATGACAATTCAATTCCCTACCATCCAGGTAAAGTGAATAAATTGGATGACACTCTATGTAGAAAGGATCTAGAAACTATTTTATTGATTATAATTGATAAGGATCTGATCTTATTAGACTTGATGATGATATAAATGGGAATTATAATGGAAGGAACATCATCAATCCTTTTACAAGTGATTGATCAACCATCTCTTCTAGAGAGGTTAAAGGATGATCAAAGAGATGATATGGGAATTAAAAAGAAAGTGTAAACTATTAGAAAAGGGAAATCCTAAGAGTTCATTACTAATAAATAAGGTGTTGTGATATTTGGGTCAAGACTATGTGTAGAATAAAATACTTTGTTAAAGAAGGTGATGTTGGATGGCGCACATAGCTCAACCGTCACTATCCATCCTAGAAGCACAGAGATGTATCGAGATCTCTGATAACACTATTGGTGGGACAATATGAAAAAGGATATCACTGAATATACATCATGATGTCTTGTATGTCATCAAGTGAAGGTGGAAATGAAAAAATATAAGGGGATGATGCAACGATTACCCATACTCATGGAAATGAGAAAACATCACCATGGAATTTTTGAATGGGATTACTATGAAATATATAGGATATAATTCTATCTGGGTTATGGTGGATTGTCTTATAAATACATCACAATTCAATATGATTCGATAGGATTTATCAACGGATAAACTTTAATGGATATACATTAGAGAAGTGGTGAGCCTGCATGGTGAACCACTATCAATTGTATCTGACCAAGTTCCAAGATTCACCTCTATGATTTGGAAGAGTCTCCATAATTCTCTAAATACTTATTTAAACTTCATATTGTCCTATCACCCTGAAACTGATGTCCAATTTGAGAGGACTATCCAAAAACCTAGGAACATGTTGAGATCATGCTCGATAGACTTCAAATGACGATGGGATCTACATCTTCCTCTAGTTGAGTTTTATTAAAACAATAGTTTCCACTAAAGAATACAAATGTATCCCTATAAAGACCTTTATTGGTAGAGTTACAGGAAACCTACATGATGAGATGATGTTGGGGAACAAAAACATCTAGGTCCTGCAACGGCTGAGGAAATGGGGGAGAAGGTTAACACCATTCAACACCACATCAAGGCTGCTCAGAGTGGAAATAAAATCGATGTTTATAATCATCGATGAGACATAGAGATTGATTTTGGAGACATTCTTTTCCTTAGCATATCTCCAAGGAATAAATTGATGAGATTTGGAATGAAGGGAAATCTTTGTCCAAGATAAATCGGCCCCTTTAGGATCCTTGATCACATCAGAGTAGTAGCCTATTGAATTGAACTCCCACATAACATATCTCAAGTACATGATGTATTCCATGTATCCATCTTGAGAAAGTGCATACCAGACCCATCACATGTACTCAGTCCATAGGGGGTACCCTTGGATAATGACCACTCTAATGAGGAGAAGTCGATGAATATCACAGATATTAGATACAAACTTATACGGAACAAGACAATGCACCTTTTCAATGTATTGTGGAGAAACCCCATGTTTAAAGAAGAAATTTGGGAATCGAATGAGGTGATTAAATAGAGTTACCCTTATCTTTTGTAATGTTGTAAATGAAAATTTTGAGGGTGAAATTTCTTAAGTGGTGGAATATTGTAATGACCCTAACTAGTATAAATAAAATTTATGTTTTCATTTAATTAAATGTCTTATTTTGTAAAATTTTTATATAAAACGCATGATGATACATGATTTTATTGATTTAAAAGACTATTAATAATGTTTACAATTTTTAATATAGTCTTTGAGAGCTGATCACATGGTTAGTAAAAATATAGGGCTTTAATAAATCTTATTGACTTACATAAAGGAAGCGATGGCCTTAATAAGTAGAATCGTTCCTTATGAAGTCCATTTATCAGAGCTTATGAGAGAGATAGATTCTATAGTATTTTCCCTTGACAAATCCCATGATGATATCTAGAGACTTAAGCCTGAGAAAAATCATTTATGAGATAAGTTCACACACATTAAGATCACAGTCCAAACAATATTCGTCGAACGGCCCCATGAAAATAACACTGTCACATACCTTACTCTTTGGGAGTATGTTGGTGTAATAATATATTCTGTATCATGGAATTTATAATTTAAATATTTATATTATATGATAATTTATATATTTTCATTTTAATTTTTTCTTTATATGTTTTTGGTTTTGATTCAATTAAACAGAAATTGTATTTTTAGGTTATATTCAAATTCAATTAAGGGGTTTATTTTAATGAAATAATGAATTTTTGAAATAAATATTATTTTAATAAAATATTTTTATTAAGTAAGTACTATTAATGTTTTTATAATTTCTATGATGTGAAATGTACTTTTTATAAGGGTTCAAAAATAGTTATTATCAAAAACCCAGCATTTTACTATAAATGTCTAATCTTTTATTAAAAGTGAAAATGAACATATTTAGATAATTATTTAAATAAAATGAATATTAATTTTGGAATCAGAATGTTGAAATCATCCAATTGTGATTTTTCCAAAATTTTTTGAGACAGACGAATTTTCGGGTAAAAATTAAATACCATATAAATATAATGTGTGTTTTATGACATCATAAAATCAAAAAAATGAAGTAATAAATAATATAATGGGTAGTATATGCCCAATATATTTTTTACATTAAAATAATGTGATTTTATGATAATTTTATTAATTTTATAATTCCCTTAAGAATCCACCAAAATGTATAATATATTTATGATTTTAAATCCATTTCCTTAATAATGTGACTCACCTCCACATATGAAATAAAAAAATTCTAATATATTCGTCCCTTTTCCTAATAAAATAATGAAAACCTTCAATCTTGGGAAAAACCCTTAGGAAAACCCATGTGATTTTTTGTTTTTTAATATTTAATTATATAGACTCGAAAACCTAAGTTTGTTAAATATTAAAGAATTCCCCTCTCATTTCCTATAAAAAACCACCCAACCTCCCAACTCTCTTCACTAAAACTCCATAGAACACATCACTAATCTATACTAACATCTATATAATCCTCCTAAGCCGCCCCAATCTTTCATGAAGCCCCTCTTCAAGCTTTTGAAGTCACACACTCAAGTAAGGGTTCCTTCCTTTCTCATTTTTATCCAAGATTCTTTATATTGTTGCACCATTTTTGTTAAATTAAAAATTATGGGGTATGTTTTTTCACTTCCCCCATGCTTCTATTATTATGTTTGAATAATTAGAGACCCATTTCTCTCTCATTATTCACTCCCATGTACACTTGTTACCATGCCAAAGATTTGTAAGAGTTATTACATTCCTCCTTTATCTTCATGTTTCTTTATTATGTTATGCCTTCTATTTCCCAATTAATTAATTTGGAACATGTATTTATATGAACCTATTACTTTAAATTTCATTTATATTTTATGATATACCCCTTTCGCTTCTCTTCATTCCTTTTTATGAATTCTCATATCACATCGTTAGGCTGCTGAAATTGCACCGCGAATTTCCATTCCAAAATAATTGTGTAGTCAATACCATACCCATTACCTATCAAGGATGTTCTCTTATATGCACATATACCTTTTAATTTAGGACATACATGTATGTATTCCACACCCCATAATCTTGAAATAAATTATGTAGATAAATGAATCCATGTTTTATGATCTATGTGACAACCTTAATCATGAGAATGAAATGAAAGTGACATGTGTGCCCATAATTATATTTCACTCCAACACATTGGGTAATTTTTATTATCATTATACATTATGTTGGAATAGCAGTTTACCTATTTCCTTTATGGGGCTTTTTCACTATTATGTCTTGGCAGTTTATCCTTAACTTATGATGCAGTGTTTCAAGTTATTGCCACATTTCCATGTTATGAATATCATTCTATATCATGCTTTATGATTCAGGTTCTTTTATGCCTCATTGATATGAATTTATTAAGATGTATTACTATCTTCATGTTATTCCATGATTACTCCCTTATTAGGCTTTCTAGCTCACCCCTTTATTATGAATTTTTCTTATGATATCCCATGAAGTTTTAATCTCGAGCATGTTAATGATTTTTCAATAAAGATGTTGTTTTTCATGATTAAAGCTATAATAAAGTGTAACTAATTCCAAAAGAAACTATACTTCTTGATCTATCAATTTGTATTAAGTGTAACTTTAAGTGATTAAATCATTTATTAATGTAATAAAAATAAAATGGTTGTCATATAGTGGGCTTCATTGGGGAGGACAATGGTCGGGTCAAGAATGTACACGATGAAGAGGATTTGGCATGGTTGCTTTAGCCAGAAATGGATATGGACTTCACGGAGGGGAAATGAGATCACATAAAATTGTCTTCAGAAAAAAAAAATGGGATCATATCCTGGGTGCAGTCCCAGACGAGGTCAGATCAAGTAAAAATCCCCAATAATTCTCTCATATTTTGATTTTTGAGATGGTATGGCCTTTCCATCAGTACCAAGCCCATGCACCCATACATTTGGATTGCTACTTGAGAAAATTTGTAGGTTTATTTTTTTTGTTCAAAAATAGTTGGTATCAAATAGGGTGTGGATTATGGTTGGGAATTTGGTCCCTGGGCCTAAAATGGAAATGTTTTAAGGCTTAGTACCTTTGGGTCTACAAATAATGCAAATTCTACCCCTCAACCTGTAAAAGTGGAATATAAAATTAATAAAACAAATATAAATCCTTCAGGAATTCATGAAATCAATACTATTTATATTCTTAACCCGTGATAATAAAAAATGAATAAAATAGTCAAAAACACCCCTTTACTCCCTTATAAATACCACCTCTTCTCCTCACACCTTCCAATCCATGCAGCTTGTCAAACTTTTACCCAATTCTCATCCTAAGCCTCTTTCCCATGTCCAATATATTTGGGTCTCAACATAAGACCAAACCCAAGTTCCTTAAGGAGTTTATCAAGGGGACAAGAATCAATAGGTAAAATACACAATCCCTATATTTTAATTTCATTTTATTTTATATCCTCTCCTTACCTACCCTATAAAAAGAGGAATGATAACTCAATTATCATATATATAAGGAAATTTGTTTTTTTGATGGAATATTCATTATCAAATATCTTCTCCTCTCCATTTATTCTTTAAATGAAAAAATCATTCGTGATGTGTCGATTCACCATCTTCGTGGACTATGAATTTTTTATTTCCATTATCAACTTCAATAATAGACATTAAACCTTTATTTTATTTTAATAATAGTTTAATATGTATAATATATCTTTTTTAATGTTCTAAAAGAAATTTTTAGACATAATATTAAATAAAAAACTATTTCATAATGTTCGAAAAACCCACCAAAATAAACTAAAAATTTATCATTATTCTATTATCAGATGAGTCATCCTCATACTATAAATAAAAATGATATATTATACCTATTAAACCTTTTTAATTGAATTAATATCATTTAATTTCACGTTTAGATAATTATTACCATTTGATAATGACATCCACAATTTTATACAAGTAAACCAACCATGAAACCCTGAAAAGAAATTCTCCTGGAACAATATATTTAAACTCTAAATCTCATCAACATATCCATAAATGAACATAGTAAAATTATAATAAATAAAAAACATGTAGAATAAGTTCTTAATTCATTAATCAAGGACACTAATTTCATTATATAGGTTATTAAATGCAAGTGTAGAACACATTCGAACATAAGTTCAGGGGATTATCAAGCCCAATTCCCTTTCTTTAGGATATTCCTCTTTCTTGAAAAATTTATTTTTATATATTATATTAATGTTGTGTAAATATAATTTCAATGTTCTTCCCTTTTTTCAAGGATATACATGTTTCTAATCTGATTTTATGACAAATAAAAATATTTTCCAAAAAGATCTCTTCTATCCAAAATTAATTCTGACTCCTCTTGAGTTGTTTCATCTTCGCTCAACAATGATAAATATTTTATTATATATGCTTTTTTCATTTTCATTTGGGAACCCCAAATTTATTCTTGATTTATAAAATCATTATTAAACATATTTTGTTACCTGGGTGACCTCATGACTTTGTTTGATATACATTCTATGTGGCATGCATGATTATGTAAATGTGTTGATGTGACAGATGGGCCCAGAATTATATATCCCTCAAATGCATTGGGTAATGTTAGGTATCCATGATATGATGTGTATTATGACTGAACATGATGATATATTTTTTCACAATGATTATGTTATGATTATTCACATATAATATGTGTGAACATTAAGTTGTCTTTGTTCACAACTATGTGTGGTATTTGACCACTAAGACATGATGTTTCATTTTTTATGCATTACCACATTCCATTCATTTATCTAATAACTCCCCTAATGATACTGATGATAATAATATACTTATTAAATGATGTTTTTTTTATTCTTACTCATTTCATGTTCATTTATATCATTTATTCATCCTCTTGCTGGGCTTTTATCTCACCTTTTCTAAGAAATATATCCTTAGGTGATTATATGTACTAAGGATAAAGTGAGATTTTAAAAGGATAAATAATAAGGGTTTGAATAAAATTGTATGCTTTATTACGTACAAGTTTTTTATGAGCCTAATATTCCAATTACAATGATCCTTTTTTCCTTTTTTTGTAATTATATTATGTTTTTTATCTTTAAATTGATGAAATAGTCATGTAGGAAAAAGTAGGGTCCCTATAACTTATCTATGATGTTGTAACATTGGTATATCAAAAATTACAATTGGAAAATACAACATTTTTTATTATAGTTTATTTCTTTATAATCCTATCATAATTAATAATGGTGAAAATCCCTTGTAGGATATTTACAACATTAGAATTAGAAACCTCCTTCAGGGGATTATAGTGTAGTTATTTTCCTTTGAAGAACCACTTACCAAAGCTATAATGAAAGGCTTTATAAAATGAAAAAAAAACATTATGATTAATTTATTTATAATCCTACCTAAGTTAATTTTTTTGAAAACCCCTTGCAATATATTTGAATCATTGATGATTGAAATCTCCACTATGGGGCTCTAGTGTAGCCTCTTCCCTTTATAGAACAACTTATTGTACATGATACTTATTTATGAAGTTGTGACATTGGTATTTCAAAAACTGTTATAGCAAAATATAACCTTCTTTTTTCTAGGGTTGATTTTATTAAAATTCTACCAAAGGTTATGATGTTGTGAATCCTATAAAGAATAATTACTGGATCTAAACTTGAAATCTAAATCAGGGGATTCATGTGTAGCAACATGTAAGAACCCAGTTCATCTTTTGATGTACTGATCATTTCATTTTGGTTTGTACTTATGAAAGGATGGGGGAAATGGGTCGATTATAGGGTAATGTCTTGTTTAATGACATGACTAGGAGTTACATGCCATTTAATTTCATGTACACACTGTGTATTGATATCATCAGGTCGGAAGGACTCATTTATGATGTGGAGGTGGAAGTTGGCTTAAGGGGGAAATTTTGGAATATACACGACATGTATTTCCAAATACATAGAGTGTAATTTTTTTTAAATGGGTAGTAGCCTTGTTTCTTCATTTCATGAGAGAGTGATCGTCGGGTTCTCTCAAACAGCAGCAGCGAAGCTCGTTTTGTCTCCCGAATCATCATCCAAACTCTGATTTGATCTCTGTCAGATGGGTTTTAACCCAATCGATTAGATCTAGATTCCACTTGATCCATTATTAATGATTTATTCTCTCAAATAAGTTTTAAAATATTTTAGATTTATCTTATTTTTGTATAAATACTCCATTCTAGTTTGATTTAGAAGTTGACATTGGATGAGGAGAGTCATACGACTATGAGGTTGGTGGTCTCATGCCTTTCGGTGATTTTCATGTAGAATATATGTTTCGGAGTGCCGCACACCCATTTTAGAGTGTCGATTTGATTGATATTTTTACCCAATTTATTTCTTAATGTTGTTTAGGTAATTAATTATGTGATATGAAGCATGTTTTAGGCTGTTTACCTTGATTTCGAACCACCCCATGGGAGCATTTTCACTTGTAAGAACAATGTTTTTTCATTTCTCCTAGGATGTCAATGGGAATGCCTTTGATTTCCTTAATGGGTTTTATAAAATGGAATTGGTTAATTGAATGAACTTCCCATGTGATATATTTGATAGTTAAGCATTGTGATAGTGTAATTCACATGTTAGGCTTGTTATATAATTTTCCCATGTGTGTATAATTATTTAAGCCTTGTAACTATTTATATTACTTGAAAGGCTTGTGACATAAATTTATCCCTTAGGATTTATTGTTGTGAAATCCATGTAATATTTTAATTTTCATGTTTTCTTGTTATGAGTTCTTCCCATGTCAGTATTTTGGAAGGCCAAGCGTTATGATGTTGGTCCTTGATTGTGATCATATTGGATGTCTTTGGTTTGACCATTGAATGCCTAAATTAAATAGATATTTGAACTTGACGTGATTAAAGGGTAAATAGTAATGGGAGAACCATGGATTCTGATTAGAATTCCATGGAAAGGTTCATGTGACTATTATACCTTATACCTTTTTTGACCCATGGATCCATTGAGGGATTTCATGGAAGGATGAAATGGGAGGTTTGGATGTAAAGTCCTGAGCGAGCCATGAATGTAGTGGTTGGGATTATAGAGACTATGTTTAAAGAACAATAGAGTCCTTGAATGAGGGATGTCATGAATGAGTTATATTGGAATTGTCTATATGTCTTGGTAGATACTTGGGTGTTATTTATAGGATTCAAAGATAGCCAAGTTGAAATATACTCGCACCACACCTACAGTGAGACTAGTTTCCTGAGAGGATCGTATGGAAGAGACATAGGATGGAGGTGGTTTTACACAATGAGTAATACTTGAATTAAAATTTCGGAATTTCAAAGATAGACTCAAATTATAAATAGAATATTTATATAGAATGACTTATGATACGTCTGTGAAGACAAAACACAAGCTTGTGTTCGGTCATCACTCACTTGTTTAGATAGACTTATATGGTATCTTCTGCTCTTACTTTTACATGGGTGTTGACATTATTAGTCCAAATCTCTATACTTATATAATTCAATGTGATTGAATTAATTAACGAACATGAAATGAATTTAAAATAATATGAGTGCTTATAGGAATGTTTACTTTTGAGTACTTCCTAGCTTACTATTTTCATTATTGTACACTGCTTGTAATATATATTCATTGATAGAATGGCATGGATCTTGGGTGGTTTACTACTGGTATTTAGTCTCACACCCTATTTGGGTTATGTTTTTGGTCACAAATAGATTATATTGTTGCAGTTGTTGATAAGGGTAAGAACCCTTCTATAGGTACTTGATGTGTAGTTCTGGAGTAGAAGATCATGGGACAAAGCTAAGGCTTGTGAAGCTTCTGATCTTATTTTGTTCTTTTTTTTTGTAATTTGGTACTCATATCATATATTTCTACAGTGTATCAGGTCTGGATATCTTTCTATAACATGTAACATGTAGCATCATCTTTTTAATTATATGACATATGGTTATTTTTATTATCAGTCTTTCATTGTTTACTTCTGTTGAATTGTATTACTACATTTTCTATTGATTTATTACTTTATTATATATTGTTTTATTATCCTGTTGAGGGAATAGTTTCCCACCCATCACACCTAGGCCCTCACAACTAGTCAGTAGCCTCTAGCACATAGGGAAATGATCTTGAGGCCATGTGGCAAACTGGGTATGGGGCACCTTAAACTGGAATCAGGATCTAAGATGTTACAAAGTGGTCTTAGAGGATGTTATTTTCTGGTTCTCCTTAATATTAGTGACATTATATAGTCATTGGAGAGAAATGGAGTTTGGTAATAAATTATTCTATAGAGTAGAAACCCCATGTATAGGGAAAATCCAAATTTCCTCTAAATGAATTTTAATTTTTGGATTTTGAGTTCTTACAGTTGATTAGATTTCACTTTAGGTTGATGCATTTGTATTGTGTTGTTTTTATTGATATCATTGTGGTTCTATTTTGTTGGAAACTGATGATATGATGTCATGTCACCTCATTCATCATATAGAAAGTTTTTAGAAATCACATGTCATGCATTCCTACCATGCCATTTAGAGAGTATTACTAATTAAATGTTGTTATGATAGATACCATGATAGATATGCATGCTGTTATAATAGGTGTATTGGTATGTGTTGTGGTTCAAATTGGATGGATTCCAAACTTTTTTCCCTGATATGTATGGTCCCTCTTAGATCAAAATTTTGTGGATCATGTTTTTGTCTTGTATTGAATTTTGTTATGATGTGATATATATATGGATTTCAAACTTTGATTGATGGGGATTATGGGCCCAAACATATTAGAATTTGGAATACCTTTGATTTACTATTCCAAAATGGGAGTTCTGGGGATGTTTTAGTAGTTTACTATCTATAAACCCAGAAAACACTGTGTATGGTTCTATGAACATAGTCCATGTTTTCTTCTATTCGAGAAGAATGCTTTTATTAAGTATATGTAGTGTACTATGTGTACACATTATGTGGTTAGTAACTGTGTATCACTCCATGTGAGGGGGACCTATAATGATACTATTTTTCATAGAATTATGTGTATAAGACTTACATGCCGTGTACCATAGATGGTTATATGCCCAGGCCAGTGAAAGTACACGCCCAGGTAAGAGCTTTAGGGTACACACCCTATTTTCTTTTTACGTTCTGTGTACTCCACTTTTGGTAACCTTTGAGAGTTATCTTCTCCTATTTTGTTCTTTCACTCTTGAACTACGAACCTTGATAATGAACTTGAACTTAAGTGTGTTCTTGACCTTTTAGATTCATGCCACCACGACGACCTCCAGCAGTACGCCCAGAGAGTGGTGATGATCATACCTCAGAGGTGGTAGGCCATGGGCTACCATTGTATTCTCCAGTAGTACAAGTTGTGGTACTAGGAGTTATACTGGATTCATGTGTTGATGCATAGTTCTGTGAAAGCTTTATAAGGTTGATGAAATCCATTCACGGAGCACCACACCCTACCATGTCTATGGTAATGTTGACACAAGTGTTTAATCAGTAGCATCTACCCTCATTTTTTGGGGATTGTTGACCACAGGCTGCAGAGTCATGGCTAGAGGCCATGTTTTCGATCTCCAATAATATGAAGACGTGTCCTAATAGGAGGGTAAATATCGCTATGTGTATACTGTTTGATTTCCCCAAGAGATGGTGGGATGTAAATACTCAGTCAGACCATCATCGGGGTATGGAATAGGGAGATTTTCTTATAGTATTCTATGATTAGTATTTTCCTGAGACACTGAGGGTCAATAGAGACTAGGAGTTCATGCATTTGTAGTAGGGGATTCTATCATTTATGGACTATTCTACCCATTTTACTGAGCTCCATTGATTTGCACCTATCTTAATGGGTAAGGATATAGCGAAGGCTATGTGATTTTAGGATCGTCTTAGGTACGATGTCCGATCACAGGTAAATTTATTCAAGTTGACTATTGTATCATCTATAGTGAATCAGGCACTGATTACCGAGAATAATATAATAAAATATGGAAGTGTGTGCTAGGGTGGTTCGGCACCGAGATCTGGTACTGTCTTGATCAGCAGTAAGAAGCGTCATCTACAGCTTTCCTGTTGTGACAGTAGTAGTCGGAATGCATCTTCAGGTATCAAAATGAGGTGCTACCATTGTGGTAGGCAGAGGAATATAAGGTTGTATTGTCCAAAATACCCGATCAAGTGTCGATCTTGTGGCAACTTGGGCCATCTTCAGCACTTCTGTAGGATGTTTCCACCAGTAGCAGGTGGGAGAGGGTCTACACCAACTCCACATTTTGGAGTAGGGTCAAAAGATTCTCACCAATCAGTGAACTGGAACATGTCTAGATGGTCAGGCAAAGTTGGTGGTCATGGCCATGGTATGTAGACCCCAATTTCTTAGTGATAGCAATGTGGATCAGCTCAGGTTTTCTAGGAAGTGTCACAGGTCTGTAGTATGGGTCAGACTTATGCAGTGAAACAGACCCAACATAACTAGGATCCCAAACCTTCTACTTTCAAAGGTACTATTCAAATCACCTCTTTTTTAGATTCTACACTTTTTTATAAAGGTGATTCATATTATTTTATATTTTTTCCCATTTTTGAGAGCCTTGGACTTTGTGTTTTTACTTCTGATGATGTTATCATTCTAGACACTCTGTTAGGGATTAGATCAGAAAGTGTATGTCAGTTCAAGGAGTACCCCCTTGAGGTTGGTGGGTGACACTTTGTATGGGACCTCTATATCATAGATATGATAAGATTTGAAATCATTCATGGAATAGAATTTTTGATCTCCATTTAATACTTTTGTCGATATATATCACTATATGGTGAGTTTTACGTCACTGGAGGGAACAGCATTTCTACACAAGGGTGAATGGGATGTCCTCTTGAGATGATATGGACTCGAGCATCAGGGGTTGGTAGGGATGACATCATAGATTTCATGTTTATATCTAGGTGACCAAGGGACATTTTAGTCATATTTCCTTCCATTGGATGATCATTTCTAGGATGTCTTCCCAAATGACTTTTCAGGTTTACCTCTAGTGAGATAGGTAGAGTTATCTATCAATCTAGTGCCAAGATCTTTAATGGTATACATTCCTCCTTTTGGATAGCCACGACAGAGTATCAAGATATCAATAGGTATCTAGAGGATTTTGAAGCTAAGGGTTTCATATAACCCAGTATTTCTCCTTAGGTTTCACCAGTCCTTTTTGCGAAAAAGGTAGATGGTACCCTCAGGCTATGAATGGATTATCAAAAATTGAACGAGTTAAAAATTAAGAACTAGTATCCTCTACCACAAATAGATTATCTCATTGATCATCTTCTAGGAGATCGTTTTTTATCTAAAATAAATTTGAGATCCAATTATCATTAGTTGAAAATAAACTTTTGGAGTAGGTATGGTCCATATGAGTATATTATTATTCTATTTGGTCTCAAAAACAAACTATTGGTTTTCATGGTACTAATTAACTATGTTTTCCATCCTTATCTTGATTCATTTTTTGTGGTTTTTTTGGATGATATCTTGGTGTATTCTCCCAATCAACATGACAATGCCACACATCTTGAGATCATTTTGAGTACACTAAGAAAGAATTAGTTATATGCTAACCTCACAAACATCAACTTCTGTATGGATTCGATTCACTTCATGGGTCACATCAACTCATAGATAGAAGTATTAGTGGACCTAGAGAATGTGAGAGCAGTAGTATCATGGGAGTAGCATAAGAATGTCTTTGAGGTGTGAAGTTTCTTAGGGATGGCTGGTTACTATAGGTATTTTATATAAGACATCTCATTCCTAGCAACACCTTTTAAGGGCCTGACTAAGATGGGTGTGAATTAAGTTTGTATAGCTTCCTATGAGATGTCCTTTCATGAGTTTAAAGGGAGATTGACTTCAGTGATGATACTGATTTTTCTAGAACTGTGATGTAGTTTCACTATTTACTAGGATGCATAAGGTATCATGCTATGAGTATTTATTATAAAGGGGGATTGATCCATTACTTATAGTTCTTATTAGTTGAGGCCACATGAGTGTAATTACCTAACACAAAATCACAAGTAAGTTTTAGTTGTTCATGTTTTACGTTATAGAAGACATTACTTATTGGGAGAGTATTTTTTGGTGTAAATTGACCAAAAAAGTCTTAAGTACATATTTACACCATGTGATCTGAATCTAAGGAAGCGAAGGTGGTTGGAATACCTTCAGTCCTTTGACTTCAAGATTTCCTACACACTTAGTAATAAAAATTTATTGGCTGATGCTTTGAGTAGGATGAATCATATACCAGCAGTAGATAAGGACAGTAGTGAGTGAAATATTATGGGGTTGTCCTCTGAGATATATTTGGAGGTGCATGACAGTCAGGGATAGAATTTCTTTTCATCCATATATGTTACCTCCACTCTACTAGATAGAGTGTGGATGAGGCGTCTATCAAATTCCCAAGGCCTAGTGCTATTGGAGAGTGTGGTCGGTGAGGACCCTCCACCTAGTTGGACCATAGGTAAGTATGGTGTTCTGCGGTTACATGGTCGTGTATGGGTTTTAGCTAACATGTGTGAGGATCTAATGAAGTAATTTCATGCCTCTTTATGGGAAGTGCATCCTGGTGTCACCAAGATGTATCGGGATTTCTATCGTCAGTATTGGTGGCTAGGTATGAAAAGGGATGTATATGGTTTTGTCCTGAGATGTCCCACCGATCAGCAGGTGAAGGTAGAACACCAGCGACCAGCCAAATTTTTATAGCAGCTACCCATTCCTGAGTGGTAGTGGAATGATGACGTGATGGATTTCATGATGGGGTTATTGAGGTCACCTTGAATTAATGATTTAATATCGGTTGTTATTGATAGGCTCACGAAGGTTTCACATTTCCTGTCGATCAAGGAAACCTTTAGTTTTGATAAGCTTGGGTGGTTGTACATTAGGGAGATTGTATGACTACATGGGGTTCTGCATTCTACCATTTTAGATAGGGATTCCCAGTTTACTTCTCGTTTATAGAAAGGACTAAATAGTGTTCTGGGTACATAGGTTCTTCTAAGCACGGATTACCACCTCCAAATATATGGCCAGTAGGTCACACGATTCAGGTGTTGGAGTAAATGCTTCAAGAATGCATCCTAGATTTTAGGGGTTCATGGGAGAAACACATACACATGGTTGATTTCTCCTATAAAATAGATTTTAAAAAACTATTCAGTTGGCTCTATATGAGGCTTTGTACAGTAGACCATGTTGATCACCCCTGTGTTGGTTGTAGGAAGGAGATGGAGCTATGATGGGACCTCGTCTTGTCTAGGATACCACATAATAGGATCAGTTGATTCAAAATTGGATGGATACTGCATAGCCTCATCAGAAATCTTATGTCAACCACCGCAGATGACCTCTGGAGTTTGAGGTCAAGGATCATGTTTTCCTACATGTTTCCCTATGGTTGGGACACAAGAGAATAAGGAGACAAAGTAAGCTTTCACCGACATAGATCGGGTTGTTTGATATTCCGAAAATGGTCGGGCCGATTGCCTATCAGTTGCAGTTACATAAGAGGAATCAAGATATACATGATGTCTTACATGATTCATAGTTGATAAATTGCGTTCTAGACCTATCTCAATGTCTTCATCCTAAGGAAGTTGAGTTATAGGTTGATGCATCCATTGAAGATAACCCTATATGAATTGTGGATCGTAGCACGAATTTTATTCATGGTTAGTATCTTCCTTTTTTACAGGTCTTATAGAAGCATGGTAGAGTATTGGATGATACTTAAGATAGGGAGGCTGATGTATGATCATAGTGGATAGAGTTATTCCAGATATTTCTTCAGCACCATTGAAAGGGAAATTCAGGGATGATTTTCTTTATTGGGGAAGTTTGTAAGAACCTAGTTCTTCATTTGAGGTTCAGATATTTTCTTTTCATTTTGTACATATGAAAAGAGGGGGGAAACCGGTTGATCACTGGCTACTGGCTTGTTACATGACATGAAAAAGGGTTACACACTGTGTAATCTCAAGTACACATCATGTATTGAGGTCGGCAGGTCGACAAGACTCATTTATGACGTAGAGGTGGAGGTCGGCTTAAGGGGGAAAATTTGGCATATACATGCCATTTATTTACAAGCACATGACATGTAATTAGTTTTTTATAATGGGAAATATCCTCATTTCTTCATTTCTAGATTGATGGCTCGATGGGTTCTCTCAAACAGTTGTGCCAGATCTTGTTTTGGCTCCTGAATGAACATCTGAACTCAGATTTGATCGATATCTGTTGTGTTTTAACCCACTATATAATCTATAGATTCCTCTTGAGCCGTGATTCATTATTTATATCTCTAATAATTTATCAAATATTTTTCATTTATCCTATTTTTGTATATCCACTTTGTTCTAGGTAATATTAGAAGCCACTTTTTGATGAGGAGAGTCATACGACTATGAGGTAGGTGGTTTCATGCCATTCAAGGACTTTCATGTTGAATATATATGATGGGGTGTCGCATGGCCATTTTAGGTTGTCACCATGATTAATATTTAATATGATGTTATTTCCTATTGTTGTTTACGTGACTAATTATGTGATATGAATCATGTTTTTGGTTGTTTACCTTGATTTAGGGCCACCTCATGGTTTCATTTTCCCTTTGATGACTAATGTTTAGCCATTTTTCCTAGGATTACTATAGGCATTCCTTGGATTCCCTTAATGGGATGTTTAAAATAGAATTTCTTAATTAAATGAAATTCCCATGTGATATAGTTGATTGTTAATCCTTGTGATAGGGCAATTTGCATGTTATGCTTATCATATAATTTTCCCATGTGAGTACAATAATTTAATCCTTGTAACTATTTAGATTACTTGAAATCCTTGTGACATAAATTGATCCCTTATGAGTTATAATTGTGAAATACATGTAATAGTTTAATATACATGTTTTCTTGTTAGAGTTATACCCATGTGAGTATTTTGGATGGACAACCCTTATGAGGTTGGTCCATGATTATTATCATATTGGATGTCTTTGGTTCAACCTTTTAATGCCTAAATGAAATGGATATTTGAACATGACATTACTAAAAGGTAAATAGTAATGGGTGAACCATGGATTCCGATTGGAATTCAAAGGAATGGTTCATGTGACAGTTATATCATACACCTCAGTGACCCATGGATCCATTGAGGGATGCCCTGGATGAACTAAATGAAAGGTTTGAATGTAACATCATGAGTGAGCCACGGATGTAGTGGTCGGGATTATATAGACTATTTTTAACGGTTATATGAGTCATGGAAGGAGGGATACCAAGGATGGGTTCTATTGGAAATGTTTAAATGTATTGGTAGGTATTAGGGTCTTATTTATAGGATCCAAAGACATCCCAGTTGACATATACATACACCACACCAACAGTGAGACTGGGTTCCTGAGAGGATTGTATAGATGGGCTATAATATGGAGGTGGTTTTACACTATGAGTAATAATTTCATAAAAATATAGGAATGTCAAGGATAGAATCAAATCATAAATTGAATATTGAACTATAATGACTTATGATGTGTCTTCCAAGACAATTCACATGATTGGGTTTAGTCTTCACTCACTTGTTTAGATTGCCTTTTGGGGTATCTGTTGCACTTACTTTTACACAGGGGTTATCGGGCTTCATCCGGGTCCCAAGACTTATATAATTCAATGTGATTGAATTAATTAATGAACATGAGATAATGAAAATGATTACCAGTGCTTGTAGGACTGTTTAATTTTTGAGTACTTCCTAGCTTACTATTTTAATTATTGTACACTTCCTATTATATATATTAACTAATATACTAGCACAGATCATGGGTGGTTTCCTACTAGGATTTAGTGTCACACCCTTTTTGGGTTAGGCTTTTGGGCCCAAACAGATTATATTTTTGTAGGTGTCGATAAGGGTATAAACCCTTCTAGAGTTACTTGAAATGTTTTCTAGGAGTATGAGAGCATGGGACCAATCCAAGGATTGTAATTCTTATGATCTTCTTTTGTTATTTTTTTACTTTGGTACTCATATCATGTATTACTATGGTGTATCCTGTTTGGTTGTTTTCCTAGAATATGTAACATGTAGCATCATCTTTCTAATTATATAACATATGGTTATTTTTGTAATATCAGTCTTCCACTGTTTACTGTTATTGTATGGTATTAATGCTTCTACTATTAATTTATTATTTTAGTCTATTGTATTATACTATTCTAATGAAGGCATAGTTTCCCCACCATCACACCTAGGACCTCGCTGCTAGTGGGAAGCCTCTGGAATTTGAGGAAATGCGCTTGAGGCCATGTGGACAACTGAGTACAGGGCACCTTAAAGTGTCATCTAGATCCGAGATGTTACACCACTTTCCTTAAAGGAACCACTAATAGTGAAAGGTACATATTTATGATGTTTGAACTCCATTATAGTAAAAGGCTTGAAATGGTGTACACATTTTTTTAATCTTGTATTCCTTAAAACCCCCTAAAATGTATTGATGCAACAAATCCCCTACAAGAGATTTTCATAATCAATTTTGGAAATATACACCCTGGGATTCTAATATAGTTGGTTCCCATTAAATAAAAACATAAAAATGTATAGGTATGGTCTTGATATAGGGTATTTATTATTTTATTAAGGTTTCCTTCCTTATAATCCTACCAAAGGAAATGATTATTCAAATCCTTCATATGAGACTTGTTGCATCAAAATTTGAAATCTTTATGAGGGGCTCTAGTGTATCCACTTTCCATTGATGAACCAATTACCAAAGGTAAAGGTTAATGCCTAATAAGATGTATAGATATTTTTATTATGTTTGATTTCCATATAATCCAACCAATGTTAATCATGTTGTGAATTACCTTTAGGTGATTTTCAGCATCGAAACAGAAAAAATCCATCGGGGGATTCTATTATAGTTGCTTCCTATTAAAGTGCCACTTATAGTGCATGGTACTAATCAATTGAGGTTGAAGTCTCATTTAGGGAAAGGCCTAATATTATGTACAAACTTGTTTTTTAAGGTTAATTTCATTAAAATCCTACCAAATGTATGGATGCTGCAAATCCCCTATAGAAATTTTGTAGCATTGGAACTAAAAAATTTCACTTGGGGATTCTAGTGCCACTGCTTCCCTTTATATAACCACTTATAGTGTAGGATAGTTATATAAGAAATAGAAATTTTGGTATATCAAAAATAGATACTATGATGTATAATAGTTGTTTCTATTATTTTTAGATATACATGTCCGAACAATATTTAATCATGGAACAAGATATTATTGGTCAAAAATGACAACTCTTCAGTTGATATTAACTTAAATTCCCCACCTCATCACCAAAACCCATAATCCAAAATTTTATGAAACACTTCTTTGGATTATTTTTAATGTGATTTTGACGGAGCAGGTCTCCCATTAAGAATTTAAGAGGTATGAACATTCCGTTATACATATATATGTATATATACATTATGCTTATATAATTTCCAAATAAACAAGTTCACCGTTGGAGGAAAAGAGGTACAATTTATTGAAGATTTTATTCATTGAATATATAGAATCAGTGATTGACTAATCCAAATAAGTGAATCATTTACTAATAAAACAAAAAATTCAAAACAAATTCTATGATGATTTAATCAGTCTGAATGGCCCAATGGTCTTCATTTTTTATTATTTTGATAATCCACCTTTCAAGGGGTGAGGTGGAACCCTTACAAGTCATAAAGGCTTAGAGACAATTACATTACACATAGGTATTAGAAGGAATCACCCAAACAATACAACATGGAACTAATCCTCCTGAGCATATGTCATGAAATCTGCACTCCAACTTCATGGGGTTGGTCGGCTAGCTGTCCTATGCAATGTTGCATAGGCCTGGTTCCGATGGAAATGCCATACCCTCTTGTTCTTCCAATTCTGGTTAGCTCTGCTCTAGTGAATTCACCTTCCCTAAATCGTCATCTAAAGCCTTTTCCCATGTATTCTGACTGGTACATCAGCATAATCATGTGGCCAAAAGGCCTTGGGGTGGCCCAAATTCCTTTGAAGACCCGAGGACCAAGTTGGTGGCCCAGAGGCCCAAATGGATGAATAGTTTCGGCTACTACAGTACCGAATAATTCCTTCTATAGTACTTATACAATACCTACTACAGTACTTCTACAATAGCCCACAAATATGTCTCCACCGGGATTTGATCTCAGGTCTCATGGATGCACTTTCCGAGTCCTCACCAACAGGGTCGAGGCTCATGTGCTATGAATATTTAGTAGCTATGAAAAGATTATCTATAAGAACACAGTTTTTCTACGAAAAACTTTGGAATATACTTGATGATATTCCAGAGTAGCGCCTTCGGACGGAGTGCGATTCCGAGCCCCGGTGTGGCCGGAATTGAGTTTTTAGTGCGTTCACACTAGAAACGCCAAATAAATGGTATAACTCCTAAACGGTGCTTCAGATCAGAGATCCCAGTGTACGGATGGGTCCGGAATGGGGTGTTTACCCTAGGAACAACATAAAACTTGTCGGAGCGGGATGTTTGGACCCCTTGATCGCTTTCGGAGCGTTAAACGGATTAATTAATTAATTAATTAATTTGTTTAATGGTAAAATGCAAGTATCTCTTAAATTATGGCTCGAATTGGAAAACTAAGGGAACCTTTGAGTTCAGAACATGTCGTTTACTCTAGGAGGGGTGTAATTTTCGTGTGCACGAGTCGTCTGTGAAAAATGGCCCCAGGGGCGTTTTCGTAATTTGGCGACCTCGACCGTTCAGTTTTATAACATTTGAACGGGGTCTCATATTAATAATCTGAGACATATTTTGTGCTTGGGAGGGGGTGTTTACCCTAAGGTAGGCATAACCGCGACCCCGTCGGGAGTTCGGGTTCGGGCCGACGGGCGGGTGGTTAAGCATTTTCTATTTAAACGCTTAACTCACCCACCTCCCTCTTCTTCTTCCCCACCTGAACAGCAGTATGAGGCATACCTCCCTTATCCTCCTCCATCTCCAGTGTGACGTTTCGGCGAGGTGCGGCTCCGAAGGATCGCGGCGAAGCTTCGGGCGAAGCCCATCGAGGTAGAATTATGCATTTTGCGTTTTAATTTCTGAACCTCCCTTTGATTTCAATTATATGCATCAATTTGTTGCTTGATCCTCAAAAAAATTCAATAATCTTGTTGTAGATTTTATACTCTTTCCGATGCATCTTTCGGATTTCAATTCTGAGTCCCAAGCTGCTCATGGATGTTCGCCGAAGTTTGCGGGATATGGGGGGATCGGCAGGGGGCGTGGTGGTTCGGCCGAGCGGCAGGCGGCCGGGGGATCACAGCGGCAGAAGGGGGGGTGTCCGCGGGCGTCCACGTGTGTCGCGGCGTGAGGAAGCGTCTGTCCAGTGTCAGGGGGCGGCGTCAGGAGGAGGTCGGGGCTCAGGCGGAGCACCTCGGTGAGGCGGCGGTCGCCAGGGAGCGGCGACCACGGGGTCGCGGCGCGCGACCCCCGTGCGGCGACAAAGACCCGCGCTGCATGGGTCTTCACGCGGCTGCCGCGACCGGCCCTCGCGGCCAGTCTGTGCGTGAACCGCGAGTCCATGGCCGGCCCGCGCGGCTAAGCCGCGGGCAGGCCCAGGCCGGTCCAGCCCTAGGGGCCTTGCCCCCTCGTTTTTCGGACACCCGTACTTTCCGCTACGGGTGTCCGTTTTGAGTGTCGTCTGCGGCGGTGGAACCGTATCGATGAGGCGGACTTTTGAGATTTTTTCGGGAATTTTTAATTCTAGAAACTAGGGGCCACAGAGGCGCGACGTGTCTTTAATTGGGCGAGTGTTTTTCCAAGATTCTTGTTTTGGACGGCGCGGACACATCCAATGTCTGAATTGAGCGCCGTCAGTGGGGTTGCGACGCTGGCATCGAGGCAGAGGTTTCCAGGGAGTTTCCGAGCGCCGAAACTGGAGTTGAGGCATGGGCCCCATGGGCCGTCTTTTGAGCTGCGAGTAGCATTTAGTGACTTTTTCATCAGACGTCCGTTCGGGGGGTGCGAGCAGTCTTTTTTGGGTGTTTTTAAGAGGGCATTGCATTGGTGCAATCTGCCTGCTCTAATTCGACACGATGGTGTGGGCCCCGCGAGGGCCGTTTGGGGATTTGACGGTGATTTCCAGCTTTATCACCGGGTGTCCGTTTTGGACAAGTGAATAGTCCATTTCGTGTACTTTTTCGAGAGGATCGCAATGGCGCGATCTGTTCATTGAATTTTGGGACTTGAATGCGGGTCCCACAAAGCACCGCTCGTGTGCGATGCGCCTGAATGCATCTTTTTCTCCAGATATCTGTTGCGCTCAAGTGAGCAGTCTTTTTGACGTGTTTTCCTGAGGGGATCACAATGGTGCAATGCGCCCGACTGTTTTCAGGGTCGAGGCTCGGGATCACGGGATGTCGTTCGGGCGTGAGGCGGTGTTGGAGACTTTTCCGTCAGATATCCGTTGGAGGCGAGTTAGTAGTTGATCTCGCGTGTTTTTCCGCAAGGATTACAACGGTGCGATACATTTGGTTATATGGAGCCTCTTGCATGATCTTGTTAAATGTAGGAGCATGGAAGGTGCTCTAGTGGTGGTTCTCTCTACCTTGTTTGTAGCGGACCCTTGGTGTGTGGTCGCGCACTCTTGGGAAAGTGATATAAATGATTCACAAGATGTGTTTGGTCGTGCCTCGGCCTTTGAGGTGGAGTTGTTACGTCATGCCTTCGTGTATACATTGGGCACCATGTGCACGATAGCCTTTGGGCTAGGACGTGGTATGCTCTGGGAGTATACGAGAATGCTTGGAGGTACATGTGGTTGTTGTACCTGAGGAAGTTTGTGCGCTTGGTTGGGGTTTACTTGGGGCTACACGTCATGTGGGCCCTACATGCGTTCCATGTTCTACTTTGCATACTTTGACCTCTTGCGACATAGAGGGTCCCTCTGTGTGTTTGTTTGACCAGCAGGGTGGAGTTTTTCCCCTGGCTCTGTGCTCGGTTGTTGACCAGTAGGGTGGAGTGGTCTCCCCCTGGTTTCATTCTCGATGGATCGTCCAGTAGCGGTGCTAGTGGCACCCCGTGATGGAACAGGCGCTGAACCACATTTGGGAGAGTTGTTCTGGAGTTGGGTGGTTGTGCGATACACACTCTGTGTTCGGTTGGCCAGTGTTGTACCCTCCAGTAGAGATGGCTAGAGCAGTTCTGAGTTTTACCCTCCAGCGGGGCTAGGCAGTGGGTTACTCATTGACTTCTTCGAGTTTACCCTCTAGCAGGACTGGGTAGTGGGTTGCTCAATGACTTCTAGGTTTTACCCTCCAGCAGATACTGGGCAGTGGGTCACCCGACGCTCTTAGGGTCTACCCTCTAGAAGAGACCGGGCAGTGGGTCACCCGATGCACTTAGGGTCTACCATCCAGCAGAGACTGGGCAGTGGGTCACCCGATGCTATTAGGGTCTACCCTTCAGCAGAGACTGGGTAGTGGGTCACCCGATGCTATTAGGGTCTACCCTCCAGCAAAGACTGGGCAGCGGGTCACCCAACAACCTCTTAGGGTCTACCCTCCAGTGGGGCTGGGCAGTGGGTCGCCCGTCGTCTAGTTCCGGGTCTACCGTCCAACACAGCTGGGTAGTGGGTCACCTGTCGACTTATTCCAGGTCTACCCTCCAGCGGGGATGGGCAGTGGGTTGCCTGATGATGTGTTATGGTCTACCCTCAAGCGGGGCTGGGCAGTGGGTCACCTGATGATGTCTTATGGTTTACCCTCCAGCAGGGCTGGGCAGTGGAACACCTGTTGGCATTCCAGGCTTAGTCCTTTCTACTAGGCTAATCTGTGGCTTTCCTCCGTGATTACCGGAGTGGGACCCCTGGTTACGGGTCAGTGTTGTGACGACCTTGACTTTGAGGAGACCCCTCGACTGCAGGGCAGTGACAAGGTATGGTTTGTATTTCCCTAGAACTCTCAAGTACGAGGGGCACTTTCCCCACTGATATGCGTTCTTGTGAAGTGATCTTGAACCGTGCAGGCGAGTCAGTGTCGCCCAAAGAGGATAGTGTCAAGGTGCGGTGATTGAGCCCCTTGGCTTGCGGTTTGGGGCAGATTTGCGGGATGATGGACATCGATGGAGTTTTCTTCTGGGACCATTGGCCACTCACTTTCTTGGGCTGATCTACGGGATGGAGATCCCCTTACGACATTGTTAGGGCTCCTTCCTGATCATAAAGATTTGTATATACCTTATTATAGTACCCACTTCTTGGGTTTGGTAACTCTCTATCTAGGATAGGTGAAGACGCACTGGGTATGCCACGTGCTTTCCGTGTCTAGCTTCTCGTGGTTGGATGAGTCTACTCTCCTGCTATTGGTAGAGAAGACTCGACGGGAAGTTCATCTTCTCACCATTTCCAGCTCCTTGTGCCTGGACGAGTCTACATCCTTTCTCTTATTGGGTTGAGCTGGACTCTTTTCTGTACTTTCAATTGTACTCCTCTACTTTTCCTGTTCACTCTACTGCTCACCCTTTGGTACCTCCTTTGTTGCTCCCTTGAGGCTTCGGGGTATCCTACTGAGTTTTTTTTATACTCACCCATGCTTTGGCTTTGCCCGCACTTCGTGTTCCCTTGCAGACGATGGACAGGTGGAGCGTGACTTCAGTGGTGCGTAGGAGCTTGCGAGCTTCGACCGTGTGTGGTGGTCGTGGTTGGGTTTCAGGTGGGAGACCCGTCAGCTGTTTCTTTTGTTTACCTGTTGCCGGGTTGTGTCACTTTTCTGGTTGGGCACGTGTTTTTCCCCTTTACTTTTCAGTTTACCTTCAGCTTGTACTTTGTATTATTTAGTGGTCGATGCACATTTGTGGTATATTTATAGCAGTTGTTCTTGTTTTTTACTCTGCACTTTTGCATTGAGTGTGTTGCGTGCGTGTGTACAGGTACATAGGCAAAGGCATCCCCAGGTTATTATGCCTTCGGCGCTGGTCGCCAGCCCCTGGCCTATGGAGGTGGGCTTGGGGTAGTTGCGGCTCGAGCCCAGGTAGGGTCGTGTCGTGACAAAGTGGTATCAGAGGTGGTTCGTTCCTTGGGACGTTTTTCGGATGTCCCTAAAATAAAAGGAATTGGTTGGGATTTAGGGTAACAGTGTTAACGTTTCTTGAGAGTGGCTCTCAGGCCAGGGAGTCTAGTGATAGTGCGGCATCCAACGTATCCATTCACCAGAACCTTGATAACCCGCTTGTCGAATCGGCATGCTGAGACACTTTTTGGAGGGAAAATTTTGTTTGTGCATCACATAGGATCGAGTCTTTGACTTTCCTTCTTGAGTCAACTCCCCATCCTTGCTATTGGTATATACATATATGTTCATCTAACTGCGGCACTCCTTGATAATATTCAGGATGTCTCTGCGAAGACAACCAGCCAAGATGCCACCTATAGTGTGTGACGAAGACCCTGTGAGCTATGAGGCCACAGTCCAGGACCCATCATGTGAGCCCTTTCTCTGGGTTGGCCGGTAGGAGCACCCCCACCTGTTGAGCAGTAGGTCGTTTCAGCAGATCAGGATGAGCTTGAGCACAGGTTGAGTGCGCTCCGTGAGTTCCAGTGATAGAGACCGCTGAGGTTCAGTGGTGAGACGGACCCTCAGGCAGCAGAGGCTTGGCTCGAGGCAGTGGTTATCCTTTTCAGGCTTGTGTAGACATAGGCCGATCAGAGAGTGTCTTGGCAGCCAGCCTTTTTCATGGATCAGCTTGGCGTTGGTGGAGTCTGGGGACTCAGTTTCTGATGAGTCGTCGCTTTTTTGGGGTGACTTTCAGTTGTTGTTCCGTGAAGAGTTTTTCCCCTCCTACTTGCGCTCCATTCAGATTCAAGAGCTCCTGCAGTTTCAGTAGGGAGGGATGACGGTGTCTGAGTACGTGGCTAGTTTTGCAGACCGTGCACACTTTTACACAGACATGGCCCATGACGACAACCTCCAAGCGATGATGTTTGAGCAGGGTCTCCGCCGAGAGATTCGTGCTTTCATAGTACCCTTAGGAATTTCCACATATGTCGGGGTTCTAGAGCAGGCACTGGTGGCATAGAGCTTCCTGTCACGTTCTAGAGTTGGTGGTGGCAGCAGGCACGTTGGAGCTGAGACGTCTGCCGCAGCTCGCGGGCATTAGCAAGCAGAACCTCAATGCATGTGGCTTTCAGAAAACTGGACTCAAGGTCGTGGTCGTACACCAAAGTGGTGCCAGAGGGCACTAGTGCAGCCCAGAGGGATTCGGTGCTATGCTTGTGATGATCGCGGTCACTTGGAACAAGACTGCCCGACCCGAGTTGTTGAGAGCTTCGGGCAGGCAGCAGGTGCACCACCATGGCAGAGGCAGCGCCGTGATCGGAGTAGTACCCAGAGAGGTGGTGCTAGTAAAGGAGCGGGAGGAGATGGTAGTGGTGGACGACTTTACGAGGTCTTCCCATCACCACTAGGTGGTCCACGACAGGCTTCTGGAGCTGACAGTTAGATCCAAGGACAGCCACGAGCTTTGTATGTCTACTATCCTGCAGAGCATGAGGTGATAATAGGTACAATCTATAGCTCTTCTACCTTTTTGAGGAATAATTGTTAGACTCTATGTGTGAACTGCTTTCCTCCATGCTCCTTGTTTGATGTGTTACCAGGGTGACGCAGGGCATCGGGTGTAACCCTGTGTTGGTAAGGTAAAAGTCGTGGGACCTTTTTCTCTAGTCGATGGTGTCGACTCCTTCGCCTTTCAAGAGTGTAAGAGAGCCTCTGTTGAGGAATCTTGCGTGACCAGATATCCTTGGGTGTTCCACTATATGGATATTCTGAAGGAGGGAATCATCGGGCCTTGTTCCAGGTGCGGGTGGGGATTCCAGTCATGGCGTGCGACGTAAGGGTTCGATCGGGGAGGTGAGCTACCCTTGAGAGCCTTTGGGTCGTTTGATACCGTGCAAAGGGATGGCGAGGTACACTACCGCCTTACCCTAACCCCAAAGTCTGGAGTGGGTTCGCGACGTCAGCAAGGGCTGACCTCGCGTGAACAGATCAATCCTTCGGTCCGTGTGCGGTGACGTAGAGCTGTGCATGGGTTCTTCTGGGTATGGGAAAGCCAGGTGTGGGCTTATTACCATGTGTTTCTCCCTAGTTTTGCTTTTTAGGGATGAAAATATTGAATGAGGGAATGATGTAAGAACCCATTTTTTGCTACAAAAAACATTGGAATATTCTTGATGATATTCCAGAGCAGCCCCTTCGGACGACGTGCGATTCCGAGCCCCGGTGTGGCCGGAATAGAGTTTTCAGTGCATTCACACTGGAAATGACAAATAAATGAGATAACTTCTAAACAGTGCTTCAGATCAGAGATCCGAGTGTACAGATGGGTCCAGAATGGGGTTTTTACCCTAGGAACGACATAAAACTTGTCGGCGCGAGATTTTTGGACCCCTCGCTCACTTTCGGAACATTAAATGGATAAATTAATTAATTCATTAATTCATTTAATGGTAAAATGCAATTATCTCTCAAACGGTGGCTCAAATTGGAAACTGAGGGCACCGTTGAGTTCATAACATGCCGTTTATCCTAGGAGGGGTGTAATTTTCGCGGGCACGTGTCGTCTGTGAAAAATGGCCCCAGGGGCGTTTTCGTAATTTGGCGGCCTCGGGCGTTCAGTTTTATAACTTTTGAATGGGTTATCGGATTAAAATTCCGAGTCCTCCATTGTGCTTGGGAGGTGGTGTTTACCCTAAGGGAGGTATAACCGTGACCCCGTCAGGAGTTCGGGTTCGGGCCGACGGGCGGGTGGTTAAGGGTTTTCTATTTAAACGCTTAACTCACCCACCTCCCTCTTCTTCTTCCCCACCTGGAGAGCAGCAGGAGGCAGTCCTAACCACTCCTCCTCCGTCTCCGGTGAGACGTTCCGGCGATGTGCAGCTACGACGGATCGTGGCGAAGCTTCGGGCGAAGCCCATCGAGGTAGGATTATGCGTTTTGCGTTTTAATTTCTGAACCTCCCTTTGAGTTCGATTATATGCATCTATTTTTTTATTGATCCTCAAAAAAATACCATAATATTTTAGAGGATTTTATACACTTTCCGACGCATCTTTCGGATTTCAATTCCAAGTCCCGAGCTGCTCACGGATGTTCACAGAAGTTTGCGGGAAATGGGGGGATCGGGAGGGCGGCGTGGCGGTTCGGCCGAGCGGCAGGTGTCCGGGGGCTCGCAGCGGCAGCAGGGGGGTGTCTGCAGGCGTCCGCGGGTGTCACGGCATGAGGAGGCGTCTGGCCAGGGTGAGGGGTTGGCGTTAGGAGGAGGTCGGGGCTCATGCGGAAAGCCTCGGTGAGGCGGCGGTCGCCAGGGAGCGGCGACTGCGGGGTCGCGGCGCGCGACCCCCGTGCGGCGACAAAGACCCGCGCCACGCGGGTCTTCACGCGGCTGTCACGACCGGCCCTCACGGCCGGTCTGCACGTGGACCGCGAGTCCGCGGCTGCCCCACGCGGCTAAGCTGCGGGCCGCCCCAGGCCGGTCCAGCCCTAGGGGCCTTGCCCCCTCGGTTTTCGAACACCCGTATTTTTTGCTACAGGTGTCCGTTTTGAGTGTCGTCTGTGGCGGTGGAACCGTATCGATGAGATGGGTTTTTGAGATGGTTTCAGGAATTTTTAATTCCCGAAATGGGGGGCCGTGGAGGCGCGACATGTCTTTAATTGGGCGAGCATTTTTCCAAAATTCTTGTTTTGGACGGCGCAGACACATCCAATGTTCGAATTGTGCACCGTCAGTGGGGTTGCGACGCTGGCATCGAGGCGGAGGTCTCCAGAGAGTTTCCGAGTTCCAAAACCGGAGTTGATGTGTTGGATCCACCGGCCGTCTTTTGAGCTGCGAGCAGCATTTAGAGACTTCTTCATCGAACGTCCATTCGGGGCATGCGAGCGGTCGTTTTTGGGTGTTTTTACGAGGGCATTGCATTGGTGCAATCTTCCCGCTCTAATTCGGCACAATGGTGCGGGCCCCACGAGGGCCGTTTCGGGATTTGACAGTGATTTCCAGCTTTATCACCGGGTGTCCGTTTTGGACAAGTGAATAGTCCATTTAGTGTACTTTTTTGAGAGGATCTCAATGGCGTGATCTATTCGTTGAGTTTTGGGACTGGGATGCGGGTCCCATGATGCACCGCTCGTGTGCGATGCGCCGGAATGCATCTTTTTCTCCAGATATCTGTTGCGCTCAAGTGAGCAGTCTTTTTGACGTGTTTTCCTGAGGGGATCACAATGGGGCAATGCGCCCGACTGTTTTCAGGGTCGAGGCTCGGGATCACGGGACGTCGTTCGGGCATGAGGCGGTGTTGGAGACTTTTCCGTCATATATCCGTTGGAGGCGAGTTAGTAGTTGATCTCGCGTGTTTTTCCGCGAGGATTACAACGGTGCGATACATTTGGTTATATGGAGCCTCTTGCATGATCTTGTTAAATGTAGGAGCATGGAAGGTGCTCTAATGGTGGTTCTCCCTACCTTGTTTGTAGCAGACCCTTGGCGTGAGGTCGCACATTCTTGGGAAAGTGATATAAATGATTCACAAGATGTGTTTGGTCGTGCCTGGGCCTTTGAGGTGGAGTTGTTACGTCACGCCTTCGTGTTGACGTTGGGTTCCATGTGCACGATAGCCTTTGGGCTGGGACGTGGTATGCTCTGGGAGTATACGAGAATGATTGGAGGTACATGTGGTTGTTGTACCTGAGGAAATTTGTGCGCTTGGTTGGGGTTTACTTGGGGCCACACGTCGTGTGGGCCCTACGTGCGTGCCATGTTCTACTTTGCATACTTTGACCTCTTACGACATAGAGGGTCCCTCTGTGTGTTTGTTTGACCAGTAGGGTGGAGTTTTTCCCCTGGCTCTATGCTCGGTTGTTGACCAGTAGGGTGGAGTGGTCTCCCCCTGGTTTCATTCTCGATGGATCGGCCAGTAGCGGTGCTAGTGGCACCCCGTGATGGAACAGGCGCTGAACCTCTTTTGGGAGAGTTGTTCCGGTGTTGGGTGGTTGTGTGATACACACTCTGTGTTTGGTTGGCCAGTGTTGTACCCTCCAATAGAGATGGCTAGAGCGGTTCTTATTTTTACCCTCCAGCGGGGCTGGGCAGTGGGTTACTCATTGACTTCATCGAGTTTACCCTCCAGCAGGGCTGGGTAGTGGATTGCTCACTGACTTCTAGGGTTTACCCTCCAGCAGAGACTGGGCAGTGGGTCACCCGACGCTCTTAGGGTCTACCCTCCAGCAGAGACTAGGCAGTGGGTCACCCGATGCACTTAGGGTCTACCATCCAGCAGAGACTGGGCAGTGGGTCACCCGATGCTATTAGGGTCTACCCTTCAGCAGAGACTGGGCAGTGGGTCACCTGATGCTATTAGGGTCTACCCTCTAGCAGAGACTGGGCAGTGGGTCACCCAATGATCTCTTAGGGTCTACCCTCCAGTGGGGTTGGGCAGTGGGTCACCCGTCATCTAGTTCCAGGTCTACCCTCCAGCACAGCTAGGCAGTGGGTCACCTGTCGACTTATTCCTGGTCTACCCTCCAGCGGGGCTGGGTAGTGGGTTGCCTGATGATGTGTTATGGTCTACCCTCCAGGAGGGCTGGGCAGTGGGTCACATGATGATGTCTTATGGTTTACCCTCCAGCAGGGCTGGGCAGTGGAACACCTGTTGGCATTCCAGGCTCCGTCCTTTCTACTAGGCTAGTCTGTGGCTTTCCTCCGTGATTACCGGAGTGGGACCCCTGGTTATGGGTCAGTGTTGTGATGACCTTGACTATGATGAGACCCCTCGACTGCAGGGCAGTGACGAGGAATGGTTTGTATTTCCCAAGAACTCTCAAGTACGAGGGGCACTTTCCCCACTGAGATGCGTTCTTGTGAATCGATCTTGAACTGTGCAGGAGAGTCAGTGCCACCCAAAGAGGATAGTGTCAAGGTGCGGTGATTGAGCCCCTTGGATTGCGGTTTAGGGCAGATGTGCGGGATGATGGACATCGATGGAGTTTTCTTATGGGACCTTTGGCTACTCACTTTCTTGGGCTGAGCTACGGGATGGAGATCCCCTTATGTCATTGTTCGGGCTCCTTGCTGATCATAAATATATGTATATACCTTATTCTAGTACCGACTTCTTGGGTTTGGTAACTCTCTATCCAGGAGAGGTGAAGACGCACGGGGTATGCCACGTGCTTTCCGTGTCTAGATTCTCGTGGTTGGATGAGTCTACTCTCCTGCTATAGGTAGAGAAGACTCGACGGGAAGTTCATCTTCTCACCATTTACATCTCCTTGTGCCTGGACGAGTCTACATCCTTTCTCTTATTAGGTTGAGCTGGACTCTTTGCTGTACTTTCAGTTGTACTCCTCTACTTTTCCTGTTCACTCTATTGCTCACCCTTTGGTACCTCCTTTGTTGCTACCTTCAGCCTTCGGGGTATCCTACTGAGTTTTTTTATACTCACCCCTGCTTGGGATTTTCCCGCACTTCGTGTGCCCTTGCAGACGACGGACAGGTGGAGCGTAGGAGCTTGCGAGTTTCGACCGTGTGCGGTGGTTATGGCCGGGTTCCAGGTGGGAGACCCATCAGCTGTTTCTTTTGTTTACCTGTTGTCGGGTTGTGGCACTTTTCTGGTTGGGCACGTGTTTTTCCCCTTTACTTTTCAGTTTACCTTCAACTTGTACTTTGTATTGTTTAGTGGTCGATGCACATTTGTGGTATATTTATAGCAGTTGTTCTTTTTTGTACTCTGCACTTTTGCATTGAGTGTGATGCGTGCATGTGTACAGGTACATAGGCAAAGGCATCCCCAGGTTATTGTGCCTTCGGCGCTGGTCGCCAGCCCCTGGCCTATAGATGTGGGCTTGGGGTAGTTGCGGCTCGAGCCCAGGTAGGGTCGGGTCGTGACAAAGTGGTATCAGAGGTGGTTCGTTCCTTGGGACGCTGTTCGGACGTCCCTAAAATAAAAGTAATTTGTTGGGATTTAGGTTAATAGTGTTAACGTGTCTTGAGAGTGGCTCTTAGGCCAGGGAGTCCAGTGATGGTGCGGCATCCAACGTATCCATTCACCAGAACCTTGATAACCCTCTTGTCGAATCGGCATGCTGAGACACTTTTTGGAGGGAAAATTTTGTTTGTGCATAACATAGGATCGAGTCTTTGACTGTACTTCTTGAGTGAGCTCCCCATCGTTGCTATTGGTATATACATATATGTTCATCTAACCGTGGAACTCCTTGATAATATTCAGGATGTCTCTGCGAATACAACCAGCCAAGATGCCAGCTTTAGTGTGTGACGAAGACCCTGTGAGCTATGAGGCCACAGTCCAGGAACCATCATGCGAGCCCTTTCTCTGGGTGGGCTGGTAGGAGCACCCACACCTGTTGAGCAGTAGGTCATTTCAGCAGATCAAGCTGAGCTTGAGCGCAGGATGAGTGCGCTCTGTGAGTTCCAGTAATAGAGACCGCTGAGGTGCAGTGGTGAGACGGACCCTCAAGCAGCAGAGGCTTGGCTCGAGGCAGTGTTTAGCCCTTTCAGGCTTGTGTAGACGTAGGCAGATCAGAGAGTGTCTTGGCAGCCAGCCTTTTTCATGGATCAGCTTGGCTTTGGTGGAGTCTGGGGACTCATTTTCTGACGAGTCATCACTTTTTTGGGGTGACTTTCAGTTGTTGTTCCGTGAAGAGTTTTTTCCCTCCTTCTTGCGCTCCATTCGGATTCAAGAGCTCCTGCAGTTTCAGTAGGGAGGGATGACGGTGTCTGTGTACGTGGCTAGTTTTGTAGACCGTGCACGCTTTTACCCAGACATGGCCCATGACGACAACCTCCAAGCGAGGAAGTTTGAGCAGGGTCTCCGCCGAGAGATTCGTGCTATCATAGTACCCTTGGGCATTTCCACATATGTCGGGGTTCTAGAGCAGGCACTGGTGGCAGAGAGCTTCATGTCACGTTCTAGAGTTGGCAGTGGCAGCAGTCACGTTGGAGTCGAGACGTTTGCCGCATCTCGCGGGCATCGGCAAGAAGAACCTCGACGCAGGTGGTTTTCAGAAAACCGGACTCAAGATCGTGGTCGTACAACAAAGTGGTGCCAGAGGGAGTCGGTGATATGCTTGTGATGAGCGCGGTCACTTGGCACAAGACTGCCCGACCCGAGTTGCTGAGAGCTTCGGGCAGGCAGCAGGTGCACCACCATGGAAGAGGCAGTGCCGTGATCGGAGTAGTACCCAGAGAGGTGGTGCTAGTAGAGGAGCGGGAGGATCTGGTAGTGGTGGACGGCTTTACGAGTTCTTCCCATCACCACTAGGTGGTCCACGATAGGATTCAGGAGCTGACAGTTGGATCCGAGGACAGCCACGAGCTTTGTATGTCTACTATCCTGCATAGCATGAGGTGATAATAGGTACACTCTATAGCTCTTCTACCTTTTTGCAGTAGAATTGTTAGACACTATGTGTGAACTGCTTTCCTCCATGCTCCTTGTTTGATGTGTTACCAGGGTGACGCAGGGCGTCAGGTGTAACCCTGTGTTGGTAAGGTAAAAGGTGTGGGACCTTTTTCTCTAGTCGATGGTGTCGACTCCTTCACCTTTCAAGCGTGTAAGAGAGTCTCTGTTGAGGAATCTTGTGTGACCAGATATCCTTGGGTGTTCCACTATATGGATATTCTGAAGGAGGGAATCATCGGGCCTTGTTCCAGGTGTGGGTGGTGATTCCAGTCATGGTGTGCGACGTAAGGGTTCGGTCGGGGAGGTGAGCTACCCTTGAGAGCCTTTGGGCCGTTTGAGGCCGTGCAAAGGGATGGCGAGGTACCCTACCGCCTTACCCTAACCCCAAAGTCTGGAGTGGGTGCACGACGTCAGCAAGGGCTGACCTCGCGTGAATAGATCAATCCTTCTGTCTGTGTGCGGTGACGCAGAGCTGTGCGTGGGTTCTTCTGGGTATGGGAAAGCCAGGTGTGGGCTTATTACCATGTGTTTCTCCCTAGTGTTGCTTTTTGGGGATGAAAATATTGAATGAGGGAATGATGTAAGAACCCATTTTTTGCTACAAAAAACATTGGAATATTCTTGATGATATTCCAGAGCAGCCCCTTCGGACGGCATGCGATTTCGAGCCCCGGTGTGGCCGGAATAGAGTTTTCAGTGCATTCACACTAGAAATGCCAAATAAATGAGATAACTTCTAAACAGTGCTTCAGATCAGAGATCCGAGTGTACAGATGGGTCCAAAATGGGGTTTTTAACCTAGGAACGACATAAAACTTGTCGGTGCGAGATGTTTGGACCCCTCGCTCACTTTCGGAACGTTAAACGGATAAATTAATTAATTAATTCATTCATTTAATGGTAAAATGCAATTATCTCTTAAACGGTGGCTCAAATTGGAAAATGAGGGCACCGTTGAGTTCAGAACATGCCGTTTATCCTAGGAGGGGTTTAATTTTTGCGGGCACGGGCCGTCTGTGAAAAATGGCCCCAGGGGCGTTTTCGTAATTTGGCAGCCTCAGGCGTTCAGTTTTATAACATTTGAATGGGGTCTCAGACTAAAATTCTGAGACCACCATTGTGCTTGGGAGGTGGTGTTTACCCTAAGGGAGGCATAATCGTGACCCCGTCGGGAGTTCGGGTTCGGGCCGACGGGCAGGTGGTTAAGCGTTTTCTATTTAAACGCTTAACTCACCCACCTCCCTCTTCTTCTTCCCCACCTCGAGAGAAGCAGGAGGCAGTCCTACCCTCTCCTCCTCCGTCTCCGGTGAGACGGTTCGGTGAGGTGCAGCTACGACAGATCGTGGCGAAGCATCGTGCGAAGCCCATCGAGGTAGGATTATGCGTTTTGCGTTTTAATTTATGAACCTACCTTTTAGTTCGATTATATGCATCAATTTGTTGCTTGATCCTCAAAAAAATCGCATAATCTTGTAGTATATTTTATATGATTTCCGATGCATCTTTCGGATTTCAATTCCATGTCCCGAGCTGCTCACGGATGTTCGCAGAAGTTTGCGGGAAATGGGGGGATCGGGAGGGCGGCGTGGCGGTTCGGCCGAGCGGCAGGCGGCCAGGGGCTCGCAGCGGCAGTAGGGGGTGTCCGCAGGTGTCCGCTGGTGTCACGTCGTGAGGAGGCGTTTGGCCAGGGCGAGGGGGCGGCGTCAGGAGGAGGCCGGGGCTCAGGCGGAAAGCCTCGGTGAGGCGGCGGTCGCCAGGGAGCGGCGACTACGGGGTCGCGGCGCGCGACCCCCGTCCGGCGACAAAGAACTGCGCCGCGCGGGTCCTCACGCGGCTGTCATGACCGGCCCTCGCGGCCGGTCTGCGCACGGACCGTGAGTCCGCGGCTGCCCCGCGCGGCTAAGCTGCGGGCCGGTCCAGCCCTAGGGGCCTAGCCCCCTCGGTTTTCGGACACCCGTAGTTTCCGCTACGGGTGTCCGTTTTGAGTGCTGTCTGCGGTGGTGGAACCGTATCGATGAGACGGGTTTTTGAGATGGTTTCAGGAATTTTTAATTCCAGAAACGGGGGGCCGTGGAGGCGCGACATGTATTTAATTGGGCGAGCATTTTTCCGAGATTCTTGTTTTGGACGGCGAAGACACATCCGATGTTCTAATTGTGCACCGTTAGTGGGGTTGCGACGCTGGCATCGAGGCAGAGGTCTCTAGAGAGTTTCCGAGCGCCAAAACCAGAGTTGAGGTGTCGGCTCCACGGGCCGTCTTTTGAGCTGCGAGTAGCGTTTAGTGACTTTTTCATCAGACGTCCATTCGGGGCGTGCGAGCGGTCATTTTTGGGTGTTTTTACGAGGGCATTGCATTGGTGCAATCTGCCCGCTCTAATTCGGCATGATGGTGCAGGCCTAGCGAGGGCCGTTTCGGGATTTGACGGTGATTTCCAGCTCTATCACCGGGTGTCCGTTTTGGACAAGTGAATATTCCATTTTGTGTACTTTTTCGAGAGGATCGCAACGGTGCGATCCATTCGTTGAGTTTTGGGACTAGGATGCAGGTCCCATGAAGCACCGCTCGTGTGCGATGTGTCGGAATGCATCTTTTTCTCCAGATATCCGTTGAGTTCAAGTGAGGAGTCTTTTTGACGTGTTTTCCTGAGGGGATCACAATGGTGCATTGCGCCCGACTGTTTTCGGGGTCAAGGCTCGGGATCACGGGACGTCGTTCGGGCATGAGGCGGTGTTGGTGACTTTTCCGTCAGATATCCGTTGGAGGCGAGTAAGTAGTTGATCTCGCGTGTTTTTTTGCGAGGATTACAACGGTGAAATCCATTTGGTTATATGGAGCCTCTTGAACGATCTTGTTAAATATAGGAGCATGGAAGTTTCTCTAGTGGTGGTTCGCCCTACCTTGTTTGTAGGGGACCCTTGGCGTGTGGTCGCACACTCTTGGGAAACTGATATTAATGATTCACAAGATGTGGTTGGCCGTACCTGGGCCTTTTAGGTGGAGTTGTTACGTCACTCCTTCGTGTTGACGTTGGGTGCTGTGTTCACGATAGCATTTGGGCTAGGACGTGGTATGCTCTCGGAGTATACGAGAATTCTTGGAGGTACATGGGGTTGTTGTACCTGAGGATGTTTGTGCGCTTGGTTGGGGTTTACTTGGGGCCACACGCCATGTGGGACCCACGTGCATGCCAAGTTCTACTTTGCGTACTTTGACCTCTCACGACATAGAGGGTCCATATGTGGGTTTGTTTGACCAGCAGGGTGGAGTTTTTCCCCTGGCTCTGTGCTCGGTTGTTGACCAGTAGGGTGGAGTGGTCTCCCCTTGGTTTCGTTCTCGATGGATCGGCCAGTAGCGGTGCTAGTGGCACCCCGTGATGGAACAGGCACTGAACCTCTTTTGGGAGAGTTGTTCTGGAGTTGGGTGGTTGCGCGATACCCACTATGTGTTCAGTTGGCCAGTGTTGTACCCTCCAGTAGAGATGGCCAGAGCAGTTCTGAGTTTTACCCTCCAGCGGGGTTGGGCAGTGGGTTACTCATCCACTTCTTCGAGTTTACCCTCCAGCAGGGCTGGGCAGCGGGTTGCTCACTGACTTCTAGGGTTTACCCTCCAGCAGAGACTGGGCAGTGGGTCACCCGACGCTCTTAGGATCTACCCTCCAGCAAAGACTGGGTAGTGGGTCACCCGATGCACTTAGGGTCTACCATCCAGCAGAGACTGGGCAGTGGGTCACCCGATGCTATTAGGGTCTACCCTCCAGCAGAGATTGTGCAGTGGGTCACCCGATGCTATTAGGGTCTACCCTCCAGCAGAGACTGGGTAGTGGGTCACCCAACGACCTCTTAGGGTATACCCTCCAGTGGGTCTGGGCAGTGGGTCGCCCGTCGTCTAGTTCCGGGTCTACCCTCCAGCACAGGTGGGCAGTGGGTCACCTGTCGACTTATTCTAGGTCTACCCTCCAGCGGGGCTGGGCAGTGGGTCGCCTGATGATGTGTTATTGTCTACCCTCCAGTGGGGCTGGGCAGTGGGTCACCTGATGATGTCTTATGGTTTACCCTCCAGCAGGGCTGGGCAGTGGAACACCTGTCGGCATTCTAGGCTCAGTCCTTTCTACTAGGCTAGTCGGTGGCTTTCCTCCGTGATTACCGGAGCGGGACCCCTGGTTACGGGTCAGTGTTGTGACGACCTTGACTTTGAGGAGACCTCTAGACTGTAAGGCAGTGACGATGTGTGGTTTGACATTCCCTAGAACTCTCAAGTACGAGGGGCACTTTCCCCACTGAGACGTGTTCTTGTGAAGCGATCTAGAACCGTGCAGGCGAGTCAGTTTCGCCCAAAGCGGATAGTGTCAAGGTGCGGTGATTGAGCCCCTTGGCTTGCGGTTTGGGGCAGATGTGCGGGATGCTGGGCATCGATGGAGTTTTCTTCTGGGACCTTTGGCTACTCACTTTCTTGGGCTGAGCTACGGGATGGATATCCCCTTACGACGTTGTTCGGGCTCCTTACTGATCATAAAGATATGTATATACCTTATTCTAGTACCCAATTCTTGGATTTGGTTACTCTCTATCCAGGAGAGGCGAAGTCGCATGGGGTATGCCATGTGCTTTCCGTTTCTAGCTTCTCATGGTTGGATGAGTCTTCTCTCCTACTATAGGTAGAGAAGACTCGACGGGAAATTCATCTTCTCACCGTTTCCAGCCCCTTGTGCCTGGACGAGTCTACTTCCTTTCTCTTATTGGGTTGAGCTGGACTCTTTGCTGTACTTTCAGTTGTACTCCTCTAATTTTCTTGTTCGCTCTACTGCTCGCCCTTTGGTACCTCCTTTGTTGCTCCCTTGAGCCTTTGGGGTATCCTACTGAGTTTTTTTTTATACTCACCCCTTCTTGGGCTTTGGCCGCACTTCGTGTGCCCTTGCAGACGACGGATAGGTGGAGCATGACTTCAGTGGAGCGTAGGAGCTTGGGAGCTTGGACCGCGTGTGGTGGTCATCGCCGGGTTCCAGGTGGGAGACCCATCAGTTGTTTCTTTTGTTTCCCTGTTGCCGAGTTGTGGCACTTTTCTGGTTGGGCACGTGTTTTTCCCCTTTAATTTTCAGTTTACCTTCAGCTTGTACTTTGTACTGTTTAGTGGTCGATGCACATTTGTGGTATATTTAAAGTAGTTGTTCTTTTTTTTACTCTACACTTTTGCATTGAGTGTGCTGCGTGCATGTGTGCAGGTACATGGGCAAAGGCATCCCCGGGTTATTATGCCTTCGGTGCTGGTCGCTAGCCCCTGGCCTATGGAGGCGGGCTTGGGGTAGTTGCGGCTCGAGCCCATGTAGGGTCGGGTCGTGACAAAGTGGTATCAGAGGTGGTTCGTTCCTTGGGACGCTGTTTGGACGTCCCTAAAATAAAAGGAATTGGTTGGGATTTAGGGTAACAGTGTTAACGTGTCCTGATAGCGGCTCTCAGGCAGGGAGTCCAGTGATGGTGCGGCGTCCAACGTATCCATTCACCATAACCTTGATAACTCGCTTGTCGACTCGGCATGCTGAGACACTTTTTGTAGGGAAAATTTGGTTTGTGCATCACATAGGATCGAGTCTTTGACTGTCCTTCTTGAGTCAGCTCCCCATCGTTGCTATTGGTATATACATATATGTTCATCTGACCGCGGCACTCCTTGATATTATTCAGGATGTCTCCGCGAAGAAAACCAACCAAGATGCTAGCTTTAGTGCGTGACGAAGACCCTGTGAGCTATGAGGCCAAAGTCCAGGACCCATCATGCGAGCCCTTTCTTTGGGTGGGCCGGTAGGAGCACCCCCACCTGTTGAGCAGTAGGTCATTTCAGCAGATTAGACTGAGATTGAGCACAGGTTGAGTGCGCTCTGTGAATTCCAGCGATAGAGACCGCTGAGGTTCAGTGGTGAGCCGGACCCTCAGGCAGTAAAGGCTTGGAATGAGGCAGTGGTTAGCCTTTTCAGGCTTGTGTAGACGTAGGCAGATCAGAGAGTGGCTTGGCAGCCAGCCTTTTCTGTGGATCAGCTTGGCGTTGGTGGAGTCTGGTGACTCAGTTTCCAACGATTCGTCGCTTTTTGGGGTGACTTTCAGTTGTTGTTTTGTGAAAAGTTTTTCCCCCCTTGCTTGCGCTCCATTCGGTTTCAGGATCTCCTGCAGTTTCAGCAGGGAGGGATGACGGTGTCTGAGTACACGGCTAGTTTGGAAGACCGTGCATGCTTTTACCCAGACATGGCCCATGACGACCACCTCCGAGCACAGAAGTTTGAGCAGGGTATCCGCCTAGAGATCCGTGTTGTCATAGTACCCTTGGGCATTTCCACATATTTCGTGGTGCTAGAGCAGGCACTGGTGGTAGAGAGCTTCCTGTCACGTTCTAGAGTTGGTGGTGGCAGTAGGCACGTTGGAGCCGAGACGTCTGCCACAGCTCGGGGGAATCGTCAAACAGAACCTCGACGCAGGTGGCTTTCAGAAAACCGGACTCAGGGTTGTGGTCGTACACCATAGTGGTTCCAGAGGGCACCAGTGCAGCCCAAAGAGATTCGGTGCTATTCTTGTGACGGGCGAGATCACTTGGCACGAGACTGTCCGACCCGAGTTGCTGAGAGCTTCGGGCAGGCAGTAGGTGCACCACCACGACAGAGGCAGCGCCTTGATCAGAGTAGTACCCATAGAGGTGGTGCTAGAAGAGGAGCGGGAGGAGCTAGTAGTGGTGGAAGACTTTACGAGGTCTTACCATCAGCACTAGGTGGTCCAGGATAGGCTTCGGGAGCTGACAGTTGGAACTGAGGACAGTCGCGAGCTTTGGATGTCTACTATCCGGCAGAGCATGAGGTGATAAAAGGTACTCTCTATAGCTCTTCTACCTTTTTGCAGTAGAATTGTTAGACTCTATGTGTGAACTTCTTTCCTCCATGATCCTTTTTTTATGTGTTACCTGGGTGACGTAGGGCGTCGGGTGTAACCCTGTGTTGGTAATGTAAAAGGTGTGGGACCTTTTTCTCTAGTCGAAGGTGTCGACTCCTTCACCTTTCGAGCGTGTAAGAGAGTCTCGGTTGTGGAATCTTGTGTGACCAGATATCCTTGGGTGTTCCACTATATGGATATTCTGAAGGAGGGAATCATCGGGCCTTGTTCCAGGTGCGGGTGGTGATTCCAGTCATGGCGTGCGACGTAAGGGTTCGGTCGGGGAGCTGAGATACACCTGAGAGCCTTTGGGCCGTTTGAGACCGTGCAAAGGGATGGCAAGGCATCCTACCACCTTACCCTAACCCCAAAGTCTGGAGTGGGTGCACGACGTTGGCAAGGGCTGACCTCGCGTGAACGGATCAATCCTTTTGTCCATGTGCGGTGATGCAGAGCTGTGCGTGGGTTCTTCTGGTTATGGGAAATCCAGGTGTGGGCTTATTACCACGTGTTTCTCCCTAGTTTTTTTTTCGTGGATGAAAAGCTTGAAAGAGGGAATGATGTAAGAACCCATTTTTTGCTACGAAAAACTTTGGAATATTCTTGATGATATTCTAGAGCAGCGCCTTCGGACGGCGTGTGATTCTGAGCCCCGGTGTGGCCGGAATAGAGTTTTCAGTGCGTTCACATTGGAAACGCAAAATAAATGAGATAACTTCTAAAAGGTGCTTCAGATCAGAGATCCAAGTGTACAGATGGTTCCGAAATGGGGTATTTACCCTAGGAACTACATAAAACTTGTCGTCGCGGGATGTTTGGACCCCTCGCTCACTTTCAGAAAGTTAAACGGATAAATTAATTAATTAATTTATTCGTTTAATGTTAAAATGAAATTATCTCTTAAACGGTGGCTCAAATTGGAAAACTGAGGGCATCTTTCAGTGCAGAACGTGTCGTTTAGCCTAGGAGGGGTGTAATTTTCACGGGCACGGGTCGTATGTGAAAATGGCCCCAGGGGCGTTTTCGTAATTTGGTGGCCTCGGGAGTTCAGTTTTATAACTTTTGAATGGGGTCTCGGATTAAAATTCGGAGACCTCTGTTGTGCTCTGGAGGTGGTGTTTACCCTAAGGGAGGCATAACCGCGACCCCGTCGGGAGTTCGGGTTCGGGCCGACGGGCGGGTGGTTAAGCGTTTTCTATTTAAACGCTTAACTCACCCACCTCCCTCTTCCTCTTCCCCACCTGGACAGCAGTAGGAGGCATCCCTCCCCTCTCCTCCTCCATCTCTGGTGATATGGTCCAGTGAGGTGCAGCTCCGACGGATCGTGGCGAAGCTTTAGGCGAAGCCCATCGATGTAGGATTATGCGTTTTGCATTTTAATTTCTTAACCTCCCTTTGAGTTCGATTATATGCATAAATTTGTTTCTTGATCCTCAAAAAAATCCCATAATCTTGTAGTAGATTTTATACGCTTTCTGACGCATCTTTCGGATTTCAATTCCGAGTCCTGAGCTGCTCACGGATGTTCGCCGAAGTTTGCGGGAAATGGGGGGATCGGAAGGGCGGCGTGGCGGTTCGGCCGAGCGGCAGGCGGCCGGGGGCTCGTAGCGGCAGCAGGGGGGTGTCCGCAGGCATCCACGGGTGTTGTGGCGTGATGCGGTGTCTGGCCAGGGTGAGGGGGCGGCGTCAGGAAGAGGCTGGGGCTCACGCAGAAAACCTCGGTGAGGCGGCGGTCGCCAGGGAGCGGCGACCGAGGGTTTGCGGCGCGCGACCCCCGTGCGGTGACAAAGACCCGCGCCGCGCGGGTCTTCACGCGGCCGCCGCGACCGGCTCTCACGGCAGGTCTGCACGTGGACCGCGAGTCCACAGCTGCCCCGCGCAGCTAAGCCGCGGGCCGGCCCAGGCCGGTCCAGCCCTAGGGGCCTTGCCCCCTCGGTTTTCGGACACCCGTACATTCCGCTACGGGTGTCCGTTTTGAGTGTCGTCTGCGGCGGTGGAACCGTATCGATGAGGAAGACTTTTTGAGATGGTTTTAGGAATTTTTAATTCTAGAAATGAGGGGCTGCGGAGGCACGACATGTCTTTAATTGGGCGATCATTTTTCCGAGATTATTGTTTTGGACGGCGCGGACACATCCGATGTCCGAATTGGGCGCCTTCAGTGGGGTTGCGACGCTGGCATAGAGGCGGAGGTCTCCATAGAGTTTACGAGCGCCAAAACTGGAGTTGAGTTCTCAGCTCTACGGGCCGTCTTTTGAGCTGCGAGCAACGTTTAGTGACTTTTTCATCGGACGTCCGTTCAGGGTGTGTGAGTAGTCGTTTTTGGGTGTTTTTACGAGGGCATTGCATTGGTACAATCCGCCTGCTCTAATTCGGCACGATGATGCGGGCCCCGCGAGGGCCATTTCGGGATTTGACGGTGATTTCCAGCTTTATCACCGGGTGTCCATTTTGGACAAGTGAAAAGTCCATTTCGTGTTCTTTTTCGAGAGGATCGCAATGGTGGGATCCGTTCGTTGAGTTTTTGGACTGGAATGTGGGTCCCACGAAGCACTGCTTGTGTGTGGTGCGCTGGAATGCATCTTTTTCTCTGGATATCCATTGCGCTCAAGTGAGCAGTCTTTTTGACGTGTTTTCCTGAGGGGATCACAATGGTGCGATGCGTCCGACTGTTTTCGGGGCCGAGGCTCGGGATCACGGGACGTCGTTCGGGCGTGAGGAGGTGTTGGCGACTTTTTCGTTGGATATCCGTTGGAGGTGAGTAAGTAGTCAATCTCTCATGTTTTTCTGTGAGTATTACAATGGTGCAATCCATTTGGTTGGGTGGAGCCTCTTGCACGATCTTCTTAAATTTAGGAGCATGGAAGGGGCTCCAGTGGTGGTTCGCCCTACCTTGTTTGTAGCGGACCCTTGGTGTGTGGTCACGCACTCTTGGGAAAGTGATATAAATGATTCACAAGATGTGGTTGCCCGTGCCTGGGCCTTTGAGGTGGAGTTGTTACGTCACGCCTTCGCGTTGACTTTGGGTGTCGTGTGCATGATAGCCTTTGGGTTGGGATGTGGTACGCTCTGGGAGTATACGAGAATGCTTGGAGGTACATGTGGTTGTTGTACCTAAAGAAGTTTGTGCGCTTGGTTGGGGTTGACTTGGGGCCACACTTCGTGTGGGCCCCACGTGCGTTCCATGTTCTGATTTGCGTAATTTTACCTCTTGCGACGTAGATGGTCCCTCTGTGTGTTTGTTTGGCCAGCAGGGTGGAGTTTTTCCCCTGGCTATGTGCTCGGTTGTTGACCAGCAGGGTTGAGTGGTCTCCCTCTGGTTTTGTTCTCGATGGATCGGCCAGTAGCGGTGCTAGTGGCACCCCATGATGGAACAGGCACCTAACCTATTTTGGGAGAGTTGTTCTGGAGTTGGGTGGTTGTGCGATACCCACTCCATGTTCAGTTGGCCAGTGTTGTACCCTCCGGTATAGATATCCAGAGCAATTCTGAGTTTTACCCACCAGCGTGGCTGGGCGGTGGGTCACTCATCGACTTCTTTAGGTTTACTCTCCAGTAGGGCTGGGCAGTGGGTTTCTCACTGACTTCTAGGGTTTACCCTCTAGCAGAGACTGGGCAGTGGGTCACCCGACGCTCTTAGGGTCTACCCTCCAGCAGAGACAAGGTAGTGGGTCACCCGATGCACTTAGGGTCTACAATCCAGCAGAGACTGGGTAGTGGGTCACCCGACTCTATTAGGGTCTACCCCCCAGCAGAGACTGGGCAGTGGGTCACTCGATGCTATTAGGGTCTACCCTCTAGCAGAGACTAGGCAGTGGGTCACCCGATGACCTCTTAGGGTCTACCCTCCAGTGGGGCTGGGCAGTGGGTTGCCCGTCGTCTAGTTCCAGGTCTACCCTCCAGCACAGCTGGGAAGTGGGTCACCTGTCGACTTATTCCAGGTCTACCCTCCAGCTGGGCTGGGCAGTGGGTGGCCTGATGATGTGTTATGGTCTACCCTCCAGTGGGGCTGGACAGTGGTTCACCTGATGTTGTCTTATGGTTTACCCTCTAGCAGGGCTGGGCAGCGGGACACCTGTTGGCATTCCAGGCTCAGTCCTTTCTACTAGGCTAGTATGTGGCTTTCCTCCGTGATTACTAGAGTGGGACCCCCGGTTACGGGTCAGTATTGTGATGACCTTGACTTTGAGGAGACCTCTCGACTGCAGGGCAGTGACGAGGTGTGGTTTGACTTTCCCTAGAACTCTCAAGTATGAGGGGCACTTTCCCCACCGATATGCATTCTTGTGGCGCGATCTAAAACCATGCGGGCGAGTCAGTGCCGCCCAAAGCGGATAGTGTCAAGGTGCGGTTATTGAGCCCCTTGGCTTGCGGTTCGGGGCAAACGTGTGGGATGCTGGGCATCGATGGAGTTTTCTTCTGGGACTTTTGGCTACTCACTTTCTTGGGCTGAGCTACGGGACGGAGATCCCCTTACGACGTTGTTCGGGCTTCTTTCTGAGCATAAAGATATGTATATACCTTGTTCTAGTACCCACTTCTTTGGTTTGGTTACTCTCTATCCAGGAGAGGCGAAGATGCACGGGGTATGCCACGTGTTTTCCATCTCTAGCTTCTCATGGTTGGATGAGTCTACTCTCCTGCTATAGGTAGCGAAGACTCAATGGGAAGTTCATCTTTTCACCATTTCCAGCTCTTTGTGCCTGGAGGAGTCTACTTCCTTTCTCTTGTTGGGTTGATCTGGACTCTTTTCTGCACTTTAAGTTGTACTCCTCTACTTTTCCTGTTCGCTCTACTGCTCACCATTCGGTACCTCCTTTGTTGCTCCCTCAAGCCTTCGGGGTATCCTACTGAGTTTTTTTATGCTCACCCCTGCTTAGGCTTTTCCCACACTTGGTGTGACCTTGTAGACGACGGACAGGTGGAGCATGACTTCAGTGGAGCGTAGGAGCTTGGGAGCTTGGACCGCGTGCGGTGGTCGTGGCCGGGTTCCAGGCGGGAGACCCGTCAGCTGTTTCTTTTGTTTACCTGTTGCCGGGTTGTGGCACTTTTCTGGTTGGATGCATGTTTTTCCCCTTTACTTTTCAGTTTACCTTCAGCTTGTACTTTGTACTATTTAGAGTTCAATGCACATTCGTGGTATATTTATAGCAGTTTTTCTTTTCTTTACTCTGCACTTTTTCATTGAGTGTGTTGCGTGTGTGTGTACAGGTACATAGGCAAAGGCCTCCCCGTGTTATTGTGCCTTCGGAGCAGGTCACCATCCCCTGGCCTATGGAGGCGGGCTTGGGGTAGTTGCGGCTCGAGCCCAGGTAGGGTCGGGTCGTGACATTATCACTTAGAATGAAATTAGGATAGCTATTGCACAAGAGGATTAAGGAAAGTATAATGTATACTCGGATGACATGACATCATTTATATGACTTTACGAATGAGAATAATTATTTTTTACTCAAATTGATAACTATCATGGATGGGGTTTTATAAATTCCATAGAAGATTAGCATGGAATCAAGCAGGTTTAATGGTCATGATCCCTTCATTAATATCTTATGAAATCTATAAAGTCATCATAAAAAATCATTGAAATGTTAATAGATCAGTTGTATTGTTGTTGATATGTTCCAAGGATAGAATACATATCCAAAAATTCAAACGGTTTATTCTTTTACATTGTCAGGCCCCAATTAATATTCATTATTGGATGTTTGTGGTCTTAAAAATCATACTAACAATGGGTAGTAACCAAAAAGATGAATTTATATAGAGGAACCCCATTGTGTTGAACTATACACTTAACACATCGTATGGACATGTAATTAATACTACTAAAATGATAGAGGAAGTTTCACTAGAAATAGAAGATATGACACATAAACTACTGAATAAAGGAATATAGATGAAGATATATGGGTAGTAGAACAAAATATGACCATGGTCTTATATAAAAATAAATGGAAAATAAAAAATAACATCACGAATATTGGTCTGTTGAAGAGTTTGATAAATTGATATGAAATTCACCATGAACCCATGAACATGGATGATGTAACAAAAATAAATCTAATGAAAGACATGGTGTCAGTTCCCCTATTAAAATAGAATCACAATAAAATAGGAAAGAAAAAAAACTTCTTTACTTTCCTAGATCAATCAGTAGTGTTATACCCAAACCATTCTAATAGAAGGCAGTCATGATTGATGATTAAGATTGTGATGTCCATGACATGAAATAAAAAACAATTAGACCCAACATATGTCTACATCCTTGGACCAATAAAGATAAAATGTCTATCCACACAACATACAATAACTAATTCTCTTCAAAATATATCTACTTCTATAACCATTCATCAATGGTTATGGGAAAACCAAAAAATTGCACCAGTGGCCTATTTTATTTTTGTAAAATAATGAAAATGAACATGAATCATAAGTAATGATTATAATAATTTATGTAAGAATTAGAATAAAATATTAGTTTCAACCTTATTTAATGAGATTATAATATGTTTAGGTTATACATGTGGGATTATCCGGATATAAATCCAAGAGTATCGATTAATTTCATTATAGAACTGATGAATTAGGGATGACAGCTAGCTCTCTGAGACACCTACATAACATATTATATATAATTATTATAACTAGTTATTTTAAAAATATCTTCACATGAGGTTTTTGATTCCTAATGGGATATTATTAAGGGATAATTTAAGGAATTCATTGCTATAAATAATTTTCAAAAGGAAGTCATGTTCATTATTATCACGACCCGACCTTACCCGGGCTCGAGCCGCAACTACCCCAAGCCCGTCTCCATAGGGCAGGGGCTGGCGACAAGCGCTGAAGGATAAACAACTCGGGGAGGCCTTTGCCTGAGTACCTGTACACACACATAGCCCACTCAATGTAGAAGTGCAGAGTAAAAGGAAAAGTAAAGTACTAACTCCTATAAAAAATCACAAAAGTGCATTGACCTCTAAACAGTACCAAGTAAATGCTAAGGGTAAATTGAAAAGAAAAAGGGAAAAACATGTGCCCAACCCGAAAAGTGACACAACCCAACAACAAGTAAACAAAAGTACAAAAGGTGGGAGGGTCCCTCACCTGGAACCCGACTACGACCACCGGATGCGGTCCAAGCTCTCGAACTCCTATGCTCTTCTGACGTCACGATCGAGTTGTTCATCATCTGCAAGGTAACACCAATTGCGGGAAAATCCTAAGTAGGGGTGAGTATAAAAATACTCAGTAGGATACCCCGAAGGCTCGAGGATTACATTAGAGTATCATTTCAACCTAAAAAGTGAAAGAAGTTATAATTGTTCAAACACAAAGTGCTAGAAGCACTGAGAAGATAAACTTCTCATCAATTCTTCGCTACCTATACCAGGTGAGTAGACTCGTCCAACCACAATAAGCTAGACACAGAAATCAGGTGGCATACCCTGAGCGTCTTCACCTCTCCTAGAAGGATAGTAACCAAAACCCAAGGAGTGGGTACTAGAACAAGGTATATACATATCCATATTCTCAATCAATAAACCCGAACAAGATCGTAAGGGGGTCTCCATCCCATATCTCATCCCAAGAAAGTGAGTAGCCAACATTTCCAAAAGTAATCACCATCGATGCCCAGCATCCTGCACGTCTGCACCGAACAACAATCCAAGGGGCTAAAATCACCGCACCCTGACACTATATTCTTTGGTTGGCACTGACTCGCCTGCACGGTTTTAGGTCGTGTCCCAAGGACACGTCTTGGTGGGGAAATCTCCCCTCGTACTGGGGAAATCCAAACCATACCTCTTTATTTTCACACAGTCGAGAGGTCTTCTCAAAGTCAAAGATGTCACCTCACTGACCCTTACAACCAAGGGTCCCACTCCGGTAGTCATAGAGAAAATCCACAGACTAGCCTAGTAGAAAGGACTGAGTCTGAAAAGAATCGTCAGGTAACCCACTACCCAGTCTCCACTGAGGGTAAACCCTATAAAGTCATCGGGTAACCCTATGCCCAGTCTCTAATGGAGGGTAAACCCTAAGAGGTCATCGGGTAACCCACTTCCCAGTCTCTATTGGAGGGTAAACCCTAAGAGGTTGTCAGGAAACCCACTTCCCAGTCTTCGCTGGAGTGTAAACCCTAAGTGGTCGTCAGGTAAACCACTTCTTAGTCTCTGCTGAAGGGTAAACCCTAAGAGGTCATCGGTTAACCCACTGCCTAGTCTCTGATGGAGGGTAAACCCTAAGAAGTCAATGAGAAACCCACTGCCCTACCCTGCTGGAGGGTAAAACTGAATAATTCGATGAGCAACCCACTACCCACTCCCACTAAAGGGTAAACCAGAAGAAGACGATGAGCTACCCATTGCCCAGCCCCGCAGGAGGGTAAAACCGAAACTACTCTGGCCATCCCTATTAGATGGTATAACACTTGTCAGCAGAACACGGAGTGGGTATTGCGCAACCACCACTCTCTAGAATAATTCACCTAGTAGAGGTTCAGCGCCCGTGTAGTGTGGGTCACGCCGATACCTGGAGCTCTGCCTAGGGAAAAACATCATATTAGATCGTAGAAGGATGATATGATCTCGATACTTGGCTAGGGAATCTATGCCCAGGCTCACTGGGGCTCCGTACCCTACTGGAAACAACCTCTTGGAAATAGGATAGGTGCCCGTGTAAAGTATTGGTCACACTGAATCCTCAAAAACTCTACCAGTGAACACGAAGGGGCGTGATACTAAAATCCAACACAGCTAAAGGAAAAAGGGGAACCCAAACAACTCCACCGATCAAACCATCGAGAACAGAACCAGGGAAAACCACTCAACCCTACTGGTTTAAACCACCGTGAACAGAGGGACCCTTTGTGTCGTGAGTGATCAAAGGTAGTTGAAGAAGAACATGGCATGCACAAGGGTCCCACACAACGTGTGGACCTATCTCATCTCCAAACCAAGTACACAAACATTATCATGTACAAACATACAACATGTACCTCCAAGCATCCCTGTATAATCCCAGAGTATACCACATATCTAGCCCAAAGGCTATCATGCACACGAAACCCAGCGTCGGTACGAAGGGTGAAAACATAATTTTGCCAACCTGCTTCCTCCACGGCCCTAGCACGACCAACCATATCTCTTCAAACATCAACTTCACTCACACGGGAGTGAACACGATCACATGCCAAGGGTTCACTTCCAAAAATAGTTAGAAGAACCGCCACCGGAGCACCTTTCATGCTACCACATTTAATGAGATATCGAATGAGACTCCATACATCCAATCGGATCATACCGTTGTAATCCTCATGGAAAATTACACAAGATTGACTAATCACTTGTCTAAAACGGACACCCAGTGAATAAGATAGAAATCATCGTCAACTCCCAAAACGACCCTCATGGGGCCTACACCATCATGCAGAATTAAAGCGGCTAGATTGTACCATTTCAATGCCCTTGTAAAAACACTCAGAATCGACTGCTCGCATGCCCTGAACGGATGTCTGATGAAAAAGTTGTGAAATTCTTTTCGTAGCGTAAAAGACGGGCCATGGGGCCCACGCCTCAACTCCAGTTTCAACACCCAAAACCATACTGGAAATATCTGACATGGCGCTAGGGTCGCAATTCCACTGAATGCGCTCAAAATAGACTCTAGATGTGTCTGTTCCGTTCAAAACAAAAACCTCGGAGATAAATGCTAAACCACTTAACGTACGTGTTGCACCACCGAGCCCCCGCCTCGAGATTTAGAAATCCCAGAGACCATCTCAAAATACTCTTCTTGATTCAAGAAACGTGTTTCCACTGACGGCATGCAAATACAACACCTTATCTGAGTTTTATGGGAATTTTAATGTTTTAATGGACCGAATGGGTGGGTCGGGCCGGTTCGGCTGGCCCACCCTCTGCCTGAACCGGCCCACGCTTCACCGCGCGGGCTGGTCCGGCTATCCTCCCACGGGACCCATGAGTTTCGGGTCCCTGTCTACCGACCAAGGTCGTGAGGTCCCCGGGTCCTCCGTGTCGTCGCACCCGAGCTAGTGCCGCCGACGACCCAGCTGATCGGGCATCCATTGCCATGACGCCCCGTCGCGCCGTCGTGGAGCCACCTGCTCCGCTGGACTGCGATCCCCAGCCACCTCGCCCTCGCCAAAGCCCTACCACTCCAACTTCCGCTGCCTAGGATTCCCTTTGGCCACAGTAGCTCGTGCCGACCATCGCTGGAGAGCCCTGCTACCACTACCTCAGACTGTCGCCGCCCAGATGGTCGGATCCTCACCGGAAAACTCCCAACACACCCGGATTTTCATCGGACAATTGCGAACGCCTCAGGACTCAAACTTTAAATCTGAAACATGATTAAGAGAGATTAGAATTTATACTATGCAACTATGGGCTTTTCTCAAAGATTAAATAGCATTTAGATGCAATAAATTAAGCTCAAATTAGGTGCCGGAAATTAAAATGAGACGCACGATCCTACCTCAGGGGCTTAGCCTGTCGCTTCGCAATGATCTGCCAGAAGCCACAACACCTTGGAGAGGAGGTGGATGGATTGATCTTGAGGAAGTTGGAGGTCTCCTTGTTTTAGATCATTCTCCAGAGGAAACACCAAGGGGAATAAGAACGAGGGGTTTAGGTGTTTAAGTAAGGAAAACATAATTAAAAAGTCTAATTAATTTTAACCCCCAAATTGACCCGCATCCGAAACTCTTGATGGGGTCGTGGTTAAACCTCCCCTAGGGTAAACACCACCAACCATGCACAACAACGGTCTTAGAATTTTAATCTGAGGCCCCGTTCAAAAGTTATAAAACTTAACGCCTGAGACCACTAAATTACAAAAACACCCCCAGTGACATTTTTCACATGAGGCCCGCGCCCGTGAAGGTTACACCCGTCTTAGGATAAACGGCATGCTTCGGACTCAAAGGTGCCCTCATTTGTTTGATCCGAGCTACCTTTTTTGAGTTATCTTAGTTAGTTCATGTGCCTAGTGTGAACGCACTGAAAATTTAATTTTGCCCACACCGGGGCTTGGAATCACACGTTCTCTGAAGGCGCGACTCTAGAATAACATCAGTAAATTTACAAAGTCTTTTATAGAAAAATCTGAGTTCTTACAATTATGAATTCTTGTGTAGTAATTATGAAAATTATTTCCATTAAATGTTAGTCGATAGAAAAAAAATTAGGAATGATTTAATTTTTTTGTGTAGAGTACAGTCAATAGTAAAATTAAATTAATGAGATGGAGCCTTTTCAACAACCTATTTCTAAAAGCATTGGAATTTACTAGATTCTAATTATTTCCTATCAATACTGAAAACTTGCATTAGACATTACTTGTTATGGATATTGAGGAAAATTTATTTTCATAATTCGTTTCATTGCATCCAAAGTCAAGAAGGAGAGGCAGATAAAATATATATATATATATATATATATAAAATATTCCATCATAGTTGTAAGTATTTAATTTTTAGATAATCCACTAGGTAGATAACTTTATCACATTCGTTTTATTCTAATTGAAACACTAAAAAATACTTTGAAAAAAGAACACACTAAGAATTATATTGATAATTCATATCTCAATGTCAATAAATATAAACTATTAATTAATCTATGAGTTAAAGAAACTCCATAGTAGGATCCCACAAGTTTAGAATGTGTCATTTTTGTTTGTTTTTTGATCAAAAAAAATAGAATCTTGTTTGGACATATTAAATTCATTAATAATGACAAAATATGATGAGTACTTCTCTAAATGTCGCAAAAATTTCTGAATCATCTATGTCAGAGTTTGATAGAGGCCAAATTCACTACACGAATATTTTTTGATATGTAAATTTACACCTAGAAGGGAAGAAAATAAATTTTTTTTGTTATCTATATATGAAAATGTGTTTAAAAATAAAAATCTTTAGAAAATTTAATTTACACATAATTTTTAAAATTTCAATACCACTTCACTGAATAAACCTCCTAATGGAAACCAAATTTGTTCCTAAAATACATGGTCAACAAATTGAATTATTTAGTCAATTATTAAATGATAATCAATATTTCAAACAATAACCCTTCTATCATAAAATATAGTTGTCTGAAAAGAGTAACTCTGCATATTTTTATCAGAGACACACCACTAACATCAAATACCTAATGTTTAATAAATCCATTCTTATAATGTGTAGAAAAATTCAACATCCATTGTACCCTATTTTTTAAAATAAAATAACAAAAACTGAAACATAAATTTTCACCAATATCATCACTAGAAAAACATCATCACTTTTTCTCTACTCAAAAACATCCAATAAATAAATGAAATAAGCAATATAGATAATTGAATATAAAAAATTATTTCATTTTATAGAAGATAAATATATATATATATATATCTTAAATTCATTATAGATGATCTAACAACACCATCTTTATTTTTTATTGGTCCTTTTGATTCATTCTCTCTAAACATATTTTCAAACAATCTCTTCCACTTTGAGTTTGATTCCATTTAAGATTAACAAAATTCTAAATTTATTTTCAAATACTACTCACATTGCCACATGGAATAGGTCTATTAATGTTACCCATTTTCTTAGTGTTGGATCTGGGTTTAGCGAACGTGTGTGGAGGTGCATGATATTTTAAAATTTCTTTTAATAATCATTGCTCGCAACCAAGAGCGAGTATCATTAATATAAAATTTAAAATTAATTTATTTAATATCATGTTAAATTAATACAAGTGCTTTGGAACATTCTTCATCAGTGAATTTTGATCATCAAAAAATACCCTTTCTGATTACCTTCATTGGGTTGTGAGGATATAAGGATAAAATCCCTCTAGTGCTGATACACATGTTATCCTATTATATTTGAGCAATGCCACTCAATCTATGGGTGCTAGAATGGTGACTCGAATGTCTTGTGTTGTCCATTCTTGATCCCTCTTTCTTGGGCCTTGAAAAATATCTCTTACACATCTTGTTCTTGAGAGGGATATACTATGAGGAGATAGAGAATTCGTTATGTGCAACAATTCTCTATTGTCATTTTTTTAGATTCTCTACACAATAGATATATCATCCAATTTAAAAATTTGGAATTTAAGTAATAGTATTATTTAATTTCATACCATCCATTAAATAACATTAATAACATTCAATAAATTCCATTCCTCATAATAAGAAATATATAATTATTTTTTGTGGTGCATTTCAACTTGAGAAATAAAAATATTATATAATGATCTTTTTAATTAATGTTTGTCAAAAGACTCGGTCTTGGACCATTCAAAATCATATATAATTTATTGAACAAACAAATAAATATTTTTTTCATAAATAAATATTTTATTCTCAATCTAGTGAATACATATTTTTTAAAATATTCATTAAATAAAATAAATAATTTATTAACATGTTGGAGAATATTTTTTTTCAATTTATGTGATCAATATAACAGTAATAAAATTATTCCTTGGATTTGAGAATAATTTTTATTCCATTAATTAGACTCAAATAATATTCAATCGGGATCAACGGAAACACTTAGTGTGTGACCCTGTAGGATACTTTATCATTGTAATTAGGTGTTCTTTCCTAAAGTACAAGATTATTTTCTAGTAATGGGTCAAATAATCTTAGAGAAATAACTTTTTTTCTTAATACTGACAACCAAATACGAACACTCACTATATAATATAATCCATTTGTCACAATATCTCATAATGTTGGTTGGAAATCCATGCCACCAATCTATATGATTGACATTTATTTCTTTGACTATCTGATGTAAAACCATCGTTACACCATGGACATGGATTTTAATGCAACGATTTTATTCCAATCAAAGTGTAGATATATCAGTTTCATTGAAGATAGAAGGGGAAAATCCTTCCTTAACTTATTCATTATTCACATGTCATTCACGACACACCCAGTGTATCCAACTTCACCATAAACTATCATCATCATAGTTTATGAGATACTTCTATGTATGATGGTTGTAACATGTATTAATAATTATCATAAAGTATATGGATCGTTACACATGCTCGTAGATAGAAATATCTGATGACACCAAAACATGTGAAATTTCTACTGGCGGGTCTATTCTCATAATCTCCCATCTTGGAGAATACCAAGTAGGAACTTCATGAAAAGAATCCTCATCTACTTATGAGTACTCACACTTGACAGTATACTCACTATGTGTCCCATCATAGTACATTATCCAATCGTAAAACATTATTTGAGAATATCGTCATACAACATCAAGGTTCTCATCATAGTAAGGAACTACTTTGACCTTATCAATGTGATGATACTCTAAGAAATTATTAAATTAGAGTTCGGCAGAATGCACGCACGCATGTTGTTGTATATGGGTGACAAACTAAAATTTATAACCTACTTACTACTTAGAACAGTGGAAAGATAGGGTTGAACCGCAGGGAGGACTATTGTTGTGATTGGTGATCTAAAAAAATAAACTAAACAAAAACACACACAAAAATAAACAAAATCAGTTGGACATGGTGAAGTGGAGTGAGTAAAAATCAGTGTGTGAGGAAGTGAAGGTGAACTGGTGAGTGTATGGAAGTTTACACGACAGCAAGAAAGATCGTGGAGAAAACAACTAATATATGAGGAGGGGAAGTCCACTTGGCGATTTCGATATTTCTTTGCCCCATTTATTCATTGAAATTTAAGGAATATGGATCTGAATTAAAGGAACTTGCCATATTCTTCTTCTAGTCTATTTGTGATGAAATAGCCCTTATAGTTCTTTGACTAAGTCATTCCATCCAATGGTGTTAAAAATTTAGATGCAATTGGGTTTAACTTGTCAGATGAGTTCAGTGTGTCTCTCTCATTTGAGCATGACTCAATTATCAGTGAGTCCCTCATATTGAAACAGTTTTCATTAAGATTCAATCCAAATCGGTTTTCACTCAACCTTGTTATTTTGAAAAAAAAATCATTCCGCAAAAAGTGGGAGAGATGTTCCAAAAAATGAAGCAGTGCATGAATAAGTGTAAATAAAATCTAACCAACCAGCTTACCCCACACCCAAATGAGCTTATTTGGACATAATGGTTGGCATTAGTGAAAAAAATAGGATTAAAATCAATGAATTTCATGTTAAAATGAGTTGCAAAAAAAACAGAGCATAAGGAAAATAAAGATGTTTGTCTCCCTGCTTGATCTCCCAAAAGCTCCAATTCCGGTAAATTGATGGTGGATGAGACGCTGGAATTCCCTCTATTTCCTTACCTAGTAACCAAGGTATGAAATTCTGATATGATGCTTTGATCCTCCAATCTTCTCCTAATGTAAATGGTGAAGACTCCCCCTCCCAATGCTCGATCACCCATTGTCTCTATAGTTGATTCCTCATCTCACCCTGGGAAACGATGTATGAAATGTTGATCTTCTTCTCTAATGCCTCCAATATTCTCCTAATGAGAAAATGGTCACGTTTCTAGGGATCATTGAATGGCTATGGATGGGATGATTATGAATAATGATGTCCCCATCAAGAAGTGTCTTCTGGTCCCGATGAATGCTTACTTCCCATTGCCCGATCACCCCTGTCTGGATAGATCAATCCCTATCCCCCATCCTTCCCTTTAGTGTATCAATGATCTAGTGCGGGTGATTAATGTTGATGATCCCATAATCAAATTCTCTGGAATCTCTCCCGAGGTGTTCCCTGGTCTCCACGTGGAGATTTCACAATTCCACATCTCCCACACGGGTCACTAGAGCAGTTTCTCCTAAATGATGGATGAGTGCACGCACAGTGAGCCACAATACTCCCTACGCAAAAAATTCACGTGATTCAGATACAAGAATAATGAAACAAATATGTAAATAAATATATATATATATATATATATATAACTTTTTAAAAATACTTATAAGAATATATATTTAGTAATACCTAATACTATTATTAATATAATAACTATTGTATTTAATTAATAACATATATTATTATGATATATAAAAGAATATATACTAATATTAATATACCTATTATTATTTGATAGTATATGATATATAACACATAGTATGCATATTATCTTATATGTGATAATAAAATAATGTAAAAAACTAAAAAGAAAGAAAACAAAACGTGAAGGGGGGGGTCTTCATGCGGTGTAGGGAGGAGGAGAAATGCATAGGAGAGGAAATAAGGGGTGAAGGCGGTGCGTGGCTTGGATTTTAGTAGGGGGAAGCGAGGCCGAGGCAGAGAGGGTAGAGGGTTTGTGTGGAGAAGGGAAAGGGGTTCACCTGGTTTAGATATGAGGGGGTGGATGCAGACCGCGACGGAGTAGGGATAACGCCAGCTGATCCAGGGGCAGCACGGATGCAGGACGTCTAGGGTTTAGGAACAGAAAGACTGGGGTTTAATGGTGGTGGTGAGTTAGGGGTCGTGGGGTTCGAGTGGTTCACTTGCGATCATTGAATGTGGCTGTGAGGGGGAAGTGTGGAAAGAGGGGGCTTGCTGAGGGAGAGGAGGTGACGGCTTAGTTGGGAATCGGTTAGGGTTCAGGTTGTGCATGGAAGAGGGGATATTTTTTCTAAAATTTATTCCATCTATACATTTGATGATTTTCTATTGTTTTTATTTTACTGCTAAGATTTTCTATGTTTATTGTGTGTTTTCGGTGGTTGAAATGGGAGATAGTGGAGCAAAGAAGTTCCACCGTTTAGTGGTGAAATGGTGGCAGGGGGTGTGACAGTGAAGGAAGGCCAGTGGAATAGTAAGTGATTCATCGTGAGGGTGGGTTCCGCTCACGGTGATGGTGTGTGGGAGAAACGGTGAGATATGATGATGAGGAACGGTAACACCGTGAGTAGATGGAAGCGGTGGGTTAAATACATCAATGTGGTGGACACGGTGGAACCCTTTGTGGTGGTTTTTGTGGCACTATGAGTGATTCTCATGGTCTCACCATGAGGTGGGGGATATGGTGGCAGCATAGATCCATGTGGAACTGTGAGTCGTGCCACCATAATCTGCAAAAAAAATAACAAAAATTAAATTGATTAAAATTTTAATACAACTAAAAATGGATTAATAAATTAATTAATTAAATTAAAAAAAATATGTTTAAAAACTAAGTAAATAAAACATGATTTACTAATTAAATTAAGTATGAATTTATTTTTATTAAAAATTATAAAAAAAATATTTAAGAACAAATTAAAACATTTAAAGTCACTAACATAAATTTATTAACCAATTAATTGAAAAATTAATAAATTAAATTAAAGAATATGAAATATTAATTGATTAAAATTAAAATGTTAAAATTAATTTAACTATTTAAAGACTTAAAAAGTAACATGTGTTATTTATTTACAATTTAAGAATAAAGAATTATTCAATTTAATTAATGAATTAAAAACAAATAATGAAAACTAAAAACATAAAGAATTAATTAAATGAAATTAAAATAACAACTTAATTTTATTATTGAAAGACAATAAAAAAACAATAAAAAACACTTATAATACATAACCACATTTTTTATAATGTAATTTACAAAATACAACAATTGATAAATATTACACAAAATGCAACAGTTTGATATTAAAAAGTCTACAAAAAAAGGAAGTGGCAAAGAGCATTAATATCGATCCACATCAAACTAACCCACACAAAAAACATTGTTTTTCCTCAAAAAAATGCATGCCTTTGAAATTAAAATCGAAATTTGATTTGTATATTTCAGTTCAAAAAGTGCATGATGAAACTTTAATACCCAGAGGAGTGAGACCAACCCTGGAGTCAGGATTTCCAAGGGTGTTCAAAAATGATGTCCTTCCAAGCTTCAAAAACTCAAATGAATTCCAAAGCCTCAAAAATTCATACATTGTCATGTATTTCATGCCTCTTATATTTACTCGTTATCTTTCCTTCTTAACCTTCCAATTCAAGTTCTAATTCATGGAGTGCTGATAGGTTTGATGAAGTGGAATTCAAAACATAACCAAGGGAAGCATCCATCTTGACATTCCCCCAGGTTCCAAAAATTATTGTCCATTAATTTTGTCACTTTACTGATTCAACTAAAATGAAAATTAACCAAGTCATTTTCTCCCTTCTTCATTTGGGTTCATAATTTCCCTTACCTTAATGATTTCATTTTTGAAAAGGGCACTTTAATTTAATCTTTCTTATCCATATTCCATGTGCAAAGAACTGTGCATAGAACTTGTTAAGATTGAAATTTTCTTTATTTATTCATAGAAGTGCACCCAGTTTGCCTTGTCTCAGATACTCACCGTGGGATCCCATTTTCCCATTTGACTCTAGTTACGAAAGACTTAATTAATAATCAATTGAGTTGACTTCCTAAAGTGATTTAATATTATTATTTTTCAAAAGGTATGAGTCCCCTGTGTTCCAGTGAGAGCTTCTAGTTACCATAATTCATGATCGCCATCCCACAAAACTAATCCTATCATACTCCCATCCTCAGTTCCTAAACAGATAGATCCCAAGAGATAGTGAACAATTGCACTTAGCAATCATTCATGTTTAACAGTTTCTGACTAAGTTCCACTCTCATGAACCAGTGAGTAGTTCCCCACTATGAAAGACAAACTATAAGTACTAGTGAACCTCCAATGGTTGTAAAGTGATGAATGAATTTAAAAAAATATTAAAGATTTTGAACGATATGTGAAAAAAATTGACTATTTTTTTAACCAAATACAAACTTCTGTTTCAAGATGGGGGGATTTTAAATGACTCAAAAATGACCCCTCTCCCCCACAATTAAAACCATACATTGTCCCCAATGTTGACTCTCAATATGGGAGATAATTTATTGTCAAAACAGATGGACATTTCAGCTGAAAAAGGGTATGGAGGGGTATCAATGAGGTTCAAACATCTACTTTTCCACACAAAAAATAGAAAGAAAAGAAAACATCAAACAAAGACAAACAAAAGAACCCAAACCCACCAACCATCACCAGCAAAAAGTTCATTTCTATTCATAAACTGTTTATGCTTCAAATTTTTGTGAGCATAAAAAAGATTTTATCAATGAAATTTAATTATTAGCAAGATTAGAGGTGATGTGCACCAGTAGCATAATGAAATTGAAAATAGTGAGTGCGAGCATGTTTCACAAATCAGATCAAAATAATTTTTCAACTCTCTAGATACTAGCAGCTACATACCCATGCAAGATAAAATATTCATTTTTTTAAGTCAGGGGGAAGTCCTCCACACTTAATTCACAGTGAAGATTAAGTTGGTAATTAATAGTGAAAAAGGAAAAAACAATACTTCCTTGAATTATTGGAGCTTTAAAATTGAATTCCTTGGACAGATCCTCATCATCAATAATGGGAAGTTACTCATCTTCATTAATAATCATGTTCAAATATGTAAAATAAGATTGAAGAGTTTTAAGTTCAGGATAAGTAACCCAAGGGGGTTAGTAGAAAGAAATTTTATCTATATGATGGAGTGGATTTCTCCCTTCGGTTTTCTTGTCCATGTTTCTGGCAGCAAACACTCTCTCTCTAAAACAACAATAGAATATGAGGCACCATTAAGCACTTAAGAGGTTAAATTGGAGATCATGGAGTTGGGGTTAACATTATTAAAGAAAAAAAATAAAAGGAAAAAAACTAAGAAACCATGGGTTAGTTCCCATGAAACACTGAGTTTATAACCCTCTGTTATACTTGAATCAGATCATTTATCCAACTGAGATATGGAATCAAATACCTTTGGATGCCCTTTAAATAAGTTATTTATTCTTTGACCATTGACTAAGAAATGTCAATTCTCTTATTTAATAATCTCAAAATCTTCATTAACGAGGACTATAACTATAGTAAAGGGTCATGACCACTTGTACTTCAACTTTCCTGCAAACAGCTTCAATCTTGAATTGAAAAGCAGGACCCTCCCACCAACCTTGAAATTCCTATTTTGACTGATTGAGTCATGAAAAGCCTTTGTTCTCTCTTTGTAAATTTCATCATTCTCATAGGACTCTCTTTGAATCTCCTCTAGCTCACTCATCTCTAACAGTCTCTTCTCACCAACAGACTTAAAATCAATGTCAAGAGCCTTCACTGCCCAATATGAAATCTGATGTAACTCAATAGGTAGATGACATGTTTTCCCAATGTGTGGCCTAAATGGTGACATCCCTATTTGAGTCTTATAAGAAATTCTATAGGCCCAAAGGGCCTCATCTAATTTCCTTGACCAGTCCATTCTAGATCTAGACATCGTTTTCTCTAAAAAAAATTGATCTCTCTATTTGAAACTTTTGTTTTCCCACTGGACTATGGGTGGTAAGTGGTTCATGTCCTATGTGATTGATCGTACCACGATTCACTGTTTCATTTTCACCCTTACACCGCTGTGCTAAACATATTTTGTATTAAAAATTATAAAAATATTATCAAATTGTGGTTCATGTTTGATTCAATAATTTTGTGTTTATCACTATTAAATAGGGAAATGATACTTGTTTTGAAAATTACAATGTAGGTGGAGGTGATTTGGAGGGCCCTTGATGAAGTGAAAGAAAACTGGGCCAAAATTGCATGGATCCATGGACATCTGTCCACTATTTTGAATAGTACACAAAATCCATGCATCCAAATGGGCTGATATTTTGTGGTCCTGTACAAACTTCAATAGGCTACATTGCATATGAAGGAACCCAATCCTGATTAGGCTGTTATGGGGCCCAGCCTAACTGATCTGTCCAAGCCACCAAATTTGGACCAAGTCAAATGCGGTGTTCTGTATTTTATCAATATATTGAGCTGTAGTTGTCCAAACGGTGCCAAACTTTCGTTGGAGACAGTCAAGAGGTAGGGATACAACTGTTCTATTTTCTACAAAGTGAGATAAGACTGTCTGAAGTCCGAAACACGTCATTCAAGTGGATTTATGAAATCTGTGTGCCCAAAACCACCTCCCACGTTTCCTATAAAAGGGAACCTTGGGCTCCTCATTTGTAAGTTCGGCCAAGAGGCAAGGTTCTGCCATTTTGGAGTCCCCAAGGAGTCTTCTCAATATCCCTAGAGGTTATGGAGGCTATGGGATGTTCTACCCCAACATATTTCTCTTCCTCCTCTCCCATGGGTTTCTAAACCCCTTGTGATCACCCGGGGAGGAATGTGATGTACATCCCGAGCTTCATGATTGTAATATTTGAATGATCTTTTAAATTCCAGATTGTTGTGTTGTTTTTCATCATCCACTATTCTTATTTTATTGAGTTATGTACTGGTATGTCATTCTCAACTCATATGATCATGTTTGGGGGTACCCATTCATGTGATGTTTCACACACCGTTCACCACTTTCTTTCCCCCCTTCAATTGCAGTGTTTGTGTGGTTTATATTGGTAAATTGAACTCACACAAGTACTGTCAAGGCCATGTACATTTATGTCATGGTATCACAAAGAAATAACATATAAATCTGGACAGTGCATTGAGTTTTTCGTGTGTTGCCTTGGTGAGTTTTGGTTATGAAGTCAAACACAATTCATTCAATCATCGGCGGTATCCAGTGAATCATTGTGTGTTTTTGACTGAACCCTAGGAGGTATCCTAGTATAAACTCAGTAACATTCTAGTTCTAGGTGTTACAAACCAGGGATTAAATGATCATAACCTTATATCATGAAGCGATGAAGGATAAACATCATACGAGTACCCCGGGTTGATCACGCTAAATTAATTTTGTTAATCTCTACTTTGTTTTATAGCTTCTATTTTTTATTGTAATCTTTAATCATCAAACCCAAGTATTATAAAACCCCATTTCCCTTTTTAATTTCATAATCATATCCACATTTTATAATTAATGATCTAAGGCTCCTTCGAGAGACGACCTAGGGTTGCTGCTATACTGCAGAAATTCTAGTCAAAATTAAACAACTAATTTGACGCGTTCGACAACGCGGTCAGTGATAACCTGTACTTCTCCATCAAACCATTGAACATATAATTATTGAAGTGCGTACCATTATCAGTGATTAATTCTCGAGGAACACCGAACCTAGAAAAGATGTTTTTCTGGAAGAATTCCACAACACTAGCAGCTGAATTGTCAGGCAGAGCTACTGCCTCAACCCACTTGGACACATAGTCTACAGCAACCAAAATGTACTCATTCCCAAAAGAGGATGGGAATGGTCCCATGAAGTCCAATCCCCACACATCAAATATTTCAACCTACAAAATTCATTTTTGGTCCAGTTCCTACCTTCTCTTAACATTTTATATTTCTCATAGCCAATAACCAGACTCCTAACAGCATTAAACAAAGTGGACCAGTAAAAACCAGCCTGTAGGGCCTTTTGAGCAGTCATTTCTCCTCCATGGTGGACACCCCAAGGTGATGAATGTAAGCTCTCAAGTATGGGAAAATATCATCCTCAACCCCACATCTTCTCAAAATCCCATCATCACACATCTGAAAGAGAATAGGGTTATCCCAAATATAATATTTTAGCTCAAATATAAACCTCTTCTTCTAGTTGTGTAAGAGATCCTTGGGAATGACTCCAGCTGCAAAAAAATTGGAATGGTCTACGAACCAAGAACACTGCTGTAGATAGGAATCAAATAATTTTTCATTAGGGAAAGATTTTTTGATCTTTATTGGTTCCTTACTTGGGGTATTGGGAAATTGGGACAAGTGATCTGCAACTACATTCTTGGCACCTTTCTTGTCCTTAATCACTAAATCAAACCCGTAACTACAAATTACACCTCATAATTCTGGTATTTGTGTCCTTTTTAGCCATCAGGTACTTTGGGGCTGAATGATTTGTGAAAATTATGATCCTTGATCCTACCAAGTATTGCATTAACTTTTCCAAAAATAACATCACAGCAGCCAACTCCTTTTGAGTGGTAGAATAATTCTTATGGGCATCATCTAGCAGCTTGCTTGCATAGTAAATAACATATAGTTTTCTGTCCTTTCTCAACCCTAACATTGCTCCTACTACAAAGCCACTAGCATCACACATCACCTCAAAGGGAAACTTCTAGTCAGGAGTAGTGATTACAGGTCAAGTAGTCAACTTCCCTTTGAGTAGATTAAAGGCCTCTAGAAATTTCTCATCGAAGACAAAGGGTGTTTCCTTAACCATAATGGAGAAATGGGGTCTAGAATTCTTATAAAAGTCCTTAATGAACCTCCTGTAGAACCTAGCATGACCACAAAAAATTCTGATTCCTTTAACATTTTCAGGTGGGGCCAAATTTTGTATGACATCAATTTTACCTTTTTAAGCCTCCAACCCCTTCTTAGAAACATTGTGTCCCAGAACTATGCCGTTAGTGGCCATGAATTCTCACTTTTCCTATTTTAAGAATAAGATGGTCTCTTGGAACATTTCTAACAGTAGTTCCAAATTTTTTAGACGGTTCTCAAATGGGTACCACCTGGACATGACTTACCCAAGGGCTATCATAAATGGGAAAAATTATTCCATCATAAAGAAACCTAATCACTTCTTCTCTCACAACTTCCTTTATGTTTGGGTTGAGTCTTCTCTAGGCTTCTACTCTAGTCTTACACTCAGGTTCCATGGTAATTTTATGCATGAAGAAGGCCAGACTTATCCCCTTTATATCAGCAATCAACCAACCTATGACTGACATGTATTTCTTCAAAACTGTAAGTAGATATTTCTCTTGATTCACCTCCAAGTTGGATGAAATGATAATAGGAAGGTTGGAACAATCTCCTAAAATGAATTATTTGATATGGGATGGGAGGGGATTGAGTTCAAGGGTTGGTGGTGACTTTCTTGAGGGAAGACACATGGGCCTGGGTGGCCCACGGTAATCATGTTTCCTCTTAAAAAATGAAGTAGAGAATGCTTCTTCCCCATCACTAGAGCTTCCAAAATAAATCTCCTCAAACATAGACTCCACTCTCAGGGTAAGAATGTGCTCCAAAATGAACTCATCTAGGTTATCCTAAAATTCTCCCTCATACTCATCAAAAAAATTTATCTCCTTACTTGAGCTAATCCCCAAGAATGCGTTAGTAGGGATTTTAGGTTCGCTATTGATTTCGGCTATCATTCTTAGAAAATCATCTTCCTCCTTATCAACACTACTCTAAGTAACTAACATCACATCTTTTAGGAAATTTGGTTGGGTGGGTTCATTGATTTTATTAAAGACATTGAATTATTATTTCTGTTCACCCATATTAAAAATTAGTTTCCCCATAGACACATCTATCAATGCCCCCTATGGCCAAGAAGGGCCAACAGAGAATGATAGGAACCTCCTAGTCACACTCCATATCAAGGATAACAAAGTCAGCATGAAAAAGGAGTATTCTTACTCCCACAAATAGATCATCAACCCTACCCACTGGATGGGTAATGGACCTATCAGCAAGCTATAACACAATAGTGGTGGGTTAGGGAACTCTTAATCTTAGGTGCTAAAAAAGTGACTGGGGAATCAGATTAATACTAGAACCCAAATCACATAAACAATTGAACTTACCACATCTATCCTGAAAGGTGAAAGGGATGAAAAAGATTTTGGGGTCCTGATGCTTAGGAGGTATCCTATTCTGCAAGATTGCACTACACTCTTCTGTTAAGATATAGGTGAATATGTCAGGACCCGTCCTCGGGGCCCATGCTGTGACTACCCCAAGCCTGCCTTCCATAGGCTAGGGGCTGGCGACTAGCACCAAGGCATAAATCCCAACAAAAAGAGAAGTCATTGCCTTTGAAAAGTAAACAAGCACCACAGAGTAAGCAAGCAGAAAAGTAAACACTAAGAAAAAAGTTGGTACAACAGTAAGTGCAGAAAAGTAAATGGGCTAGAATACAAACCCAAACTGAATGTAAAGTACAACTCGAAAGGGGAAACAACAAATGAAAAGTAAAAGCTGCTACGCTGAGCCATCCACTGGAAATCCCACCTAAAGGGTGGGTACAGATAGCTCCACTGCTCCTCGGGTCCCACCGTCTACTCCGAGTACGTCCCACCCAGTGGTCCTCCTCCAGATGCCATCCTGCTCTGCAAGCCTCAACCACGATCAATGCTGTCCGTCATCTGCAACAAACACAACATAGTGCGGGCATAGCCCGTGCAGGGGTGAGTATAAGCTACTCAGTAGGGACCCCGAGACCCCCGAAGGTCTCCCGAAACCCACAAAGGATAAACCACAAAGGAAAGATGCAATCACAAAGTAACGTCCGACTCTGATTAGGTATATGCCCATACATATACCTAAGTCACTAATTCCCGATCGGCTCCAACACCCGAGCCCAAGCACAACCCAGTCCACATAGGAAAGCAAAACGTATACCCACACAGGATAGCACAACACAATCCACAAAGGAAGGTAAACAGTAAATCCACACAGGAAGGTTCCACACAATCCACAAAGGGGAGTAAACAGTAAATCCACATAGGATAGTTCAGCACAATCCACAAAGGAAAGTAAAACAGGATTCAGCTCACACAGGTTTACTTCTTCAGATGACGATAAATATGATCACTGATCCATCTAAGTCGTCGGACCCACAAAGGATCGATAAGTACTAAACCCCGCAAGACCCACACAGGATCGGGCCCACACAGGACTTGTAGGTGTTGGCTCACACAGAACCACTAAGCGCTGACCCACACAGGATCGGACCCACATAGGATCGGGCCCACATAGGACCTGTAGCACTGATCCATGTAGGATCGCTGAGTGCAGTAGTCGTCGCAGTCCACTGAGGAACTCTGCACAGTCGTCGTCACAGTCCACTGAGGATCTCTGCACAGTCGTCGCGGTCCACTGAGGATCTCCGCTCAGTCGTCATAGCAGTCCATTGAGGATCTCTAAACTGTCATCATCACAGTCCACTGAGGATCTCTGCACATTCATCGATGTCGAAGTAGCAGTCACAGCCAGCACTAGGGTTCCCGCACACATCAAGCTCGTTCGGGAGGGTCCGATCCACGAGCCGAGAGGCTGATACATCAACTGACACAAAGTCTGAGGTTGATGTATCCCAAAGTTCCGTATTGTCATCAGAAACTCAACGTCGCAGACGGCGCGTCAATCGGACGCTCGGTCTGAGAGTTATTGGCATTTTCGTCCCAGGGGCCCTGTTGGTTTTTAAGAAAACACAACCCGACCGTACTCCACCTGTGTCTAAATCTCGGGCGGAGTATTCCAAAAGTTCCATCTCACTTAGAGGAATCCACCAAAACTGACGTTACGTTAATCGGACGTCCGTAGCTCATGATATGAGCGTTTCCGCTCCGAGGGCCTGGTTGGCTTCGTGTACGAACCAACCCGGCCGAACTCAAAGTTCTTCGAAACCTTGAGTGTAATATACCGAAACGACCGTCTCGATCCAAGGATCAGGTTTCCGTAGATGGCTCATCAAACGGAGGCTCGTAGCTTATGTTATGAGCATTTGACCGGAAATGGTCCGAAAACGGGGGGTCCGGGTCGACCCGACCCGGGTCCGACCCGGTTCGGCCGGCCCGGCCCGGCCCGGCCACGGTGCGGGGGGAGCCTCCGCCCCGCGTTACACCCCCGCGGCACCCACGGGGTGTCGGCCAGACAGCCGGATGCGGCTGAACCCGCGTCCCGGTTGATGCGGGGGGGAGCCGCCGCCCCCCGCGTGACACCCCCATGGCACACGCGGGGTGTCAGCCTGGCGACCGGACATGGCTTCTTCCGCGTCCCGCGTGCGCCGGACCCGCACGGTCGCGGTTCCGCGGGCGCCGCCACCGCGGCCGGTGCCGCGGCGGACTCGTTCGGCGGCGCGGCGAGCGCCGCCGCCGGCTTCCACGGGCCGCCGAAGTCGCTCCGATGGCCCGTTTTCCTTCCCGTCTGCGCCGTTGCTCCTCCCAGGTTCCGTTCTTCACTGCGGAATCGTCAGATCGCCCTTGCATCACGATTTGTTGTCGCCCGCCAAATCCGCACAACTACAAAGAATGGCGGAGGGTTGTCGGGCCGTGTTCGTTTGGCCCCCACCCTCCGCGTTAGATAAAAACATCGGGAGAAAATAATTCAACACAAGATACAACAATTTTAATAAATTAAAATTGTTCATTTGCATCCGGTTCATTAATTTTAAAGAAACGTTCACGGCAATAGGGGCATTTCCAAACAAAAATCCCTACCTCGAAAAGTCGTCGAATGAGGTTCGTCGTGGGAAAAAGACATCGCGGAAGACGACGTCGCGGAGGGGGATCGTCGGCATCGCGGAGAAACGATTCTTTGGCGTCACGTCGTCGATTTCCGCGGGTCCGGCGTTCTTCGTCAGAGGTCGGCGTTCTTCGCGTTCTTCGCGTTCTTCGCGAAGGAGAATGAGGGCTCAAGAATTCCGACAAGCCTCTCAACGTGTAATCCTCCAAATGCCGTGTTGGTCTTATTTTATTATTATGACAACAAACGAAAAAGGTAAGTAACAACCCATCAATTCGTTGAATTAATTCAACAAAAGAAACCGCCCATTTAATTCACGAATAAAACCGCATAATTAAATGGTGCGTTAAGAATTTAAGAAAACACGTCAGTTGACTTTCATAATGATGGGTTTTCGCGGGTGCGTTACTTAGCGGAAAGAAACGGGGGGGATCGTGTGGGCCCCACCTCACAAATATCCTACCAAGAGGGTAGGATATTTTTGGATAGTACCCTATCCATTTCAACTCAGTTTAAGACGCTTTTAAGTGGCTTCAAGTGGCTTATAAGTGGCTTAAGTGAAATAAAATAAAGTTTGTCGTACAATTATTTTATTTCTTAACTTTATGCCCGAAAATTAAAAACACACCCGAGCAAACGCAACTCCGGAAGAGGAATTTCTAAGAAAATACTGGCGCTGCGAAAACATCGGTGCCCTCAGAATTCGATTCCGGGCACTGGTTCAAAAGTTAGAAAAACCCGCTCGTCCGTTCACTGAACGTACCAGAGCCAAACTTCGGAAAATGATTCCGGGCACACCGGGCCTCGGAATTAGGTGTCCTCAAAAGCTGTGTTCTTGTAAAATTCCAAAGAAAATTAAGAAAAAAAATTCCCTTGAAATTTACGGGTCTTTACATCACTCCCACCTCAGGGCTTTACGTCCCCATAAAGATATATCATAAACTAGGGAAACAAATGGGGGTACTGAGCACGCATCTGAGCCTCCCGCTCCCAGGTTCTCTCTTGGATGTTCCCGTGCTGTCATCTGATGCGCACAAGAGGAATCGACCGTCCACGCAGGACCCGCTCCTGTCGACCCTCTATCTCCACTGGGACCTTCACAAAAGTCACCCCATCATCCATGTCCAGCTCCCCATAGTCAATGATGTGCGTCAGGTTGTGCACGTATCTCCTCAGCTGAGATACATGGCAGACATCGTGCACCCGGTGCAACTGAGGTGGTAGAGCCACGCGATAAGACACATCGCCTATCCTGCTGAGGACCTGGAAAGGCCCGATAAAGCGTGGAGACAACTTGCCACCTCGGCCAAATCTCCGTAATCCATGTCGAGGTGAGACACGCAAGAAGACGTGGTCGCCATCCTCGAACTCTAGTGGCTTCTGCCTCCTGTCATCATATGACTTCTGCCGGCTCTGTGCGGTCCTCATCCTCTCCTGGATGACCTGGACCTTCTCTGTCGTGACCCGGACCATCTCTGGTCCCACAAGTGCTGACTCCCCAGGGTCTGCCCAGCACAAACGAGATCTGCAAGGCCTGTCATACAACACCTCATATGGTTCCATCCCGATGGTGGAGTGGTAGCTGTTGTTGTACGCGAACTCCACCAAGGGTAGGTGATCCTCCCAGCTGCGACCAAAGTTGAGGACACATGCACGGAGCATGTCCTCGAGAGTCTGAATGGTCCTATCCGTCTGACCATCCGTCTGAGGGTGAAAGGCGGTGCTCAGACGTAGCCGCGTCCCGAACGCCTCCTGCAACCCCTTCCAAAGCCGGGAAGTAAAGCAATCGTCTCGATCTGAGACGATAGTCGATGGCACACCGTGAAGTCGTACAATCTCCTGGACGTAGAGACGCCCCAAGCTCTCTACCGAGCCCAGCTCTCGGATGGGTAAGAAGTGTGCCGACTTGGTGAGTCGATCAACAATCACCCAAATGGAGTCGTGACCTATGGAAGTACATGGAAGTCCAGTCACGAAGTCCATAGATATCCCGTCCCACTTCCACTCTGGGACCTCTAAGGGTTGTACCAAGCCTGCTGGTACCTGATGCTCTGCCTTCACCTACTGGCAGGTGAGGCATCGGGAAACAAACACTTCCACAGCCTTCTTCATGCCCGGCCGCCAGTGATGTCGCCTAAGGTCCTGGTACATCTTTTCCACTCCAGGATGTACCGCCAAAGGAGAAGTGTGAAAATCTCTCAGTACCTCCTCCCGTATAGCGACTGGTACCAAGGTACGTCCTCTGAAAAGGATTTCGTGCTCTGCTCTAAGGAAGAAACCATCAGGTGCTTGTCCTGATGATATCTGTGCATGTCGGGTCTCACAGTCAACGTCCCCACGTTGTGCCTCTCTGACCCACTGTAGTAGTGGAGAAGAGACCATGAGAGACAGAAGGAAGGATGCTCCGTCCCTATCCACGAAGGATATTCGCAAGGCAGCTAGATGCTCTGTCGCCTCCTCAAGCAGCTGAATGCCCGTCCTCCTGCTGAGGGCATCGGCTACTACGTTCCCCTTCCCAAGAGTATAGACTATCTCAAAGTCATAATCCTGGAGGAACTTGAGCCATCAACGCTGTCTCAGGTTCAGGTCCTTCTGAGAGAAGATGTACCTGAGACTCTGGTGGTCAGAAAAGATTGTAAAGCGCTCGCCCATCAGATAGTGCCGCCATGTCTTCAGAACGAAGACCACTGCTGCTAACTCCAGGTCATGAGTGGCGTAGTTCTGCTCATGCGGCCTCAACTGACGTGATCCATAGGATATCACGGCCTGCTCCTGCATCAGGACACACTCGAGTCCAGTCCCTGATGCATCGTAGTAGACTACGTATCCAACTCCCTCCTCAGGCAACCTCAAGATAGGTGTGCTGGTCAATCTCTATCTCAGCTCCTGGAAGCTCTGCTGACATCTATCTGACCACACGAAGGGTTTCCCTTTCTTCTTCAAAGCTGAGAGTGGCGCCACAACTCTGGAGAAGTCCGGCACAAATCTCTGATAGTATCCGGCAAGACCCAATAAACTCCGCACCTCCGTCACGCTCATGGGTGGCTCCCAAGCTGGCACTGCCTCGATCTTCACGGGATCCACTGCAACTCCCGCCTCAGAAATGACGTTCCCCATTAAGTGGACCTCATGCAACCAAAACTGGCACTTCGAGAGATTTCCATAAAGCTGGTGCTCTCGGAGCGTGTCTAGTACAACCCGCAAGTGGTAGGCGTGCTCCACCTCCGTGGTCGAGTACACCAAAATGTCATCGATGAAGACCACGACAAATTGATCGAGGTATGGATGGAAGATCCTATTCATGAGGCTCATGAACATTGTTGGAGCATTGGTTATGCCGAATTTCATAACCAAGAACTCATAGTGGCCATACCGGCACCTGAAGGCCGTCTTCTGCACGTCCTCGTCTCGAACACTGAGCTGATGATAGCCTGACCAGAGGTCTATCTTCGAGAACCATCGTGCTCCCTTGAGTTGATCGAAGAGGTCATCAATCCTCGGTAGAGGATACTTGTTCTTCACTATCACCTGGTTCAGGTGACGATAGTCGACACACAGTCGCAAGCTCCCGTCCGCCTTCTTGGAAAACAAAATTGAGGAAGCCCAGGGTGAAACACTGGGTCAGATGAATCCCTTGCCCTGCAAGTCCTCCAACTGTACTCGTAGCTCTCGAAGCTCAGCGGGGGCCATCCGATACGCTGGAGTCTAAATCGAGGCTATCCCGGGGTACAGGTCAATATAAAATTCTACCTCTCTGCGAGGAGGTAACCCTGGAACGTCGTCGGGAAAGACGTCTGCGTACTGATCCACCACTGCAGGAAAACTAGGACTCCGCACGTCCACTGCTCCTAGGATGAGACTAGCCAACTGATGAGTGATGGGTTGTCCTCTCCTCTGCAGAAGTCCATCCTGTGCTGCAAAGGCTCCCTTCTCACCGGTGAAGGTGAACCTGCTCCCTTCGGTGAGCACACATCACACCTTGCACCTAATAAAGTCAATCTGAGCATGGACTGTAGATAAACAATCCATACCCAAGATGACGCCGTAAGGCCTCGACAACGCTACCAGAAGATCCCAGCCGAAGCTCTCGCCTCCTAGAGTAATCTCACACTGCTGGCACCAGTGCGTAATCGTCGAGTCTACTCCCGTAGAAGTCTCTAGCCATAAGGATCGAGCCAACGGCTCCGTCGGAATCTCCGAGCTCCGAACAAGGAAAGTGGCTATGAAAGAGTGACTCGCTTCTGTGTCTATAAGAACTGCAGCAAGGGTGGAATAGACACAGATCGTACCTCAAATCATCTCTGGTGCGCCGTGGTCGTAGGCCTCTGCTGCCTGGAGTTGTGCCTGTCTCTACCCGCCATCTCCCTGTGGTCGGGGTAGCCCTCCTGGTGGTGGTGGTGGCAGAGCCTCAAAGCGTCGCCCACCACCTGCTGCTCGGCCAGCTCCCCTGCCACGTCCGCCTCCTCCCTGTGGACCGCCACGGTCAACCCTCTGCCTCTGCCTGGGTGGCCACTCCACCGTCTGCTGCTCCATGGTACGGCGGGTCAGGCAGTCACGAGCCATGTGGCCCTGCCCGCCGCACTCGTAGCACTGCCTGCCTCTCGAAAGGCTGGCTCCGCGTTGTGTGCCCCGCACTGCTGAGCCAGTGTCCTGAGGCCGTCTACAAGAGGGTCTGGTCTTCCTAGACCCATTTGTCATCCGTCGACTACCTACTGCCGAAGACTCCGCTACCTGCCGCCCTGTGATAGGTCTCGCTGCTGAAGTTGACTCAGCAAGAAAACTCTCAATCAGAAGGGCTCTCTCCAGTACTCCAGCCTGGGTCGGGATGCTGAGGGAGATCAGCGATGCCCTGATCTCGTGTCTCAAACCCTGCTCGAAGGTCCGGGCCCGGAAGAAGGGGTCCCGTACCATGTCAGTTGAGTAGTGAGAAAGATCAGTGAACCTCGCCGTGTACTGGGCGACCGTCAAGCTGCCCTGCCGCAGCTGAAGAAGCTCCTGAATGCGCACCGCATGGAGGGTGGTCGGGACGAACTCTGAGCGTAAGAGGCTCTCGAAGTCCGTCCAGAGAATAGATGCCTCTTCGTGCACCTGGAGCATCAAGATTCACCATCGGCCTGCTGCCGCATATAGAAGGCTCGCCGCGAGGATCACCATGAGGTCTGCTGGTGTCCTCACTAGCCGGAAAACTCGGACAACCGCCTCCAGCCAGTCCTCGGCTGCCTGGGGGTCCGCCTCCCCACAAAACCTGGGTGGTCGCTGGCGCTGGAACTCGTGCAGAGATCCAAGGCAACGAGCATCGTCAGCTGCCAGTGCTGGAAGCATCGGGGGCTCGGCGGGTAAAGGTACCACCGGTGCCTCTGCTGTCAACGGGCCCTGTACCGAGGCCTCGTCGCTCGGCAGGCTATCGTCACGCCCTACTCTCGGAACCCTAGCTGGCTGTCATCGCGGGGCCCTCCTGAAAAGGAGAAAATGTGCACCATGGTCAGAACAGTATACCTGGTGAGCTGACACAAGTAATCACAAAGAAAACTTGAAACACACATGCAATCAAATCTCTCATGCATTAAGTCAGATATCAGAAGTCAGGGTCCTGGTGTATGGATACGTCGGCCGCCGCACCAACACTGGACTCCCTGGACTGATAACCACACTCAATACACTAAACACTATTGCTTCACATTGAAGAAAAATCAGAGTCTGCGGTAGAACCGACCACCTCTGATACCAATTTGTCACGACCCGTCCTTGGGGCCCGTGCCGTGACTACCCCAAGCCCGCCTTCCATAGGCCAGGGGCTGGAAACTAGCACCAAGGCGTAAATCCCAACAAAAATGGAATGCATTGCCTTTGAAAAGTAAAAAATCCCCACCGAGTAAGCAAGCGGGAAAGTAAAAACTAAGCAAAAAGCTGGTACAACAGTATGTACGGAAAAGTAAATTGGTCAGAATACAAAACCAAACTGAAAGTAAAGTACAACTCGAAAGGGGAAACAACAACTGAAAAGTAAAAGCTACTACGCTGAGCAGTCCACTGGAAATCCCACCTGAAGGGTGGGTACAGATAGCTCCACTGCTCCTCGGGTCCCACCGTCCGCTCCGAGTACGTCCCGCCCAGTGGTCCACCTCCAGATGCCATCCTGATCTGCAAGCCTCAACCACGATCAACGCTGTCCGTTGTCTGCAACCAACACAACGTAGTGCGGGCATAGCCCGTGCAGGGGTGAGTATAAGCTACTCAGTAGGGACCCCGAGACCCCCGAAGGACTCCCGAAACCCACAAAGGATAAACCAAAAAGGAAAGATGAAATCACGAAGTAACGTCCAACTATGATTAGGTATATGCCCATACATATTCCTAAGTCACCAATTCCCGATCGGCTCCAACACCCAAGCCCAAGCACAACGCATTCCACAGAGGAAAGCAAAACATACACCCACACAGGATAGCACAACACAATCTACAAAGGAAGGTAAACAGTAAATCCACACAGGAAAGTTCCACACAATCCACAAAGGGGAGTAAACAGTAAATCCACACAGGATAGTTCAGCACAATCCACAAAGGAAATTAAAACAGGATTAAGCTCACACAGGTTTACTTCTTCAGATGACGATAAAGATGATCACTGATCCATCTAAGTCGTCGGACCCACAAAGGATCGATAGGTACTAACCCCTGCAAGACCCACACAGGATCGGGCCCACACAGGACCTGTATGCACTGGCTCACACAGAACCGCTGAGCGCTGACCCACACAGGATCGGACCCACACAGGATTGGGCCCACACAGGACCTGTAGCACTGATCCACGTAGGATCGCTGAGTGTAGTAGTCGTCGCAGTCCACTGAGGATCTCTGCACAGTCGTCGTCGCTGTCCACTGAGGATCTCTGCACAGTCGTCGCGGTCCACTGAGGATCTCCGCTCAGTCATCGTAGCAGTCCACTGAGGATCTCTACACTGTCGTCGTCTCAGTCCACTAAGGATCTCTGCACAGTCGTCGCTGTTGATGTAGCAGTCGCAGCCAGCACTAGGGTTCCCGCACACAACAAGCTCGTTCGGGAGGGTCCGCTCCACGAGCCGAGAGGCTGATACATCAACTGACACAAAGTCCGAGGTTGATGTATCCAAAAGTTCTGTATCGTCAGCAGGAACTCAATGTCGCAGACGGCGCGTCAATCGGACGCCCGATCTGAGAGTTATTGGCATTTTCGTCCCAGGGGCCCGGTTGGTTTTTAAGGCAAAACCAACCCGACTGTACTGCACCTGTGTCCAAACCTCGGGCGGATTATGCCAAAAGATCCTTCTCACTTAGAGGAATCCACCAAAACTGACGGCACGTCAATCGGACATCCGTAGCTCAAGATATGAGTGTTTCCGCTTCGAGGGCCCGGTTGGCTTCGTGTACGAACCAACCCGGCCGAACCCAAAGTTCTCCGAAACCTTGAGTGTAATATACAGAAACGACCATCTCGATCCAAGGATCGCGTTGCTGCAGACAGCTCATCAGACAGAGGCCTGTAGCTCATGTTATAATCTTTTGACCGGAAACGGTCCGAAAACGGGGGGTCCGGGTCCTGGCCGACAGGGCGCGGGGTGTCGGCCAGGGCGCGGGGTGTCGGCCAGACAGCCGGACGCGGCTGAAGCCGTGTCCCGGTTGACGTGGGGGGGAGCCGCCACCCCCTGCGTGACACCACCACGGCACTCGCGGGGTGTCAGCCTAGCGACCGGACGCTGCTTCAGCCGCGTCCCGCGCGTGAGGGACCCGCGCGGCCGCGGGTCCGCGGGCGCCGCCGCCGCCGCCTTCTGCGGGCCACCGGAGTCGCTCTGGTGGCCCGTTTTCCTTCTCGTCTGTTCCGTTGCTCCTCCCGGGTTCCGTTCTTCACTGCGGAATCGTCAGATCGCCCTTGCGTCATGATTTGTCGTCGCCCACCAAATCCGCACAACCACGAAGAACGGCGGAGGGTTGTTGGGCCGTGTTCGTTTGGCCCGCACCATCCGTGTTAGATAAAAACAACGGGAGAAAATAATTCAACACAAGATACATCAATTTTAATAAATTAAAATTGTTCATTTGCATATGGTTCTTTAATTTTAAAGAAACGTTCACGGGAATAAGGGCATTTCCAAACAAAAATCCCTACCTCGAAGAAGTCGTCGAACAAGGTTCGTCGCGGGAAAAAGACGTCGCAGAAGACGACGTCGCGGAGGAGGATCGTCGGCGTCGCGGAGAAAAGATTCGTTGGCATCGCGTTGTCGATTTTCGCGGGTCTGTCTTTCTTCATCAGAGGACGGCGTTCTTCGCGTTCTTCGCATTCTTCGTGAAGGAGAATGAGGGCTCAAGAATTCCGACAAGCCTCTCAACGTGTAATACTCCAAATGTCGTGTTGGTCTTATTTTATTATTTCGCCAACAAACAAAAAAGGTAAGTAATAACCCATCAATTAATTGAATTAATTCAACGAAAGAAACCGCTCAGTTAATTCACAAATAAAACTGCCTAATTAAATGGTGCGTTAAGAATTTAAGAAAACGCGTCAGTTGACTTTCATAATGACGGGTTTTTGCGGGTGCGTTACTTAGCGGAAAGAAACGGCGGGGCTCGTGCGGACCCCACCTCACAAATATCCTACCAAGAGGGTAGGATATTTCTGGATAGTACCCTATCCATTTCAACTTAGTTTAAGATGCTTTTAAGTGGCTTCAAGTGGCTTCCAAGTGGCTTATGTGAAATAAAATAAAGTTTGTCGTACAATTATTTTATTTCTTAACTTTATGCCCGAAAATTAAAAACCACACCCGAGAAAACGCAACTCTGGAAGAGGCGTTTCTAAGCAAATACCGGTGCTGTGAAAACATCGGTGCCCTCAGAATTCGATTCCGGGCACCGGTTCAAAAGTTAGAAAAACCCGCTCATCCGTTCACTGAACGTACCCGAGCCAAACTTTGGAAAATGATTCTGGTCACACCGGGCCTCGGAATCAGGTGCCGTCAGAAGCTGCATTCTTTTAAAATTCCAAAGAAAATTAAGAAAAAAAATTCCCTTGAAATTTACGGGTCTTTACAGAATAATTCTTTCAATGTCTTTTTATTTGAATATATTTTCTTCAGTAACATTAGATATGACATTATTTTAATCAAGGATTCCATGAATGGGATATCAATTTTTATCTTTTTAACCACTTTCAAAAATTTCAATAGTTCAGAATCATGAATATGATTCTTAATTCCTTGTGGGAAGTGTATTACTAGGGAAAGATTCCTCATAATTGGGGAAATCTCTATAGGTTCCTCTTCAAAAAAAATCTTCCCTTTATTGTCTTTGTTTTTCAATCCATTATATTTGGGTTTTTGAGTTGGAACAGCTGGATCTTGAGGGATTCTAATGGTGTTGTCTATTTTTCCATATTTAGGTTCTTTCATATTTGAGTTTCCAGCTTCATCTGGTTTCTCATTTTTAGTATTTTGGGGTTCTTTCTTAGATTCTTTGTGAGTTTGTAGACCACTTATGGTGGTCACGGAAATGGAATTCTCCCTAGGATTGGTTTCAGTTGTGTCGAGAAACCGACCCTTTTCTCTATTACTAGTGTTCCTAGATAGGTTCCCCTTTTGAATTTCTATGATCTTCATTCTTGCATCCATTTGAACTTTATCATAGTCATTTTTGCCCTTTTTTCATCAAACATCCCCATAAACTGATGGAACATGTCTCCCACCTCATCTTTTCAGGTGGATGACTCAGTCTTAGGTTGGGATTGGGGTTGGAATTACTGCCTAGGAGGTCGCTAGAATCCAGGAGGGGTAATAGGTTAGAGGAATCCTTGTTCCCTCCATGACAGGTTAGGATGGTTCCAAAACCCTTGATTATAGGTGTTGAAAAAAGGATATTCCCTAGGTTTCATTTTAGGTCCATAGCAAGCAATGCTCTCACTCTCATGAGGCTGGATAGGCATATCAAAGTTTGGACAGCAGGTTTGAGAATGGACATACATGCCATAGTGGTGGCACTAATCCTTAAGGGTAAGTTGTGGGTTCTCATTTAAAAACCCAGCAGCTTGGGCTTCATCTTGAGAAGCCGTAGAAATTTCCTTTCTCACAATGGTTCTCCTCATAGGAATTTGTGCTGGGAGTTTTGAGTTAAGGTATTAAAGATTTTTTTGAGCTCCTCAGCAGTCCTATCACTAAAGTCTCCTCTAGAAGACTGATCAACCAAGGTTTGGTGGTAAGGGGTGAGACTATTGTTGAAGGTGTCCATGAGGAATTGTGGTTTATATTGATGGTTTGTGAACTGCCTAAGAAAACCTCTAAACCTATCCTAGTCTTCATTAAATAGTTCTCCTTCATCCCGAAGGAATCATGTTATTTTGTTCCTAATTTTAGATGTCAACCTATCATGATAGAATTTCATTATAAAAGTATTATAAACTCGATCCCATGTGACACTTATTTCTTCTTATAACTGTTGAAACCAAGACCTAGAATTTCCATTGTGGCAGAAGGGGAACACTCTCAGTAAAATCTCTTCCTTAGTGAGACCCCTAAGTGGTAGCTGCAGGACACTATAGTAGAAGGTTGTAATGAAGTCAAGAGAGTCTTCACAAGGCATTCCATTAAAGGTATGCAGCTGACTAAGCATGGATTGCTTGATTTCGTAAATCCTAGACCTATGATAGATTCTAATGCATGAAGGGTTAATAGACACCGAATGTAGCAATAACTCTCTCAAATTGTGCCTCTCATCTATCTCATTCTCATGTGGGTTCATCATTGTAGGTTGGTTCAAATTCTCAGGATGTGTATTATTCAAGTTTTCATTTCTGTTATCATCCATTTTGATCTTTTATCTATTATTTTTCACTTTCTTGTGGTTCTTATCAATTCGAGGATTACCAGGTACTAAGTATTCAGACTTAGACTTGTTTTTCATGCAGTAGGATCACTTTTTTTTAATTTAAATTTTCCATTTGCATATTTTTTTAGTGTTTTTTTCTTGATTTTTTTTTATATGTGAATTTTTGTTATTTTTTTTATATCTCACATGGCCTCCCCAACAACGATGCCAAAAGTTTCACTCATGCGCGTCTTTGGGCATGAGCAACAAACTAAAATTTATAACCTACTTACTACTTAGAATAGTGGAAAGACTGGGTCAAACCATAGGGAGGTATAATGTTTTTTCTTGGTAATCTAAACAAGTAAACTAAAAAAACACACATAATAACAAACAAAACCAGTTATAGGTGGTGAAGTAGAGTAAGTGAAAATCAGTGTGTGAGGAAGTAAAGGTGAACTGGTGAGTGTACGGAAGTAGACAAGACAGTAAGAAATCTCATGGGGAAAATAACCAATAGATGTGTAGGGGGAAGTACACTATCTGATTTATATATTTCATAGCATCGTTCATGCATTAAAATTTAAGGAATATTGATCTAACTTAAAGTAACTCGCCAGATTTTTCATCTGGTTAGTTTGCGATGAAATTTCCCTTACAATCCTTCGACTGTAAAAGTCATTCCAACCAATGGAATTTAAAAGTATGATGTCAATAGGTTCAACTTTTTAGTTGATCTCAGTGTGTCTCTCTCATTTGAGCATGACTCACTTATCAATGTGTCCCTAAGATTGAAACTGTTTTCAATAAGATTCAATCAAAATTGGTTTTCACTCAACCTTGTTATTTTGAAAAAAAATCAGTTCCGCAAATAGTGATAGAGTGGTTTCAAAAAATATTGCAGCGCATGAATAAGAGTAAACAAATCCTCATCATCCACTTTACCCCACTCCCAAAGGAGCTTATGTGGACATAATGGTTGGATTTCATGCAAAAATAGGATTAAAATCAATGATGTTCTTGTTAAAATGAGTTGTTGGAAAAGAAAGCATAAGTATAATAATGATGTTCATCTCCCTGCTTGATCTCCTGAAATCACCAATTCCTGCTACATGATGGTGGATGTGACGCTGGAATTATCTCAATGTCCCTCCCTAGGAATTAAGGTATTAAATACAGATTTGATGCTCAGATCCTCCAATCTACTCTTGATGGAAATGGTGAAGACTCTCCCTCCAAATTCTCGATCACCCCTTGTCTCCATAGTTGATTCCCTGTCCCGGCCTTGGAAAGGAGGTATAAAATGCCAATCTGCTGCTCTAATGCCTCCAATATTCTCCCGATGGGAAAATGGTCAATACTATAGGGAATGTATAAGGCCCCAGCCTTAAACCTTACATAATCTTGAGTTATTACAAGATTACACGTTGACTATCTTTTCAAGTTTAGAGTTTTATAGAATTAGGACATAAATATTACATCTCAACGATTACAAAGTAGACACATCTACTCAGCTTCCATTTTTTTCACAAAATAAAAACTCCTGAACAAAAGAGTCATGTCTAGTTCCTTGATTTAGATAGCCTGACATTTCCTTGATCCCATCCTTAACCCTATTCAACTTTAGGTCCTGTGAAAAACATTTCAAAAACTTGGGATGAGAATAAAAAGATCAGTAAGGGATACATAAAGAATGAAAACTGTTAGTTTATCAAAACAACAAGTAAACCATGTATACTTTATCAAAGTAATACTTTTAACCTTTATGAAGTAATAAAAAATCTTCACTGAATAAATGATCATTACGTACCCATTTGTAACCAAAAGATTACCATAAAACCCATATAAAGATCACATAACATATAAAGGTAACTTGGGACATAAACATACTTAAGTGGAATAACCATACAGTCGACTTCCACACATATCACGTAATGGAATAGTCATTCGGCCAACTTCCATACATACTTAATGGAATAGCCATACGGCAAACTTCCATACCCAATGCATTGGAGGTTATAACGTAACCACCCGTCCTGGTATTCACGGCACCAACCGTCATATGTTTTATCACGTAACCACCCGTCAAATGTCCAATTACCAATATAAAATCATAAAACATAAAACCAATATAAAGGAATGATAACATTTCCACATTTCAATCACAATATATAATTTAAATATATTGACATTATAGAATCCTTTATCAAAACCATTTTCAATACCAAAATACATAAAAGAGTATATGATATTTATTTTATTTTAAAAACATTACGGCTTGTTGAGGAAGCCAAAGACCAAATAATACTTGTGGCGGCGGAAAAAGTCGTTTTCACCGCGTACGTTAAAAAAACATTCCTTTTTGTCATTTAGTAAAACGCTTCGTAGAAAAAGATTCCTTTTGTATAAAAGTAAAATTCAAAGGGTTTTATACACCGTATAAAAGAAAGTTGTGTATAAAACTAAATATGTCTCAATGAAAGGAGATTGAGACAAAGTCCCTTACAAAGATGGTATCCTTGGATTAAGGATAAATCAATTACATAATTATGTGTGACAAACGAATACACCAAATATAAGAGGATATTAAGTGTAAAACAATCAGAGGTAATTCACACATGTTCATATAATGACATATTCAAGGAGTGCAAGTTTATCCCAAAGAATCAAAATCGGGTTAAGAAGTTCCCTTGCAAATATTTCGACAGCCTAACGGCGTCACTTCAAAATTCAGAAATTGAGTTGATGAGAGAGAAAATGGTATCTCATCACTTGGACATAAAATTTACATCAATAAGTATATATAAGAACATATCCCAACATAACAATATGTAAATTAAAAGACCCAACAAAAAGAAGTCTTTTAAAAAGGGGAGGGTGAAAGGTTCCCTTACCGACTTGGGTATCTTTTGAAACGTACACCCCATGGAAGAGGGTCATAAAATGAAGATGTACATACCCATAAATGAGAGTGTATTACACAAATTTTAAAATAATGGGCATTAACTACACCACACAAAAGGAAAATAGTGGCCAATGTAGCATGAATCTCACGTGAATAAAAAGTGAGATGAAAATCCCCTCATGAAAATTCGGCAGCCTAACGGTGCCACATAAAACATCCAAAATTGATTGATGAGAGAAAGTAAGGTATCTCTTCATATGAACATAAAAAGTACAGTAAGAGTAATATAAAAGAACATTCCCCAACATAATAAAGATGATCTTAAAAGGAATGACATAAAAGAGTGTACTTAAAAACAAAGTGAGGGGTAGGTTCCCTTACCTCGGGTCCGACTTGACTCGATCGTCCTTTAACGTCCCGAATAATAAACTAGTGTTAATTTCATCTTTCTTAAGAACCTTTTTAAAGTTCATTATTATTTTTATATCACTTATTACCATGTTATAAACATTATGTAATCATTTAAGTTAATAATGTTTGTTTTGTCGATATTTGGTTCTTAAGTCGAAAGTGGACTTTTTACAATTACATGTTGTTCGTGTTGTCAAAGGTTCATTATATCCAGAATGATATTCATGAATTGGATATCATATATATCATATATATCCATTATATACATATATTTATAATATTACAAAATCATTTATAGGTAAGAAATGAAATGCACCATTCATGGAGACGGTAAGCTGTACGTACGCATGAACGCTACTTTCATTTCTATGACATATTGATGGAATTAAAAATAAATGAGAGATATGTATATTTTAATTCCAGAATTATATTCACCATTTAAATGTGACATAAATAATATATATCCATTATATTTACTTATAATACTACATTACATTTGAGGATAATAAATAAAATGCACCGTTCATAGAGACGGTAAGTCGTACGTACGCATGAACGCTACTTTCATTTCTATCTTATACTTTAATGGAAAGAAATAATAATGATATAGAGTTATATTATAATTCTAGTATAACATAATATATAATAACTTTAAATCCATCCTTTATATGTCCCACTAATGGCATTAACGAATCAAATCACTTTGAGGGGGCGGTAGTCCGCACTTCCTAAAATGAAATTATCGTGTTTAACCACAATGGAAAATGTAAAGGTATGACACAAAAGAAAAATACAGAAGCTTAAATAAAAAAATAAACATATTATATATGATATATACATATATTGTCATCTTAATGGCCACCTTTGAAGGTGTTATATGAGTGTTGAACAATCATCGTTCCGTGAGGCAGAAATTCGCCATCCACAGAAACAATATGTTCTTTAACCATTAGATTAAGGTGTGTGTGGGTTTAACTCAAATCCTTCTTATAACAACATCCTAGAATATTTAGGATACTGGATTTGTTACAAAATAAATTAATAGAAAGAGTTTATGTGGTTGGAGAAGCAAAATAAAACAAAAGAACACAAGTGAAGACATTACCTTAAAATCGGGTAACTCTTCTTGGTTTGAACCAAAGGGGTTACTTGAAGAGATTTCTGCCCAAGGTAAGGCTTCAAGGAGTAATAGAGGGATGTGGAGAGCCAAAATGGGGAGAGTTTGGACGATCCAAAGGCATTGGGAGTGTGGGTAAGGAGGTAGATGTGGGGGCCTTTTATAAGAGGAGAGGAGGGGCACTCTTGTAAAGTTACAAAATGTTACTTTATTTTCAAAAGAGTTTCAGATTTTAAAGGTCCCAAATTGATGTATTTAGAGGGTAAGGTGATAAGGGTTCTAAATCCACTCATCCAATAGGTTTTGGACATGTTTAGATCTTAGATATTACATTAGCTTTTCATTTTATTTAAATCGTTAAATAATGAGGTCATCGCTGCATCATCATGATGTCATAAATAATTTAATTTATTTAATGTCTAAAAATTATAAAAAAAATACCATGATGTATGAAATCTTTTTATATTTCCAATGACTATTTATAGTCAAAAATATGACTTGTATAACCCCATGTTAAAATTTTTTTAGTAAAACATTTCATGATTGTGTCATTTTTACTTTAACTTTAAATAAAAGGCATAAATGTCATTATCATACCCATGTGGCTCCATGGGGTCTCACAAATAGACCCATGGGTTTTATTGGTCGGCCATAACTCATCCAATAGGGTTAGGACAAGTTTCAAGATATTTTCATTTTATTATAATATCATTTTTACCGTAAATCACACTAATTACTTTTAATCGTGATTAATAAAACTAAAATGTTACTTTTCATCAAAAATTATTTTCATCCCATTGAACCACATTTTAATTAATAATGAAAATAATTTAAATTGGATTTTTGAAATTCAAATCACAGAAGTGGTAAAGTCCCATTTAAACGAAAAATCAAATTTTGTAACCACCACTTCGCGGTTTCACTATTCATCAAAAATAGAAGTTTTTCAGAAAAATACCAAAACATCACCCTAAGATATATTTGATATTACGAGTTCAAAAATGATGTCTATTTTAAAAAATTCAAAACATATAAGTTGAATTATTTAATTTAATAATTAATTCCCGCTGTCAAAACAATTAGCGTATTTTTATTAAACAATAAGTATCAAAAGATTGACACCAGTTTAAGTCCAATTTCAAAGTGAAATTAATTCCAACAACCACTATTGGATTAAATGGTAAAAATATATTCTAATTTCACTTCAACACCACTTCAAAATATTACCTAATCATATTAATAAATCAGATTAAATAGAGGTTTTGTATTAAAATACAACATTTTTCACTATTCATTAAAAAATGAACTTTATTGGAAAAATACCCAATATTTACGCAAAGTGAATTTGGATGTCCCAATTCTAAAGAAGAATTTTATTTTGTCAAATATAACACATAATATTGTAAAAAGTGGATTTAAAAGGGGTTTGCCATCAAAAGGCTTTTAATCGACCTTTTAAAGAATATTAGAATGATTAAGCTTAAAAACTGGATTCATTCGTATTTTTAATCCTCTAACATTTATTGTAAAGAGTAAAAATATTTTACAAACATATATAATCATTTTTTAGTTAGTTCTGTTCATTCCCTCCATTACAACGGCTAGTCGTTAACTACCATTTAAAATAATATTATTTTATTATTAGAGTGCAACGTAAGATTTCAAAGAAACTCGTTGTTGCGTATTGGGTACGCCATCGAGCATAGCATTTCCTTTAAAGTAATATTAATATTTTATTCACAAATATCGATAAATATAAAAATGTCATATTCCTTATTTACCTGGGGTGTTACATCCTTCCCCCCTTTTGGGAATTGCATCCTCGCAATTTTAAAATTGGGCTCGGAAACATCATTGAAAATCCCACATCGAAACAAGAGTTAGTAAAACAATCACTTTAAAAGAAAGAAAGAGGAGTAAAAGGGTCACCCAAGTTAACCCATACTAGGATTCCATTTAAGAAAACATTGATATGGAAGAAAAAACAAAGGGTCATGTTCTGAGGGAGAGTGATAGTAAACATGTCTAGGAGAAAGTTAACCATAAAAAAATCACAAACTTGTGATGGGTTAAACGGTATTCGATTCCCCTGTAGGAAAAGTTAATAAACAACATTTTTGTTTTATGTTACTTTTTATTGAGAAATTTATTCATAAGGAAACATAATCACTTATCATGTTGACTTTCAACTTTTATTAGATTCCTTACACAAACTCATATTTTCCCCAAAAGATGAGTATTTAGGAAGACTTGTTAGCATTAAGAGTACTATAATCAACTTCTTGAGAATCACCTAATCCACAAAAGAGAACTATACGTTTCCCATGTCTTTAGACAAAAACCAAAACCAAAACCAAAAAGGTTAGTATGAGATCAGATAATCCACAGAAGGATAACCCTTTATAAAAAGAAAATCTATTCTTAATCTCCAAAAAATTTCAAACAAAACCCAAAGTTCAACAAGGACCATTCGATAAAAAATTGTCCATAAAATTACTCAATGTAAACCCAACTAATATTTAAACCCAAATATTTGAATGATTTAGTCACATAGTCTTCCAAGGTACAAATTAACACTTATCTTCAAATAACATCAGTTGCTCTAAAAGTCTCATATTGAAATGTAATTATCCTAATCACATATCCTCCATGGTAGGATAATAATTTCCATAGATAACCCAAAATCAGCTTATTCTAGATTTCATAAGATCATCTAACTAAAAAGAATTAGTCAAACTAACCAGGGAATTCACGTAGTCCAGTGGTAGGCGATAAATACCAGTCGCACTTTGTTTGTGGGTTCGATTCCCGCAGCTTTGTCCGACGCGATGGGTAGTCACACGGTCTGCGTGTTGTCCTTTTTCCAAAACTATATAATTCTCAAATCATTCCCCAAAAAGAGATAAAATCATCAAAAATAACCATAACATAATTTAACCTCAATTTAATCTCATGCCTTTCACTTCCATAATAACATATAGTAACCCATAATTACCTCAAAAGTAAGGATCATATAAACTCTAATGGTTACCTTTATAATTATTACCTAAACTTCCACATCAATTGTTCATCTCGTACATGATGAATTAAAGATCATACCAAGGTTCAAGTGGTTGATCATGACTCCTTGATAGTTGGTTTAGAACAACCACGAGTTTCCTCATTGAATCCCCCATTTTATCTAGTATCTTAATCATAGAACCACCACAATTTCCTTCAAACCTGTTGTCTCTTTGGTGCCTGCTAGATCCAGCCATTTACTAAAACTAAAAAGGTCATTGTGAGTATATAAACATAACCATCATGTACTAATGAGTAAGATAATCACTAAGATATAATTACTCATTCACATTATCTAAAAAAACTACGACACTTTCTAAAATCCTAGCCAATATGGTAATGTCACTTATGCTTAAAGAATAACCTAACCTCTAAAGTTATCTAAACCGACCTCTGATACCAAATATAAGGCCCCAACCTTAAACCTTACATAATCTTGAGTTATTACAAGATTACACATTGAGGATATTTTCAAGTTTAGAGTTTTAGAGAATTAGGACATAACTATTACATCTCAACGATTATAAAGTAGACACATCTACTCAGCTTCTATTTTTTTCACAAAATAAAAACTCCTGAACAAAAGAGTCATGTCTAGTTCCTTGTTTTAGACAGCCTGACATTTCCGTGATCCCATACTTGACCCTATTAAACTTTGTCCTGTGAAAAACATTTCAAAAACTTAGGATAGGCATAAAAAGCTCAGTAAGGGATGCACAATGAATGAAAACTGTTAGTTTATCAAAACAACAAGTAAACCATGTATACTTTATCAAAGTAATAATTTTCACCTTTCTGAAGTAACAAAAACTATTCACTAAATAAAAGATCATTACATACCCTTTTTTAACCAAAATAATACCATAAAACCCATATAAAGATCACATAACATATAAAGGTAATTTGGGACATAAACATACTTAAGTGGAATAACCATACAGTCGACTTCCACACATATCACTTAATGGAATAGCCATTCGGCCAACTTCCATACATACTTAATGGAATAGCCATACAACCGAATTCCATACCCAATGCATTGGAGGTTATAACGTAACCACCCGTCCTGGTATTCATGGCACCACCCGTCATATGGTTTATCACGTAACCACCCGTCAAATGTCCAAGTACCAATATAAAATCATAAAACATAAAACCAATATAAAGTAATGATAACATTTCCACATTTCAATCACAATATATCATTTAAATATATTGACATTATAGAATCCTTTATCAAAACCATTTTCAATACCAAAATACATAAAAGAGTATATGGTATTTATTTTATTTTAAAAACATTACAGCTTGTTGAGGAAGCCAAAGACCAAATAATACTCGCGGCGGCGGAAAAGGTCGTTTTCATTGCGTACGTTAAAAAAACATTCCTTTTTCCATTTAGTAAAACGCTTTGTTGAAAAAGATTCCTTTTGTATAAAAGTAAAAGTCAAAGGGGTTTATACACCGTATAAAAGAAAGTTTTGTATAAAACGAAATATGCCTCAATGAAAGGAGATTGAGACGAAGTCCCCTACAAAGATGGTATCCTTGGATTAAGGATAAATCAATTACATAATTATGTGTGACAAACGAATACACCAAATATAAGAGGATATTAAGTGTAAAACAATCATAGGTAATTCACACATGTTCATAGAACAACATATTCAACGATTGTGAGTTTATCCCAAAGAATCAAAATCGGGTTAAGAAGTTCGCTTCCAAAAATTTCGACAGCCTAACGGCGTCACTTCAAAATTCAGAAATTGAGTTGATGAGAGAGAAAATGGTATCTCATCACATGGACATAAAATTTACATCAATAAGGATATATAAGAACATATCCTAACATAACAATATGTAAATTAAAATACCCAACAAAAAGAAGTCTTTTAAAAAGGGGAGGGTGAAAGGTTCCCTTACCGACTTGGGTATCTTTCGAAACGTACACCCCATGGAAAAAGGGTCATAAAATGAAGATGTACATACCCATAAATGAGATTTTATTACAAAAATTTTAAAATAATGGGAAGTAACTACACCACACAAAAGGAAAATAGTGGCCAATGTAGCATGAATCTCACGGGAATAAAAAGTGAGATGAAAATCCCCTCATGATAATTCGGCAGCCTAACGGCGCCACATAAAACTTCCAAAATTGATTGATGAGAGAAAGTAAGGTATCTCTTCATATAAACATAAAAAGTACAGTAAGAATAATATAAAATAACATTCCCCAACATAAGAAATATGATCTTAAAAGGAATGACAGAAAAGAGTGTACTTAAAAAGAAAGTGAGGGGTAGGTTCCCTTACCTCGGGTCCGACTTGACTCGATCGTCCTTTAACATCCGGAATAATAAACTTGTGTTAATTTAGACTTTCTTTATAACCTTTTTAAAGTTCATTATTACTTTTATATCACTTATTACCATGTTATAAACATTATTTAATAATTTAAGTTAATAATGTTTTTTTGTCGATATTTGGTTCTTAAGTCGAAAGTGGACTTCTTACAATTACATGTTGTTTGTGTTGACAAAGGTTCATTATATCCAGAATGATATTCATTATTTGAATATCATATATATCATATATATCCAGTATATACATGTATTTATAATATTACATAATCATTTAGAGGTAAGAAATGAAATGCACCGTTTATGGAGACGGTAAGCCGTTCGTACGCATGAACACTAACTTCATTTCAATGTCATATTGATGGAATTAAAACTAAATGAGAGATATGTATATTTTAATTCCAGAATTATATTCACCATTTAAATGTAAAATACATCATATATATCCATTATATGTACTTATAATAGTACATTACATTTGAGGATAAGAAATAAAATGCACCGTTCATAGAGACGGTAAGCCGTACGTACGCATGAACGCTACTTTCATTTCTATCTCATACTTTAAAGGAAAGAAATAATAATGATATAGAGTTATATTATAATTCCGGTATAAAATAATATATAATAACTTTAAATCCATCCTTTATACGTCCCACGTATGGCATTAACGAATCAAATCACTTTGAGGGGGCGGTAGTCTGCACTTCCTAAAATGAAATTATCGTGTTTACCCACAATGGAAACCATAAAGGTAAGACACTAAAGAAAAATACAGAAAATTAATTAAAAAATTAAACATATTATATATCATATATACATATAGTTTCATCTTAATGGCCTCCTTTGAAGGTGTTATATGAGTGTTGAACAATCATCATTTCGTGAGGCAGAAATTCGCCATCCACAGAAACAGTATGTTCTTTAACCATTAGATGAAGGTGTGTGTAAGTGTAACTCGAATCCTTCTTATAAAAACATCCTAGTATATGGAGGATACTGTATTTGTTACAAAATAAATTAATAAAAAGATTTTAGGGGGTTGGAGAAGCAAAATAAAACAAAAGAACACAAGTGAAGACATTACCTTAAAATCGGGTAACTCTTCTTGGTTTGAACCAAAGGGGTTCCTTGAAGAGATTTCTGCCCAAGGTAAGGCTTCAAGGAGTAAGAGAGGGATTTGGAGAGCCAAAATGGGGAGAGGTTGGCTGAGCCAAAGGCTTTGGGAGTGTGGGTAAGGAGGTAGAGGTGGGGGCCTTTTATAAGAGGAGAGGAGGGGCACTCTTGTAAAGTTACAAAATGTTACTTTATTTTCAAAAGCGTTTCGGATTTTAAAGGTCCCACATTGATGTATTTCGAGGGTAATGTGATATGGGTTCGAAATCCACTCATCCAATAGGTTTTGGACATGTGTAGATCTTAGATATTACATTATCATTCCATTTTATTTAAATCATTAAATAATGAGGTCATCGCTGCATCATCATGATGTCAAAAATAATTTAATTTATTTAATGTATAAAAATTATAAAAAAATACTATGATGTATGAAATCTTTTTATATTTCCAGTGAATATTTATAGTCAAAAATATGACTTGTATAACCCCATGTTAAAATAGTTTTAGTAAAACATTTCATGTTTGTGTCATTTTTACTTTAACTTTAAATAAAAGGCATAAATGTCATTATCATACCCAAGTAACTCCATGGGGTCACACAAATCGACCCATGGGTTTTCTTGGTCGGCCATAACTCATCCAATATGGTTAGGACAAGTTTCATGATATTTTAATTTTATTATAATATCATTTTTACCTTAAATCACACTAATTACCTTTAATCGCGATTAATAAAACTAAAAAGTTACTTTTCATCAAAAATTATTTTCATCCCATTGAACCACATTTTACTTAATAATGGAAATCATTTAAATTGGATTTTTTAAATTCAAATCACAGAAGTGGTAAAGTCCCATTTAAACGAAAAATCAAATTTTGTAACCACCACTTCGCGGTTTCACTATTCATCAAAAATTGATGTTTTTCAGAAAAATACCAAAACTTCACCCTAAGATATATTTGATATTACGAGTTCAAAAACGATGTCTATTTTAAAAAATTCAAAACATATAAGTTGAATTATTTAATTTAATAATTAATTCCCGCTGTCAAAACAATTAGCGTGTTTTTATTAAACAATAAGTATCAAAATATTGACACCAGTTTAAGTCCAATTTCAAAGTGAAATTAATTCCAACGACCACTATTGGATTAAATGGTAAAAATATATTCTAATTTCACTTCAAAACCACTTCTAATGATTACCTAATCATCTTAATAAATTAGATTAAATAGAGGTTTTGAATTAAAATACAACATTTTTCACTATTCATTAAAAAATGAACTTTATCAGAAAAATACCCAATATTTACGCAAAGTGAATTTGGATGTCCCGATTCTAAAGAAGAATTTTATTTTGTCAAATATAACACATAATATTGTCAAAAAGTGGATTTAAAAGGGGTTCGCCATCAAAAGGCGGTTAATCGACCTTTTAAAGAATATTAGAATGTTTAAGCTTAAAAACTGGATTCATTCGTATTTTTAATCCTTTAACATTTATTGTAAAGAGTAAAAATACTTGACAAACATATATAATCATTTTTTAGTTAGTTCTGTTAATTCCCTCCATTACAACGGCTAGTCGTTAACTACCATTTAAAATAATATTATTTTATTATTTGAGTGCAACGTAAGATTTCAAAGAAACTCGTTGTTGCGTATTGGGTACCCAATTGAGCATAGAATTTCCTTTAAAGTAATATTAATATTTTATTCAAAAATATAGATAAATATAAAAATGTCATATTCTTTATTTACCTGGGGTGTTACAGAATTCTAGATGGATATGGATGGGATTATTAGGAAGAATGAAGTCCCCATTGAGAAATATCACCTGGTCCTGCTAAATGCTTACTTCTCTCTACCTGATCACCCCTATCTAGATAGATCAATCCATATCCCCCATCCTAACCTCCGGTGTATCAATGATCTAGTGCTCATGATGAATGACGATGAGCCTGTAATTGAAGTCTCTGGAATCATTCCCAATGTGTTCCCGGGTCTCCACATGGAGTTTTCACAGTTTCGTGTCTCCTGCACTGGTCACTGGAGAAATTGCTCCAAATTGAATGATGAGTGCGTGCGTGGCGAGCTGCAATCCTCCCTCTAAAAAATGCACATGAGTAAGATACAAGAATAATTAAACAAATATGTAAATAATTATATATATCACTACTTAAAAATACTTATAAGAATATATATATTTTAATACCTAATACTATTATTAAAATAATAAATATTTTATTTAATTAATAACATATATTATTATGATATATTAAAGAATATATACTAATATTAACATACCAATTATTATTTTATAGTATATGATATATAACACATAGTATACATATTATCTAATATGGTATAATAAAATAAAGTAAAAAAACTAACAAGAATGAAAACAAAACAATAAGAGGGGGTCTTTCTGTGCAGCAGGGAGGAGGAGAAAGGAAGAGGGGAGGAAATCAGGGGTGAAGGCGGGCGTGACATAGATTTTAGTAGGGGAAGTGAGGTCGAGGAAGAGAGGGTGGTGGGTTTGCATGGAGAAGGGAAAGGGGTTCACCCGCTTCAGATCTGAGGTGGTGGAAGCAGACGACGGTGGAGTAGGGACAGTGTCGGATGATCCTGGTGCAGCACAGATGTGGGACGACTAGGGTTTAGGAGCGATGAGGATGGGGTTGAATGGAGGTGGTGAGTTAGGGGTCGCGGGTACAAGTGGTTTTCCAGTGAGAAAGGAATACAGCTATTAGGGGGAAGCATAGATAGAGGGGGCATGCAGATGGCAAGGAGGTGATGGCTTGGTCGGGGATCAGTTAGGGTTCTTGTTGTGCATGGTAGAGTGGAGATTTGTTCTAAAATTTATTCAATCTGTGCATTTGATGATTTTCGATTTTTGTTCTTTTGCTGCTGAGATTTGTTATGGATTTTGGGTGTTTTCGGTGGCTGAAATGGGAGATAGACGAGCATACAAGTGCCATTGTTTGGTGGTGAAATGGTGGCAGGGGTGTGTCTTTGAAGGAAGGGTAGTGGAACAGCAAGTGAGTCACCATGAGGGTGGGTGCTGCTCACGGGGACTGTGTAAGAGAGAAACGGTGAGACAGGATGAAGCGGAATAGTGGCACTATGAGTAGATGGAAGCGGTGGGTGAAAGAAACCAATGTGATGGACACAGTGGAACCATGTGTGGTGGTTTTTGTGGCACTATGATTGATTCTCACGGTCTCACCATGAGTTGGGTATGCGGTGGCAGCATAGAGCGGTGTGGAACGGTGAGACGTGCCACCATAATCTGCAAAACAATAAAAAAAATTAAATTAAATAAAACTTTCATACAACTAAAAATGGATTATTATATTAATAAATTAAATTAAAACGAATATTATTAAAAACTAAATAAATAAACAAGCATAAATAATAAAATTAATTATGAATTTATTTGTATTAAAAATTATAAAAAAAATTAATTTAAGAAAAAATTAAAACATTTAAAGTCACTAACATAAATTAATTAAACAATTAATTAATGAATTAATAAAGTAAACTAAATATTAATAAATATTAATTGAATAAAATTAAATTGTTAAAATTAATTTAATTATTTAAAGACTTAAAAAGTAACATGTGTTATTTATTTACAATTTAAGAATAAATAATTAATCGATTTAATTAATGAATTAAAAACTATTGAAAACTAATAACATAAATAATTAATTAAATGAAATTAAAATAAGAAATTTATTTTATTATTTAAAAAGATAATAATAAACAAACAAAAAAATCACACTTTTAATACAGAAACATATTTTTTATAATGTAATTTAAAAAATAAAACAATTGATAAATATTACCCAAAATACAACAGTTTGATATTAAAAAGTCAACAAAAAAGGATGTGGCAAAGAGCATTAAAAGTGATCCACATCACAGAAGAACAAACAATATGTAATAAGACTTTTTATTTATATTTTATGCATCAAATATTTATAAAATCAATGTAGAAACATTTGGTCCTAGGAAACCAAGTCCAAAAAACTCCAACTTGAACTAGATCCAACTACTTACGACCTTCATTCCACTAGACCTCATATGATAACCTTATTTCTATTGAGTTAAGGCATTAGTCATGGGGTTATCCACGTTGTCTTTTGTTGACATACTTCTCACTGCAACTTCACCTCTTTGAGAAAAATCCCTCAAGATATGATACGTTTGGAGTATGTGTTTCATCCACTAATGTGATCTTGTCTCTTTTGAAAAATCTACCACTGTAGTGTTATTGCAATAAAGTGTGATAGGATCATTACTGATAGGTACCACATTAAACTCTTGGATGAAGTTTCACATCCACACTACTTATTTTTTATCTCTAAAGCCACAATATACTCAGACTCTACTGTAGAATCTGCAACCATAGCCTGCATTAATATATTCGATCACACTGCCCCACCATTCAAGGAGAATATCTAGTTTATGATTTTATTTCATCTTGATTAGTTAGGAAACTATCATCTTTATATCCTCTCATTACTAGTTCCTCGTATCCTCCATAAACCAGGAACATATCCTTATTACGCCTTATATACTTAATGGTAGTCTTGATTACCATCTAATGGTGGTTACCTAGATTATCTTGATATCTTCCTACCATACTTAATGCATATGATACATCTATGAATAAAATACATGACTGACTCAATCACTAATTCATATGGAATCCTTGTCATTATATTTCTTTTCTCATGTGTCTGAGGAAACATTTTCCTAGAAGAGTGAATTCCATGTGACACTGAAAACAATCCCCTCTTGGATTTTCCCAAACTGAATCCCTTCAATAACTTTTCAATTTATGTACTTTGACTTACATTGGGAAAACTCTTGGTTCTATCATGATGGATCTTGATCCTAATAATATATGTTGTCTCATCCAATATCATCATAGAAAATAATTTATTTAACCATTCCTTAATATACTATAATACGGGTATTTTATTTCTAATTAGTAATATTCCATCAACATACAAAATTTAGAAAACAACTACACTCCAATTAAACCTTTTTTAAACACATAGCTCACATTCATTCTTTAAGAAACAAAATTCCATTATGTCCTCATCAAAATGATTGTTTGATGACCTGGATGATTTCTTTAATCCATAAATTGATCTATGCAACTTGCATACCCTGTTGGCATCCTTTGGATTCAAAAACCCTTTAGGTTGTGTCATGTATACTTCTTCTTGAATGTTCCCAGTAAGGATGTTTATTTTTACATAAATTTTCCAAATATCATTATCGTGGAAATTTGTAATGTAAAGTAGAATTTTAATGGATCTCATCCTTGGAAATGGTGAAAACGTTTCTTTCTATTCAATGTCTTGATGATATTTTAACCCTTTTGCAACCATTCGTGCCTTATAGGTACTGAATTATTCTTCTATATCCAGTTTATTCTTAAATACCCATTTGCAACTGATGCGATTTACATCGAGTGGACACTCTACCAGAATCCAAACTTGGTTTTGGTACATAGAATCCATTTCATAATTCATGGATTCTTGCTAATTTGAATCATATGTTCCATTTACTGCTTCCATGTATGTTAGAGGATCATTATTATCAACTAATAATGAGTTAATATCCATGGTAACTAGGAAATCATACCATTCTAGCTCTCTAACATCTGTAGTACTTATATGCAGTAATCGTGTCTCTAGAAAAATTTCTTCCTCCATGGGACATTGCGGAAGTTATGCATGTGCCAACTCTTGTGTATCTTAATCCTGAACATCATCGAATTCTATCTCCCCCCCAATATATCTTTTAGAGATAATATCCTCATCAATTAAAGTGGTGTGTCTATCAACTACAACCTATTTTGTATGAGGTATTGTATAGGTAGTATCCCTTTGTTTCATTGTGAAATCTTTTAAACATACATTTTGTTCCTCATGGTGAAATCCTGTTACAATAAGAGGCATTGAGAAATACTTTGAAACTCCACACATGTAGGTAACAAAACAAGGGTTTCTTTCCATTCCATAATTGGTATGGTATACTTTCTATTTCTTTATTTGGCACTTATTTTAATATGTATGATGTGTTTTGTAACATGTATCCCTAAAAGGATAATGGAAGACTCGCATGACTCATCATTGATCTCACCATGCCCAACAAGGTGAGGGTCATCCTTTCACTTACGCCATTCCACTAATGTGTGTAAGGAAGAGTGAGTTGAGATAAAATCTTGAACACCCATATATAATCAATGATGTATTGATTACGATATTATCCACCATGGTCTGAGTGATGTTTCTTAATCTTCTTAAAAAGATTGTTCACATCTTCATTCATGTTTTCCTTGAATTTATCAAAATAATATGACTTATACCTCATTATGTAGATATATCCATATCTACTGAAATCATCAGTAAAAGTTATGAAGTATACGAACCCTCCCCTTGCTTCAATAGGAAATGGTCCACACATATATGTATGAACTAATTCAAGAATCTCATTAGCCCCTTCACATTTCCCACAATATGGGGATTTGGTCATTTTTTCATGTAAACATGTGTGACATACCCAAAGTGGTTTTAGTTCAAAAGAATCTAAATATCCATCTACATGTAATTTATTCAATCATTTTTCATTTACATAACCTAGCTGGTAATAACAATGTTGGGTGTGGTAAGAGTCTTGTGAAGTTACTTCGTTATCGATTTCCATTATTTGGTTCGTGTAACCCAACACATAAAGACCATTATTTAAATGTGTCTTACCATAATAAATGCTATATATATAAAATAAGCAACATTTTTTCCCAAATGTGAAAATAAATCCATCTGTATCATGTTGGGATATGGAAATAATGTTTTTGATAACTAAAGGCACATAATAACAACCCTTTAATACATATATTATTCTGGTTGGAAACATGAGGTGGTAGTCCCCGAATTACAATAGAAAGTTTAGATTTGTTGGCTGGTCAAAGATCTACCTCTCCTTGGTCAATATTTCTGAATCTACTTACTTGTTGTATTAGAGTACATATGTGAGAACCACAAGCTTTATCAAATAACCAATTTGTAGAACCAGATAAATTGCTCTTAATAACTAACATTCTTGAATCTTACACTTTCTTCTTTGGGTGGGTGCAGTTTTTCTTCCAGTGGCCCTTAATTAAACATATGAAACAAATAGAATCATGATCCATTACTTTCCCCTTGATCTTCCTCTTCTTGGATGGGTGTGAAGAGTCTTTGGTATTAAATCTATTCTCTTTCCCTTTCTGTTTTTTCACCATAAGTATGGAAGGTTTTCATGATTCATATCCTTATCTACATTGTGAAGAAGAGTAATAAGATCTGAAAGAGTCTTCTCAATATTGTTCATATTAAAATTCACAACAAAACTAGAGGATTTCTAAGGGAGTGATGCTAGAATGAGGTCTGTGCCCAGTTCTTCCTGGTGTTTAAACCCTAGAACCTCTATGCTCTCAATGTAGCCAATGAGTTTTCTATATGAGGCCCAGTTGGGGAACCCTCTCCAATCTTACTATGAAATAGTGCCTTGGAAATCTCAAACCATTCATATCAAGCTTCCTCCTGGTAATGACCATGCATGTGATCAAACATCCTATATGCATCACTACTAGAAAGGGGATCTTTCCCCACACATCTATCCCCACAGTTTAGGAAAACAGTGGGGATATCTCTATTTTACTATCTATTCACACAGTTTTAATAAAACCATGGGAAACCATAACCAATTCCTCGAATACCATCACGCTCCTCCTCCCCTTTCCATCATGCTCATCTTCCATCGAGCTCCTCTTTACCTTCACTTCCATCACCCTCTTCTTCTTCCTCACTTCCCTGACTTTCGGTCCTATCCTCCCCTCCCTGACCACCGCCTCCCGACCATCTGACCTCCGCCGCTCAGCCATATCCTCCCCTCACTAACCTCTGCCTCCCAGCCATCCAACCATGGAGTCTCTTCCATCTTCTCCCCTCACCGGCCTCTTTCTCTGCTCCCAACCTCCCTCTCGAACTTCACCTCAGCCTCAACGTCTTGGCCTCTACCTCCATGCCACCAGATCCAGTGATGTCCCCCCTCTCGGCTCCCTCTCCTCCCATCCTTGGCCTCCACCTCAACTTCCCCCAACTTTGGCAACGTCCAGTCCTGGCCTCTACCTCCATGCCCCCAGCTCTGGCATCTAGGTATGAAATTTCATCTCCTTGTTTTTCCAGTGGTTGAGATCTCTTCCATCGAGTTGGTTTTTTGAGATATCATCTCTTAAACTTATCCTATATTCAATATAAATCTTATGACAGACTTCAAAATATATGTTTGATCAACAAGTTATCCTAGTGTGACGTTTTTAGTAAAAAGGTGATGATAGGGATCATTAGGCCCGACTCTTTTTCTATTAGATGAGTGGGTGAAGAGGAATTTGGGGTTTTTTGGTCTCATATCTTTCATGCATTTCAACCTCTATATTATTTTCTGATGTATTGTAATCTAGTGATTCATGCATTGAAATATATTCCTTTTGAATTTTATTTCTTTCAATCCCTAGAATTATGCTCTATTCCAAGAATTTCAGAGTTCTTAAGAACTTTGGTGATGCATTCAGGGTGTTATTATAGGCTGATTAGTTGAAAATGACAAGGAAGCATCCCATTCATGCTAGATTATGTATTTAATCCAGACTATATCAAAATATCCTAGATTTCAATTAGTTTTGTTTTGATTATGGTACTAGTATTATCACTAAGATTGTTTATGAAGTTAATAGTATTTTTTTCATTACTTTGACCTTTTGGAGAATCACATGGATTGATGTCTCAAAATTCATATAGTGGTTTTATATATACTTCCTTTCCATTTATCGATAAATGTTGATGGTCCTATAGAGTTTATTACTAATTTTATGCTTGAATTAGAATTATGTTTTGTTGTTCTAGAGCTATGTATGGAGGATCTTCCAAAGCTTCGGGAGCCAAGTGGTGGATTTGGCAGCAGAGAAAGGGATGGAAATGAGCCCCCTCGAATCTGTTTACTAGTGTATTAGTGAATTCACCAACTAATTATGGTTTAGTGAGTCTAGGATTCTCATTTGGGATGGGGGATCTATTAATCCTCCTTAAAATATATTGTAGGAGTTAATATTGAAATGAAATTCGATATTTTTTGTGAATCCCATGATGGCATGGAGTAATGGAGGATCCTTTAGGAAATCCTAGGTTAAATTTTTCCTCACTCAGGGGGAATGATCTTTTGGTAGTATTTCTCCCTCATTGGGTGGGGTGAGGGGAGAGAGAATCTCACTATCCTCCTCTATAATGAGTTTTTCCTATTATTAATGATACCAATCTTTTTAGTGGGAGGGGTTCTACATGTAATTCACAAAATCAGGTAGTAATTTGTTCACAGGTTTCTAGAATTACTATAATAGAGTGACCCATCTCTTTATAGGAATCCATTCTAACAGATGCTAAGATAGGGGTAGTTATGCAAGTTGTGGAAACAAGTATGAAGGTGTGTTGACCTAAGTTATCATCGGATGATACATAGAAGAATTTTATGTTTAAAAAACGTATTAATAAATTATTAGGTGTAAAACGGTAATTTTACTATATTATGCAACTTCATAATTTTTTTTTGAAGGTTTATTTGGTTCCATATTGTAATGTTTACCCCAAGTCTGCCTTTTCATATAAAATAGTGTCAAGTATCTTCAGAAATAATATAAAAATTTACTATATTATTTTTAGTCCATGCATTGTATGCCTTTTAATGTTTCTTATATATCTTAAATAGAGTCTCATATTGAGAAACCAAGTTAGATATTGAATCTAAAATGTGAATTTTTCCATATTCAAGGCTTAAGATTCATTTTAATAGGGACTCTTGGGTGTTTTTGGTCATGAGATGATTAATTAAATTATTTAATTATTTAATTATTTGGTTATTATACTAAAAAACCCATGAATTTCTCTATTTAATCCATATTATGAAATCTCCCAAGGTTAGTTGTTCTATGAACACATGAACCTTAGAGGGAGAGGAAGAAGAAGATGGAGCGAGGCTTGGTGGGGATGACAAATTAGGGAAGAAATATTAGTTTTTTAGTGATGTCGATAAAAAGTACCTTGGTTGTGAAGTAGAATAAAACCAAAATCATTTCACCATCATGGTAGGTAATTCATATATATGGATTTATCCCCATTTCTTCTTGATTTGAACATGGAATAAATTTCTATAAATTGAATCAATATTCATGTAGCAGATGCCCTTTTTAACTTATGATATTTGGTTGAAATTTTGATTTTGGGATAACTGATATTTGGATTAGAAATTATTTCTTTGTTTATTTATTGTATTCAAACATATATGATTTCTGATCATATAGGATCATCATTTCTATTCTTGTGGTTTCTTCTATTTCTCCCACTGTTATTCACATGTTCATCACTAACTTTAGATTTTAGCTGATGTTTCAACTAATATCACAGATTAATTATATTGCACAATTAAATTAGGTTTCATATATTTACATTGTGAGTTCTACATGTAGGATTATACCATGAGGATGGATTATAGGATAAGATAAAATGGGATAGGGGAGTCTGGATTTGGGGTTTCTTCATGGATAACAATATGCACATCAACAATATTGCGATACGAATTATAAATCCAGGTACCAAAGGATAGAAACTACATTACCTAGGTGGCATTATCATGTTTAGCATGACCAAAGGAAATTCAAGTGATATATGAAGAAAAATAAGAGGAAGTATAAATGAATCGAGGACTAGAGTAATGTTTACATCTTAGAACACAACTACATGGCGTATAGTTCGAAAGAACACACATCATGACTTTTGGTAGGTACAATAGCTAGGGATTCTAGGATATGTTAAATACCACACATTGTGTGGTTAAATCATACAATGTGTTACACTTATCTATATATTTTTTTGTGTATAGGAAATATACACCCAAGAAGCCCGAGTAGCCTCACAAACCATGAGGTTTAATACCACATTCCATTTTTCCATGATAGAACATGACCTGTGAAGATGGAGATCCTACCAACTATCCCAATGGATCCTACACAACATGTTCACCTCTTCACACATATTATAATCATATTTCTACTTCCCCTTTTTGGGTTTTGTACATGGGCTATCAATTTTCTAAGGGATATATGATTTTTACCTTGGGAACGCATCATATACCTATACCAAGACTATATAGTGACCTAGAATATTAATTCAGGATTATATTTTTACATATAAACAGTACATTAAAAGTGACCTTACACAATGGACATGATGTTGGAGCTACTTCTGAAGATATATATGTGGCATGTGTTGAATCTAGCATGATCGATCGTATCAGCATTATAGTAAACAGACTTATCTATTAATAATTTGTGGTAAATATAACCCCCCCTTGATGCTAAATTAACATCATGGAATAATTTCATCTCTCAATATATGTATTTTTTATTACCCTTGTCTGAAGAAGAAATGTAATTTGAATAAAAAAACCATCAAATGATAAAAAAATTATAAATAAGGGAATAAGTTATGGAGGTGGAAGAATTATTATATTTTCCAAAACCTATAGTAATAAAATGTCTCTAAAAAACTGAATCAAATTGTAGTGGTGTCATAGTTCCTTCTACTTCTTCTATTCGTGGGTCCAAAAACTAAATTTTCTTTCGATTACTTTGTTGATTTCTACTTAATACAATGAAGGAAGGCTGGATGAGGCTCTCATGTATTAATTGGCCTTGAATTCATTTATATAGGATACTATTTTTAAGCCTACAATTTCAACTAATCCATCTCACACTGGTGCTAAAAACATCACTATTTCTTCGGATAAGAAAGTGAAACCCAACAGCAGATATGATTCGTCAAGCTCTTTTGAAAGTTATTCCGAAGGAGTGAGCATTTATCAACTTTGAATAGGAGTGTTCTGTGGTTCTCATTGTTTTGTATGCTTCTAACAAACCAATACAAATCTGCAGTTTTTTTGTTTCATTATTTTTTAAAGATTATTAAACTATGTTATGTTTTAGGAGCCTCCTGATAAAGCTTCTCCTACTTTGAATGGGCGGTCTACTCTCTAAAAAGGTCATTTTTTCTTCCACCAAGGTTTCTGAGAGTGATTCCTCTGGTTCATCTAATGTGATTATGATGAAGTTGTGAGGGTTATTATTAATGATCGGGAATTATATTAATAGTGTCAGTGGTTTTTAGTTTGATATATTTTATATAATCTTTGCAATTATGGTCACTAATTGTGCATTTCAAGTTTTTGTGTAGGAAAATTACCTAAGAAATCACTTGTAACTATGATAAAAAAGTGAACCATCAAGTCTTCTTGAAACAAAATAGGAGTCTAGTGATGAATCAGATACAGATGTCTTTGATAATGATTCTTATAAGCCAGTGAGTACAGATGATTTTATATTTATCTCTACTAATATTTCATTTAAAGAAAACATTCTCATAATTATTGTGCTTGTATGCCATGGATATTTAAGGTGCATTTTTTAAAAGAGCATAAACATTAGGCAGTTATTACCCCTATATTATTTAAAATTTTAATTTCTATAACATAAAACATCTAATAATTTTCCCAATCCTATTATGTAGGTTCAATTTTTTTTAGTAGCAGCATTAAATGCAAGGAAATTGATGATCAATCCCAATTTTCCAATATTTGACACCATCAAAAATAGGTTCGAGTACATATTTACATTATTATCACTAGAATAAGACTAGGAATTGTTAAGTATCATTTCTTACATTAGCACAGCTTCTACTGTAACCTTTATATTAGGAGTGCCTACACTAGTAGCACATACTAACAACAATGTTTACATCAGAAAAGTTTACATATTTACACATTTGGATTCATTATTAGCTACATTACACTAGAATTTCTTAAAGTAGTAGTATTCACACTAGAAATGTTTATACTAACATCATTACAGTAGTAGTGCTTATATTATTAGTTCTTAGACTATAAATTATTACACTGGAACTGTTTGTAGAAACATTACCTGTACAAACACATTTTTATAATGCATATGTCTATGAAATACATGGGTGACAAATCTTGGAAACATGGGAAGAATACTGCTAAAGATCTATCTAAAATGACATGATCAGCCCACACATTGGTGATGGGGAAGAAGAGACATGTATGTTGTACATTAGTTTTCATTTTATGTTATTTATCACATTGGCCACTTAGACCTTTAAACACTTTATATGTATGGAGGGTACTTATATTCTGCGAAGGGGGTTATAAGGGCACTGGAGGCAACTACGTGGGTTTCTTTTTAGGGGAGGGAGATTGGGGTAGTTGAGGGATTTCTAGTGTGTTTCATTTTTGTTTGCTTTTACGGTGTTTCTTCTGTTTATTTTCTTTTCTTTCGGCATGGATGTCCGACATACGGATGGGTCATGCCGAAATTTTATTCATTTTCTACTGTTTTTTTAATTAATTATTTGTGGGGGTGATTAATCCCTTGTTCGAAACACTAAACACATATCAATATCTCAAAATCATGAATGTCATTTCAATATGAAATTCTTCCACGCATACATTCACCCTCGGTCATTTGCCAAGACTTTTTCTTTATGTTAACACATCGAATGAACTCTTCATATATAAATTTTCAACACATCTTCGTTCAATAGATCTTCATGACATTATTCTTGACAAAGCCCATGCCTCTTGAATCAAACATACCTCATTAATACCTCATATATTTTCCACAAATCCAACCAATCAAGCCTTGGTTTCTATAATCCCCCCTTTGGATGATCCTATTTTTTAATTAGTTTCCTCTGGTAGAGAGGTAAGTGTCCCTATTCCTCCCATTCAAGAGAAGGTGAAAAATACTATCTTATGGGATGATATAGTATATGTGTCTCATCCAGCCTATGAGGTAATTTCTTTTAAAGATGCTCTATCAAGGGTCATCTCTGATGAACCACTTGGAGAAGCATCCAAGCATAGTAAAGATGAAATGAAATATAGTAGATGTGTCTCATACACTCCCTTATCTCTTGGATGGAAGATGCTACCCTGGGGATGTCGCTGGACTAAGCCAACTGATCGCGGTCACGCCGCGGTCACGCCGCGGTCACGCCGCGGTCACGGCGCGTTCACGATGTGATTTGGCCCTGCTCCAGGATGACACCCAGTGGCAGTTCGTAGTCCTATCAGAATTCGATGTATGATACCTAGATAGGGTTTTAGATACATTATCTACCAATAGTTAATGGGGAGGGAGTCCCTCAGGTAGAAAATCTCTTGATTGAGTCTCTCATGAAAATATTTAGTCACCTATAGACAACATTGGAGATGACGGTGAAGCTTTCTACATGTATTCTACAAGGACCGTCTAAGTGCTCGAGGGACATCATAGTAAATTTTGGACAATAAGAAGACTTTAGAATACTTTTATAATGATATTTGTATTTGGAAAAGTGTCATTCAGAGTTTTATATTTTTATGATCCCGATGATTGGATGAGTGTTTTGACCCTTGTAGAGAAAATGCTTCTACGTTATCTTTTTTTCTATGTGAGAATAGTAAACAACACACACCTCATATAGTGTAGTTGGATATTTCTATGAAAATGGGGAATCTGATGGATGATCAGATCTGTGATAGTATTCAGTGAGTCTTGTGATCAATGTTGAGACTGACTAATCACAATTTCTATCGGCGGGGCAATGGCCGGAATGTTGCCTTGCCTCCTCCCGCTCCCTTTACTCCTGGCCAGAAGATGATGCCTCGCAGATGTCATTGGACCGGGCCAACACACCGTGGCCAAGTCGCGGCCACGCCGTGGTAATTCCGTGATTTGGCCCTGCTCTAGGACGACACCTTGTGGCGGTTCGCAGTCCTGTCAGAATTCGATTTATGATACCTAGATAGAGTTTTAGATACATTACCTACCCATAGTTAATGGGGGGGAGGCCCTCTAGTAGAAAATATTTTGATTGAGTCTCTCATTAAAATATTTCGTCACCTCTAGACAACGTTGGAGATGTGGGTGATGCTTGCTACTTGTATTCTACAAGGACCATTTGAGTGCTTGAGGTTCATCATAGTAAATGTTGGACAATAAGAATACTTGAGAAAACTTTCATAATGATATTTGCATTTGTAAAAGTTTCCTTCAGAGTTTGATATTTTTATGATCCTGATGATCGGATGAGTGTTTTGGCCCTTGTAGAGAAAATGCTTCTACATTATTATTTTTTTCTGTTTGAGAACAGTAATCTACACACACCTCGTATAGTGTAGTTAGAGCTTTCTACAACAATGGGGAATATGATGGATGATCAGCTCTGTGATAGTATTCCATGATCCTTTTGATCAATTTTGAGACTGACTAATCATAATTTTTGTCATCGGGGTGATGATCGGAATATTGCCTCACCTCCTCCCGCTCCCTTTGCTCCTGGACAGAAGATGCTGCCCCAAGGATATTGTTGGACCGGGCCAACACACCGCAGTCACGCCATGGTCACACCACGATCACGCCATGGTCACACCGCAGTCACGTCGCGGTCACGCTGTGACCACCTATAATCCAGCCCACACTAGACACCACATCAGCCACCACCCCCCAGCCTCCTACAAAACACTCATGCTAGCCCTCTGCCACCTGAAAAACAGCCCCAGCCACCAATTCCATCCCGCACCAGCCCCCTTCCATCCCCCTGCCGCATGCCTTCCCACCTACACCAGCCACTCCAGCCTGCACCAGCCATCGCACTAGCCCACAGCCTTCTGCATTCCAGCCCACACCAACCCCCTGTCACCGACAAAACAACCCCATACCACCTGATCCAACCTGCACCAGCCCTCTGCCAGCCCACTACCACCTACATTCCATCCCACACCAGCCACTCAAGCCCAAACCATCCACAGACACCAACCACAACAACTAAAAACCCCATCCCCTACACATCACCAGCCCGCACCCATCTCCACAACAAACCATCACCCCATCCAACAGAAAACCACTACCACTACATACATCCAAAACAACCAACCTGAAAAACTAGTACTCGATCCCCCATCCAAACCACACCTCCAGCACACAAAAAATAGAAGGCTACCCCCAGAGGAAGCCAGCAAAGGACCTTTCCAAATAAAATTCCTAAGGGTGGATTCAATGGATTTGACCACTCAATTGGGTAAAATGAAGTGATAATACCAATAAGATTGCATACTAAAAAGAACCGATTAAACAAGTTGTAATTGTCCAGCATAGGAGAGAGAGTTATTAGTCCAAACATTAACTCTTCGAACAATTTTATCTTCCAAGAACACACAATAAGAAGATCTAAGCTTGGAAGTGATGAGGGGAAATCCCAGATAAAAAAGAGGAAGATACTCCTTCATAACCCCCATAATAGCCTCAATATAATCACAAACATCAGGAGAGATACCAGCTGCAAACATTAGGGACATTGAAAGATTAACATTAAATATAGACAAGGATGAAAAAAGATCCAAAGCATGTGGATGAATGCATTTTTCACTGGAGTACCATGGATCTCCTTTTCCCCCATGGAGATTATGTATCAGTCATTGTGAGGGGGTTTATAATAAGATAACAAGTCATATTACTAACTTCTAGAACCTCTTTTTATCATTCGATGGAAGAATTACACTGGTGAATTTCATCCTTAGCTCCATTAAGATTCATGGGTTATTGGTCTTAATGGCTTAAAAAGTGGTGTTAGGGAATATTGAAAAGATAATGACTTCTTTCATATTTTATTCTCATGGGGAGGGAAGATTTTACTAGGGATGTGTGGATGGGGATGGCCAGACTAGTGGTAGATGGTGGTATCGACTTATGCAGTGTTGAGGGATCAATTCACATCCTGCAAGCTAAGTTTTCTTGGGAGGTTCTTAATGGTTGTTCTCTATGGGGAAATTTCATATCTGTCAAAGTATCGATATGAACTTGAGGATCTAGGGGTAAAGTCTCATGGATTTGGAAGGAGTTGCATTGGAACATTCTGGTTCTCAAGAAGCAGTCTTGGTGTATTGTGGAATGAGGAAACATAAACATCTGGTTCGACAACTGGGCAACTTCCCCTCTTGGCATTCCAGGCTGTCCGACTCCCAATAATTTGTTTACCAAGGCATGTTGTTACTCCTATTTTACATAGGTTGTTATTAACCACCATCAAAGTGATTGTTTTGATAACCTTATTATAACTTTTTAAATGGAATGTTTAGTCTTCATGAAGTCTCCAATGGGGGTGTTCCTAGCCAAGATTTGCGGGTTAATACATCATATTCCAAATGGTATCACTGGTGGTGAAAATATGTACTGGTGTAAATAAATCTTGATTAAATGTAACTTGTTGGTTTGGTGGATCAATAAGCATTGTATTCATATGAATGAAACTATCAGTAGCAGGGGTGGTGCGGTGGGGTGTCTTAGAGGGGATGTCCAGGAGGGGTGTCTAGGGGGGTGTCTAGGGGGAGGGGGTATCCAGTGGGGGTGCAAGGGGGTTGTCCAGGGGGAATGGGGGTGCAGGGGGTGTCCATACCTTCTGAGCATTTCAAAAATAAAACTCCACTTTATTGTATCAAATTCCTTTGAGATATCAATATTTAAAGAAAATTTCCCATGTTTAACCTTACTTATCATGTTGTTAACTCATTCAGAGGCAGTTCTGAATATTACTACCAAGGATAAAGCCAAACTGATTTGAAGAGATAAACCCACTAGTAAAGGGACCTAACCTCATAACAATAATGTTGCTAAGGATTTTTTGAAAGGTATTCCCAATAGAAATAGGTCTGAAATCCTTTACATCCATAGCATTTTCCTTCTTCGGGATCAAGGAAATAAAATTATATTTGATTCCATAGGGCATTGAGGTGTGGTTAAAGAACTCCCTCATAGCATTAAGGAGATCATCACAAACTATGTCCTAGTATAACATAAATAATTTATTTATGAACCCATGAGGACCAACCAAACTCTCATGATTTAGAGAAAAAAGGGCACTCTTAACCTCTTTCTCATCAAGCGATGCAACAATAGAGATTTTTGGATTAGTGTAGCCCGATCCGGTTGACCACACTTCAGTGTAGGAAGGCTGTATTTTTTGCATCCTCTATCATAATTTTTTTTGGCTTCAATAAGAGATAAACGATTGTGATGCTTTGTCATTAAAAATCTATTTAGGAATTTTCTGATAAGAAATTTTTTCTTCTTTGAACACTTTGGCCAGTCTGCTTATGTTTTAACTGGTGAAAACAATGCATTGTGGTTCCATTGTTTTTTCATTCTTCTTTGCAATGTTTCATAGTGGTTTCACAGGGGGTGGGGCTTGGTGCAGGGAGGGGGGGCAGGGTGCAGGGGGGATGGGGGGGCTGGGTGTAGGGCTGGGTGCAGGTGGTACTGGGGGTGCAGGGGGGTGTCCAAAAGGGGGGCAGTGGTGGTGCAGGTGGGGGGGGGGACAATGGGGGTGCAGGTGGGGGGGTGGTGGACAATGGGGGGTGTAGTGCGGGGAAGGGAGACCTGGGTGCAGGGGGGGTAGTGAGGGGGCTGGGGGGCAGGGGGCAGGGTTCAAGGGGGGAATGGGAGGGATGGGTGCAGGGCTGGGTGTAGGTGGTACTGGGTGTGCAGGGGGGGACCAGGAGTGGGGTAGTGGGGGTGCAGGTGGGGGGGGGGGGGGGGCTGGCCAATGGGGGTGCAGGTGGGGGGAGGGGGACCTGAGTGCATGGGGTAGTGGGGGTTGGGGGGCTAGGTGTAGGGATGGGTGCAGGTGGTACTGGGGGTGTAGGGGGTGTCTAGGAGGGGGGCCAGTGGGGGTGTAGGTGGGGGTGGATAGTGGGGGTGCAGGTGGGGGGAAGGGGACCTAGGTGCAGGGGTAGTGGGGGTGTTGGGGAGTTGGGTGTAGGGATGGGTGCAAGTGGTACTAGGGTGAAGGGGGGGTGTCCTGGAGGGGGGCAGTGGGGGTGCAGGTGGAGGGGGGGTGTGGACAGTGGCGGTGCAGGTGGGGGGAGGGGGACCTGGGTTCAAGGGGTAGTGGGGGGCTGGGTGTAGGGGGGCAGTGGGGGGGGGGGGGGGTGGATAGTGGGGTGCAGTGGGGGGGAGGGAGACTTGGGTGCAGGGGATAGTTAGGGGGCTGGGGACTGGGTGCATGGGGGTGGGGGCGGGGTGCAGGGTTGGGTGTAGGTGGTACTGGGGGGAGTAGTGGGGTGGACAGGAGGGGGGTGGAAAATGGGGGTGCAGGTGGTGGGGAGGGGGACCTGGGTGCAGGGGTAGTGGGGGGCTGGGTGCAGGGGGGGCTGGTGGTTTGGGTGCAGGTGGTACTAGGGTGCAGGGGGGCAGTGGGGGTGTAGGCTGGGGGGTGGGGGGGCTCCAGGGGGTGTCCAGGGGTGTCAGGGGTTGTGCAAGGGGGTTCTGTCCAGAGGGGAGAGTGGGGGTGTGCAAAGGGGGAGGGGATGTGTTGGGGGGTCTGTCCAAGGGGGAAGGGAGGGGCTGTAGGGTGTCTGTCCACTGGGGCAGCTGCTATTTCTGGGAAAAGAATATATACCCACTGTTTGAGAACCGTGTGTAAATATGCTCCTCCAGAACCCTCTATACCTATGGTTTACTTAACCGTGGGTATCTAGTTAAAAGGGATTACATAAATAACTTTGGACATGTCGGTCCTACATAATAATGGAGTGAGGGATGACTCGCATGTCATCATATAATTTAATATTAAATAATTGCATAGTCAAGAAAAAAATTAAATTAAAACATTTGACACATACAAATGTCTGGGTCAAACTCATGAGCGGTCATATATGCAATGAATACGCAAAATTAAAAGGCTAGCATGAATTACTTTATTTGTTCTTTTATTATTTAAGATAAACGCACTTTCATAAATTAATTAATTAATTTTCTTTCACCTTAATGAAAATCTGGTCTTATTTAGAGATACTCATCATTAATGGTAACCATGACAAATAAACGGTCGGACCAATGACGATATATTAATTAAAATAAATTGATTGAGTATTTGAAATTCTATAAAACCATTATTAAATTTTCAAACGCACAACCCAATTAATAAAATAACATTTTACTGCAGCAATTTCCAATTTAACGTAATTTAAATTGTTTCCATTAATGGGAGACAACGCGACGTGTAGATGTTTCTACACGCCATGTAGCTCGGTTGTCGTACATCCAAGTCGCACACATGAGGATTCGGCGTGTTGACTTGATTGGAATACATGGTTAATAACGAATAATATAATTAATATTCAATAATTAATAATGTCAGTAGGGAATAATATAATTTATAGAATTTATAAAAAATAATATAATTATTATATAAAATAATTAAAAAACAGAAAAAAAAATCTTAAACGAACTCCATTTTTCTCAAAATTACGATCATGCCAGTTATTTCCGGGAAAAAATCATCTCAGGATCAATATTGATCCCGAGGGTCAGGTTGGCCAATGAATGGTCGCGACGTCGCCAAATTTCCACTGGAAATTTCCAGTGACGTGGCGGCGATGTGGCGGCCATTCATTGGCCAAATCCCAACCTGAGGGTCAGGTTGGGGTGCCCAACCTGAGACGATTTAAATCTGTTATTTTCGGAATGACATAAATTTCGATGAAGCGGGAAATATTTCTCTGTCATTTTTTTTTGTTTTTCTCCCGAATTATTCACACTAGATAATTAAAACTATTAAAAAAACAATTCCCGCAAATCCTCCAATCATTTGAAACGTTACGGAGACGATGAAAATCCGTGCGTATGGCACACCCCAACGCGTTTGGGAAGCAGCGGCCCGGTCTCGTCTGGTATTTATTTGAGGCATGGGATTGTATTATTACATTGCAAATTTAAAATCACTAAATCCTGAAGGACGGGTCATGTTTAGAGGCAGTAAATTGGGTTTAATTTTCAGTTTTATATGCGGGTATATATGGGGGGCGTTCACTGGGGAGTGATGCATCCGGCTTCTCTCCCTACGCCACATCCCCACCCCGGCGCCCCCTTATCATCTTGGAACAATTTGAATGAGTGGAGGGGTTGAAACTGGGGCTATCCGCCGGTGGGTACTCGACAAACCGATTTCCCTTTTTTGACTGCATCCCACACGCGTAGTAAATCATCCCCCTGCTCCACTGCGGGGGCGTGGCCACTGGGGCAGCGTGAACATACCGCAATGGGGGAAGGGGTACACGCTTGCGGGGTGCAGTCGAGAAGGGGAATGTGGCGGGCAGCTCAAGTTTCAGCTCTGACATTCATTTAAATTGCTCCAAGTGCCACCCACAAATATGGCAGCTTGTGGCGTACCCTATTTGTAGTTTGGTTCGTCTTCTTTGATTTACTTATCGCCTCATGTGATTTTATAATATTAATATTTGTCATAACTATATTTAAAGTAGAATGAATTAAGTGGCGGGTTACTGCGCAGGGCCGCTGGGGACATTCTGGCGGGGACAGCTGTGTGCTCAGTTATCGGTAAGGCAACGGCGCACCATACAGCGGCCCGGCGGCCCGGAACAAGAACAGCAGGCACGGCGGCTTGCTCTTCCCACACCGGCGTGTTGGTGTTGGGGCGCGGAGCCCGACACCACTGCGGAAGTCAGGAGAAGATTTTACCCGAAGACCTTTTATGACTCAAAGTCATTTTATCATCTGCACGGATTTTTAACAACACCCGAAGGCCTTTTACAACTCACCCACAGCCATGAACGTACCATTTTGATTGTACCGCCGATCATCGCAACCGGGACACGCCGCTTGATCTCCGTAACCAAGAGAACATTCGATACATGGCGCCGTCATCATTGTCATCTTTAATCGTCGCTGCCGTTGACACGTCATCATCATCGGCGTTATCACCTCTGCTTCATTCGTTTTCATCATCTTCGCTTCACTTCGGTTACCGCAAACGCAGCAACCCCTTCCTGGTTTCTCTCTTGGCGGCTACATCTTTGCCGGCCCACACTCCAAAACATGCAACCACATCCTCTTATATAGACACCCAACACATATCTCCAATTAATGCGGTCAACATTCATAATTCCATCAATAATATTTGGAATATTTCTTCATTAATGTCGGGAGAAAATCCTCCATTAATGTTGAGAAAATCCCTCTATTAATAATTTTCTCTCTTTTCATTATTTAAATTTTTAATCATAAATCCCAACAGTTGGATGGCGGGTTCTTCGTGACCGCAATAGCACACCATTGCAGCGGTTTGGGCGTGTTGTGTGAATAATGTCGGGGTCCATCACGGGCGTGGCATCTGGCGGTGCATGCAACCGGGGCGGTCGGTTCAGGGGGCAACACCCGCTGGACAACGCTTGATAGAGGATCTTGGGACGCGGTGGCAGGCGAGTGTGGGCATAGGTGTGGGTATGCAGATGAGGGAGCAGTTTGAGGGGGGATGTGTAGCTTGCTGTGTCCGTTAACAAAGAACTAGGGAAGTAAAAATGTCCCATGTGGAATGTTAAATCATGTATAATATTTTATTTTTCATTCAAATGTGTTTATAATGGTGCACAACAATGTGTAATCACATACTAGTTTGACAATCACTACAATAGATCACCCCCTTATAACTACACAAAAATGTTTTTATCAGTGCTAAAAAAGTATCGAGGTTTTATGTTTGTTTAAAAGTACCACTCTTTTATCAATGCCATAAAAAGTGGCAGTAATTAATATAATAAATAATCAATAATATAACTAATAATGATAAGTAATAATATAATTATTTATTTATTACAAATATAATAAATATAATTACAATTTCATTATTTAATATAATTAATCAATTAGTATAATTAATAAATAAAAATATAACTATTATAATTCTTAACATATATTAAAATTAATAACTAAAAATGTAACTACTAATTAATATCATAATGGCTGTAATCAAGTTCATAATAAATGTATTTGAATTTCTTGCTGGTTGCAACGTCGTTAGTGTCGTCATCACATATTTTCAAATACTGAAGACAATTATTAAACAAACTCAAAATTTCTGGAAATTAGTGTCATTGTGATATTTACAAAATAAAGAGATTTTTGCTATTTATTTATCAAAATCAAAAACCTCAATGAAATAAAACAGTTTTATCATTGGTTCCACATGATGGTCCATCAAATGGCGTCTCGGAGCCCTTGCAATAGTTTGGAATCACCTATTACATATAGGACAAAAAAATTTCCCCGCGATTCCAGGATTACAATGCTGCAGACTTTTGTCAAATTGACAACCATGATAAATGTTTTTGACAGAATATGTTTCAAGAAAAAAAATAAAAAAATTTAAGGTGGGTACAGTGAGGTGTGCATGCGGGGATTGACATTCTCTCAAATTACCACATGAAACTGGGGATGAATTTGTGGCCTAGGATTGTGACATGTGTCCTTCATCACTACAGTTAATTTATACGATAGTATTAGCCACATTATTTTTTGGGTTTAACCACCCTTGGGAATCAAGAGTCCATTATCCTGAATAATCCAGAATTGGCAGGTCCTAATTCTCACTCCAGAATTTGTCCGACCTACTGCAAATCGCTCAACACTACAGTGACATTTTGACTCGTTCCTCAGTAACCGTCATTCATCATTTCCACAAATCAATGTAGTGCTGAAATGATGATTCAATGCCCCACATGCATCATCTTATACCCAAAGTTGGCTTTATAGGAAAAATTTATGATTTTAGTTTTCTCCAATCACAAATTGGGCTGGAATCTTCTTATAATCAGCGGCATACTATGGAACAACAAACAATGACTTCTATAGGTACTTCCTCTATAAACTGTTGTTGAAGGTCATTTGGTGGTATTTTCAATAACTAAATGCTCTGGTTATACATTACAGTGTATTCATTTTCTAGAAATACATAGTCCTCAATTTTTTTACCTAATTACAGACAATACTTTTTATTATTAAAAATTTGTACCTTAAAAATTTGACAACAATGAGTACTTGAAATCTTGTATAAATAAAAAATTCATTTGTTGTCAAAAATTCTCTTATGAATATACAATTGCAGAGAGTTCGTCCAGTTCTTCGATTAGAGCATGCCATCAGAACTATATCATTGGAACAACGGAATCCATAAATATATCAAATTCTGAGAAAAATCCAGATAGATTTATTGATATATATGAAGAAAATAAATCTAATTCTTTCATGTGGTTAGAGCCACCCCAAAAAACAGGAAGTCACGTATACACTAATGATGATGTAATTCCAGTACAATATTGGTCACAACTAGAACACCAAATGAGTTTTCTAAAAATCATGCACTATAACGTTTTGGAAATCATGTTTCAAGTTGATGGATTGATGATGAAGTTGTTGGGAGTTATAGTAATTGTCCTCATTGTAGTTATACTACTGGGTGTTGTTTTAATGAAAATCATGTAATTATTAGATGTTTTTGTATTATATAGAATAAAAATCTTGGATGAATGTTTTCCATTAATTTTAAACTATCATCTTAAAAATCTATGTACCACTTTTTTACTACTAATTAGATAGAGATGTGTTAACAAGATTAAAGACTAGAATGTGCATGATCCTACAAATCCCTTATAAGAGATTTGATGATTCAGAACTCAATTGGGGATTCTACTATAAATGATTTCAATTATATAATCCTTCCAAAGGTAATGATGTTGAAAACCACCAATAAGAGATTTACAGGATCAGAGTTAAAAAAATCCCCCAGTGGACTCTAATGTAGTCGCTTCACTTTACAGTTTCACTTATAGTGGATGATACTTATTTATGAATATTGAACTTTGTTATGCTAAAATTCCTAATATGGGGTATAAATTTTATTATTATGATTACTATCCTCAGAGTCTAATGAAACATAATTATGCTACATTTCCCTTATAGGAGAGTTTTTGCTTCGAAACTAGTAATCTCCATTGGGGGATTCTACTGTAGCAACTTCCCTATAAGGTACAATTTACCAAACATAAAGGGAAATTTCTGATACTGTGTAAAAATTTATTTGTAACGGTTGATGTCCTTAAACACCTACTATACATAATCATGGTGAAAATACACTATAGAATATTTACAACATTAGAACTAGAGAAATTCATTGGGGGATTCTAGTGTAGGGACTTCCCATTACTTAACCAGTTAAAAACGTATATGGAAAGGCTTGATATGATGTTCAAATTTATCTCTTACTGTTTTTTTCATTATAAACCCACCAAAGGTAGTCTTGTTGCAAATCCCCTACAATATATTTGTATCATTGTAACATTAAATCTCTACTAGGGGATTCAAGTGTGGTCGCTTCCCTTTTAAAGGCCACTTACCAAATGTATACAGAAAGGCCTAATATAATTTAAAGATTTTGATGTTATGGTTTATGTCCTCATAATCCAACTACCAAAGGCAAACTTATTGAAAATCTCTTATAGTAGATTGGTTCCATCATAACTTTAAATCTCCATAGTGGGGTTCAAGTGTAGCTGCTTCCCTTTATAGATCCACTAAGAGTTCAAGAAACATATATTTGAAGTTTTGAAGTTGGTATATCAAAAACCAATCCTCTGATATACAACCCATTGTTTTATGGTTAATTTTCATATAACACTACAAATGATAATCATATTGAAAATCCCCTATAGGAGATTTGTAACATTGGAACTGGAAATCTCTATTAGGGGATTCTAGGGTAGCCACTTCGCTTTGAAGAACCACTTACAAAACATATAGGGAAAGGCATGATATAATGTACATATTTTTTTATTAATGTTGATTTCATTATAATCCTACCAATGGTCATCATGTTTTAAATCCTATGCAGGAGATTTGCAGCATCAGAACTAGAAATATCCACTGGGGTATTCTAGTTTAACCACTTCCCTTTGTAGAACCACTTATATTGCAGGATAATTTTCTATGATGTTGCAAAATTTGTATATCAAAAACTAATATTGTGATGTACAAAATTGTTTTATAAGGATTATTTCAATATAATCCTACCAATGAGTAATGATATTGGAAACCCCCTATAGGATATCTAGTGGATTTGAACTGGAAATTTCCACCCAAGGATTCTTGTGTAGATACATACCTTTGGAGAACCATTTATTATGTATGATACCTATCAAGGATGTTCCAGATTGGGTATAGTAAAAATTGTTACATGATGTAAAACATTGTTTGTTATGGTTTTTCCCTTATAATATGATGAAATGTAATGATGTTATAAATCCCATGTAGGAGGTTTGCAAGATCAGAACTAGTAATCTCCACCCTGAGATTCTAGTGTATTTGTTTCCCTATGAGGAACTAAATACCATAGGCATAAGTAAATACCAAATTTAATTTATATATTTTATTGTTATGATTGATGTCCTTATAATCATACCTAATGTAATGATGCTTCAAATCCCCTACAGAAGATTTGTATTATCATAACTGGAAATGTCTGATAGGGGGTTCTTGTGTAGTATCTTCCCTTTGAAGAAACACATACTAAAGGTACAAGGAAATGATTAGTATGTTTTATATATTTTTTATTATGGGTTTTCCCATATAATCCTACCAATGTAAATCATGTTACAAATTCCCTCTAGGAGATTTGCAGCATCAGAACATTAACTATCTACTAGGGGAAACTAGTGTAGCCTCTATAATTTGAAGATCTAGATATAGTGTAGGGTACTTATCAATTATGTTCGAACTCTAGTATTGGTAATGTCGTGATATTTTGTAAAAAATTTATCATGAAGTTTGATGTAATTTTAATCCTACCATTGGTAATGATGTTTCAAACCCCATATAGGATATTGTTATCTTTGGATCTTCAAATCTCCAGTAGGGAATTCTAGTATCACTACTTCCCTTTATATAACCACATATATTATAGGATAATCTTATTTGAAGTTATTACTTTGGTATCTCACAAACTACTACTATGATGTAAAATATTGATATTTCTTATATGAAAATTTATATGTTTAAACAACATCCATGTGAGGAATATGATATTATCATTCAAACATGACAACACTTCGACACTTATTAAAGGAAATTCACTCTCACCTCACTAAAAACTACAACCAATCATTGAATCCTTTAGCAACCATTAAAACTTTAAACATGATCATAGATTCTCAATCTTTTTTTTACTCTTATATATCCACATAGAACCTATAGATTTATGATACTATGTTTGGATACAACAATAAAAGTGTTATTTTTGAGGAGTGAATTAATCTATTATTTTATAGAAACTAACCATTTAGTGGATTCATTGGACTTAAGATATTTTCTATAATATTTTGGTTCATCATCAATCAAATCCTGAGAAATATCAAAAAATAAGCGGCAATTTTATCCAGGTTGAAATGGGACGGAGGCCTAATAACTCTTCTCAAGGCATCTAATCTAAGTTGATAATATCTAATAATATCTTGATATTATGTTTCGAGTTCAGAACTTGAATAAAAATTGGATTCATTGTGAGTCTTAGGAATAGAAGGGGTAGGGCCAGTCTTGGATTTGGACTGGTCTTTAGATTCCAAGTGAATTTCAACACCGATAGGGGTAAGAGAACTATAGCAATCTCCATCCTTATCTGATGACTCTACAAATTTAATTCTTATATATTTAGAGATACTAGACACATGAAATATTAAATCATGACTAGAAATACATTTTTGATAATATAGTTTATTTATCCACATACGATACCATGTAACACCCTTGAGAAAACCTATGAATATACACTTCACTGCCCTATGATCTAGATTATCAGTTTGGGTATGATCATAAGCTATGGATCCAAAAATACTAAGGTATGAAATACTCAGGCGAAAACCTTTCTAGATATCTTATGTTATTTTAAATTAATTAGTAGAATATAGGCATCAATTAATTAGGTAGACTTACTTAGAAGTAACCTACACCTAAAAGGACCTGGGGAGTTTCGAATGGGAAAACATGCACCTAACCCATTCTAAGATAGTCTTATTCATTATATATGGTAATCCATTCTTTTTTGGTGACCTTAAAATAGTTCTACACCTTTTTATCACCTCAAATTAAAAAAATATATGAATTTAGTAGACAAATACTCAAAACCATTATTAGTTTTTTAAGGGTATGAGTTTCTTACTAGATTCACTTTTTACTCTAGAATTCCAATTTATGAAAGTCTAAAAAGAATCAGAATTATGTTTGAGTATATAAATCTAGACATTCCTAGAGTAGTCATCAATAAAGGATATGAAATACAAACCTCCACCATAGAAGGTGACCCTAGAAGGAGTCCAAAGATCAGAGGGGACACACTCAAGGGGTTCATTAGCCTTATTAATTAACATAATAAAACTAACTATTTTGGATTTTCCATATACACAATTGTTGGTCTCACCTGTTTTGATAATCCAAAATCATGTTTTAATATTGATCATGATATATTAAGCCATTTACTAATATTTTTAATCTACATTTATATTGTTTATCCTGAACAATTTATATTATTAGTCTCATGACTTTGTTGAATCATCTAACAGTTTATATTTATCTAAATATAAGTTCACTGTTAAAGGCTACTAGTAAAAGCATTCTCTTCAGGGTCACCGTTATAACTCACTGTCATTCTGAATCATTGTTGCTAAAAGGTCACTGTTAAATATCTACTGTCACTGGTATAAGCTACCGGTACAAGGTCACTGTCACAAGCCTACCATTGATCTGCTTATCAAAGCTCACAGACAAAGAGTCACCATCACAAGGTTACTGCTGTGACAAGGTTTCTGTTAAAAGGTCACTGTCAGACTCTTTCTGAAGTCTTCTGTTGAGAGCATCACTGTTCAAGTCTACAGTTGGACATGTCCACAGTTAGTAGAAGGCTACCTCTAGGAAACTACTACTGTCGAGATAGTCGACTGTTGTTCAAAGTCTACTGACGGACATATTCCAATGTTAATGAAATTACCTGTTGAGATAAGTCTACTGGTGGAAATGTCACTATTGCAATAGTCTATTGTTACAGACCTACCGATGAAGTTCACTGATGAGAATCTACTGTTACATAGAGTAACAACTACCGTTATAAGACATCCACTGACACAAATTCCACCATTATAAGCCTACATATAGAGAGCCTACCGATGAAGTTCACAGTTAAATAGCCTACCGATGAAGTTCCCAATTGGAGAGAATACCGTTGAAGTCTACCGTGTGACATGCATCTGCTACCAATCTAATGATATTTTATTTTACCAATTTTATTTATACTATAATAATAGTCATTTATGAACAAATTAATGAACCTGACATTATTTAATGTCATTTTCAAGTATATTAGGTGACAGTACAAGGTATGAGGAAGACCACACATGGTTGAAACATTTCTCTTGTCATCCCCTGCTGAACCAAATGAGAAAAAGCTGAACTGAAAAAGTGTATATATATATGAGTAGAGACAGATATACAAAAAATGTACATATAACACACATAAAATATTGAATATACATAAGAGAGACAAATAAATCACCCAAAAAAATTAAAGAAAGAAGAATAACACTCAAGCACGTGTTCTGGAGAATAGATAGCTTCACAAAGATCTAATGAAATAACCTCTTATAAACAATATCGGTGTGCTAAAAAGTGATTTAAACCAAATAACCTGATCATCTCTACATCTGGAAGTCAAAAACTGGAAGTTGAGACACTGTGTTTTGGAGGCAACTTGTAGAGAAGGAAACAAACATCATTTCCTTCATTCCAATGAATCCAGAGCTGATCTTCCAACACAACAGAGCATTCTAAACTTTTTCCTACTATCTTTAGCTCTACTATGTTTAAGTATTTTACATTTGTGAGCAGTGTGTCTGTGCTACACACACTGACTCTTTTGCTTGAACTGAGGGATACTAAAAATCCCCATACCAAACTCTCTTTACATTTGTTTCCCATGTATAACTGTGGAAGAAGCCTAGTGTGTCTTAGTAGTTTATTTTTCCTACGTATAACTATGTTAGAGGCTGAAAAACCTGGACAGTTTTTGAAAACTGTTATAAATCCCAATACAGGATGTGTATCAATTTTTAATATAATTTCTTGGTGGCAGGTGATCACCAAGTGGAGAGGACTAGGTCTTGACTTAAGACTGAGCCTCTTGATTAATTTTTTGTGTTCATCTTTCACTTACTCTGTTTTATTCTTATCTGATGTTCTTATATTAGCAAAGATAGAAATCTATTTTTACACTCTCTCTGATAGTTAGTTCTGGTTAGTGTGTATATCTGACTCGTTTAGTAAACATGTTTCAAAAGTCGAATTAGTTCTCATACTGATTCGACTGAGGAGTAATAAACCTTTGAGAAATCTGTTGAACAATAAGTCACTTATATCTCTACTACGTTAATTGACTGGGCTATTTTAATTTAGGGGATTTTAATCCTAAAAGTTTTTAACAGAAATTTTTATTGGAACTCAATTCACCCCCCTCTTGAGTATCCACTCCGACCAACATTTGGTATCATAGGTTACATTTTTATTTATAAAAAGTATTCAAATCCTCTGTTTTCAAACTGTGATTTTAGTTTTATCTTAAAGATCTTAAATTTCTGTTAGTTCTAAATTTTCTCCCTTTAATATATTTTCTAAAATCCAATTATGGGAAATATACTAGAAGGAGCTGATAATAATAGGCCACGTTTCATTAATGGTGTGAATTATGCTCAATGTAAAATTAAAATGAAAATTCATTTGGAAAGTATTGGTTTTGATATTTGGTCTGCTATAGAATCAGAATATGAGATCCCCAAAACTGCTAGATCTACCTGGGATGATGCTAAAAAGTCCGACTATAACAATAACTATAAAGATATGAATTCCCTTTATTTATCTTTAATAGATGAGGAATTTAACTAAATTTCTACATGTAAAACATCTCATGAAATCTGGGACACCTTGGCTGTTTCTCAAGAAGGAACAACCAACGTGAAGGATATGAGATTAAATACTTATACTATTTAATATGATAATTTTAAGATGAGACCATATGAACCCATTTCTGGCATGTACCTCAGGTTTAATGATATTTTCAACACCATGAGTTCAATAGGAAAAGCTGTTCCAGAGAAGGAGCAGATCATGAGAATATTGAGATGTTTACCAGACAGATGGAGATGCACTTTTGTGTCTATCCGAGAGTCATGTGACATCAAAAATCTACCTGTTAAGGAGTTTATTGGTAAACTAATGATGTATGAAGAAGAACTGAAGGCGAACAAAGAAGAAGATGATGAACCCAAGAGAAAATCCATGGCATTCAAAACTACTGCTTCAAAGAGCAAAGACATGGAGAAAATATATGTACCTACTCAAAGTTCAACCAGTGAAGATTCATATTCAGATAGTGATGAAGAAATGGATCAAATATCTAGGAGATTTAAGAAGTTATAAATGAAGAAGAAGTTTTTCAGAAAACTAAACTACAAGGGTAAGTATGATCAACAAGGTAAGTGGAAGAAGGATTGGAAGAAATCTAATAAGGAAGATGATATAGTCTGCTATGAATGCAAGAAGAAAGGACACATCAAGGATAACTGTTCGAAGTTAATATTCAAAAAGAAATATGATTATAAGGAAAAGAAGTACAAGAAATCCATGAAAGCGACCTAGAGTGCTTTGGAAGATAGCACAAGTGAATCAGAAGCTACTAATTCTGAAAAAAATCATGTTAACATGTGCTTCATGACTAACATATCCAAGGTACCTGTTTACCCTATTCTAAATGATTATTATTCTGGAAATTATAGTGATTCTGATAATGTTGAAAATATATCTAAGGCTGAACTAATTGAATATTTCAATATTCTGGAAGATACCTGCAATGAACTAAAAGATAAATATAAATCTTTGAAGAAATAGCATGCCTTGACTAGTAATGTTAGAACAGATCTAAGTGTAGAAAAAGAAAAGAATTCTCAACTATTGAAAGAGAACACTCAACTCAAATTATCTAATGAACAATTAAGAAAGGATATTGAGAAGTTCACTAATGGTAGGGATACCCTGACACAGTTTCTAGGAAAACATATCACTCTTAAATATACAACTGGTCAAGGATATCATCTTGGAAAGAGACAAAATAGGAAAACCAAATTTGTTCCAAAATCTGGATAGTTCACTGCTAATTCTGGACCATCTTTTGAGAAACAATTTTCTAAAGGAACTAAAAAATTATTTATGTCTCAAAATATGTATTTTGATTTTAGATAACCTATAAAGAAAATATGGGTTCCCAAAGTGTTACTAGCTAACCTCTCTGGACCCAAGAAGATCTGGGTATCAAAATTACCCCATGTTTAATCCGTTTTGCAGGGAAGTTGCTGAAAGAGTTCCTGTAAGACCCTATGGTACTTGGATAGTGGATGTTCAAGACATATGACGAGAGACTATTCTTGCTTCAAGAGTCTAATTAATGTTGATGGTGTGCATGTCACCTTTGTGACAATGAAAAAGGAAAAATCGTCGGCTTAGGCCAGATTAGTAACCCTGATACAATATTAATTTCTAAAGTAATAATTGTTGATGGATTAAAATATAATTGACTTAGCATATCTTTGTTATGTGATGATGGATTTAATGTTATGTTTGAAAATGATGCATGCCATGTTTTTATTTCAAAAAATGATCTATTTATTACTGCATGTAGAAATGAGAATGTATATGCTATTGATTTAAATTCCTTAGCCAAACAAAACGTCTCGTGCTTAAATGTTTTTCATAAAGAGTTTGGGTTGTGGCACAGAAGGTTAGGACACTGTAATGTGAACTCAATTATGAAGCTATCTAAGAAATATTTAGTTAGAGACCTACCTAAATTAGAATTCCCAATTAATAAAGTGTGTAATCCCTGTCAAAAGGGAAAAACATAAAGTTTCTTTCAAATCAAAGAAATAAGTTTCAACTTCTCAACCACTTGAGTTGGTTCACATGAATTTGTTTAGACCATCAAGAGTTTCAAGTTTAAATGGAAAGTACTATGTTTATGTTTTGGTAGATGAATTTTCGATGTATACTTGGGTATACTTTCTAGATCACAAAAGTGAAGCCTGTTTTTACTTTATTAAATATTCCAAGTTAGTAGAAAATCTTAGTGGACTTAGAATTAAGGCCTTAAGAAGTGATCATGGCCGTGAGTTTGAGAATCATGAATTTAAATCTTAATGCTCACACAATGGCTATAGTCACATTTTCTCTGCCCCTAGGACACCTCAACAAAATGGAGTAGTAGAAAGAAGAAATAGTACCCTTCAAGAAATTGCAAGGACTATACATAATGAGTATGAATTACCTATTTTTTTGGGCTGAATCTGTAAATACATCTTGTTATGTTATCGATAGAGTTTTAATTATACCTATTCACAAAAGGACCCCTTATGAACTTTGGAATAATTGGAAGCCTAAGGTTAACTACTTTAGAGTTTTTGGTTGAAATGTATTTATTCTTAATACTAAAGATAATCTTGACAAATTTGCTTCCAAAAGTGATGAAGGAATTTTATTGGGTTATTCTATCTCAAGTAAAGCCTATAGAGTGTTCAATAAGAAAACCAAATGTGTGGAAGATTCAGTTCATGTCAAATTCGATGAGACTGATCCACATGATCCTAAAACCTTTCTCGAAAATATTGAGGAAGATTTGTCAAATCTGAACTTTAATGATAAGAATAGTGAATCCCATGTAAAAGTATCCAGTTCTGGAAATTTTCCAGAATCTGGTCCTACCGATTCTGAACCAACAGACAACATTGAAGAATCTAGTTCACCCCTTCCTAGAGGTATTAAGACTCTCAAGAATCATCCTCTAGATGCTGTTGTAGGCATTTTAAATAGAGGAACACAAACTAGAGCTTCTTTAAGAAACCAGGTTGAACATCAAGCTTTTCTTTCACAGCTTGAACCCAAAAATATTGATGATGCTATCATTAATGAATTTTGGGTAATGGCTATGCAAGAAGAACTAAATCAGTTCGAAAGAAACAAAGTTTGGGAATTAGTGGAAAGACCTAAGGACACTTTGACCATAGGCACTAAATGGGTGTTTAGGAACAATGTTGATGAGTCTGGGAATATAGTTAGAAATAAGGCCAGGTTATTTTCACAAGGATACAACCAAGAAGAAGAAATAGACTATGAGAAGACCTTTGCATGTGTTGCTCGAATATAATCTATTAGGATACTACTTGCTTATGCAGCTCATCTGAATTTCAAACTTTATCAAATGGATGTTAAAAGCACTTTTCTAAATGGATATATAGTTGAGGACATATTTATTGAACAACCTCTTGTTTTTACAAATCCCCATTTTTCCAATCATGTTTTTAAACTATTTGAAGCTTTATATGGTTTAAAACAAGCTCCAAGAGCATGGTATGATAGGATCATCTCTTTTCTTATTTGAAAAGGTTTTACCAAAGGGATAACTGATCCTACTCTTTTCGTTAAATGGATTTCTAATGATGTTTTGATAGTACAAATTTATGTGGATGATATTATTTTTGGATCTTCTAAAAATTCATTATGTATTGATTTTTCAAAAATGATGAAAAATGAGTTTGAAATGAGTTTAATGGGAGAACTCAATTTTTTCCCTGGATATCAGATCTTTAAAAATAAAAATGGTATTGTTTTGAATCAAAGTAAATATATTAAGGATCTTATAAAATGTTTTGCTTTGGATGGTAGTAAAGGAAGTGAATCACCTATGAGTACCACCTGTAAGTTGGATACTGATGAAGCTGGAGAACCAGTGGATCAAACCAACTACAGAGGTGTGATAGGGAGTCTACTCTATCTTATAGCTAGTAGACATGATATTATGTTTAGTGTATGCTTGTGTGCTCTCTTTCAAGCAAATCCAAAAGAATCTCATTTAACTACTGTTAAAAGGATTTTTAAATATCTCAAACATACTCTTAACTTAGGATTATTTTATCCAAAAGGACAATCATTTGATCTGTTAGGTAATTTTGATGTTGATTTTTCCGATTGCAAGTTAGATAGAAAAAGCACCTCTGTGACATGTCACATTTTAGGCAAGTCACTAGTATCTTGGTGCAGTAAGAAGCAGAACTCAATTTCATTATCTACTGCCGAAGCTGAATACATAGCTGGTGGTAGTTGTTGTTCTCAAATTTTGTGGATGAAACATACTTTACTAGACTATGGATATCAATTCAAACATGTCTCTATAAAGTGTGAAAATACAAGTGCTATTAACATTTCCAAAAATCCAGTATCTCATGCTAGGACAAAGCATATTGATGTGATACATCACTTTTTGAGGGATCATTATCAAAAGGGTGATATCACTCTTGAATTCATTGGCACTGAACATCAATTGGCTGATATATTCACAAAGCCTTTGAATTCTGAGAGGTTAAATTACATCAAACATGATTTAGGAATGATTAATTTCAGCATAAGATACCTCACCATTAAACCTCACCATTAGACCTCACTATTAAACTTCACTTTTAAACCTCACTGTTAGACCTCACTATTAAACCTCACGGTTAAACCTCACAGTTAGACCACACCGTTAGAACTCACTGTTAGACCTCACTGTTAGACCTCACTGTTAGACCTCACAATTGGACCTCACTGATAAACATAACTATTACACATCACCGTTGCACCTCACCGGTGTACCTCACTGGTACATCTCACTATTGAATACCTCACTGTTTGTCTTTATTTTTGCAGGAATTCGAATCGTTTTTATTCCTATTTTTTGTTTCTATTTTATTTTGTTTTAATCCCTAAATGATAAAACCAAAGGCGATGAAGATATCTCAATCCACCTTCCTCTTTCAATCTTGAACCTTTCTCTAAAAATTCCTAAAACCTAACTCTTCTTTTGAGCCCTCAAACCTCTCTCAATCTTTATGGCTAGAACCAAGCGACCCCAACTATTAAAGGGGATGCGCCAAGGCCAAAGAGAACTCATGACGAATCTAGTGGCACCAGTAATACCCCGACGAGACCTGTCAACTCACATCTGACTAAGAGAGAACTCTTTGCTGAGAAGGAGTTAAGGGAAGAATGGCTGCTGTCGAGCAAGTCATTCGTGATGGAATCACTAGATTCCCAAGGATGGACCAAATTTTTTTCCAACAATAATGAAACATACTACCTGAATCTTGTGAAATAATTCTATGAATATATGAAGTTCGAAGAGGAAGATGATGTTCATAGGATAATATCTAGAGTCAATGGAAATGAAGTTAGCTTCTCATCTACTGAGTGGGATGCCTATTTGAGTGTTCCTCATGGAGTATATGATTACTAATCTAGAGCGGCTCCTCTAGATAGTGATGTTTTTGAGTATGAAAAAGCTCTCCAAGAACTGATGGGAAATGGAAAATCAAGGAAGATCATTACAGCTGAGATTAATGGAGAAGACAAGCTTTTGTTCAGATTCATTCAGCATGTAATTAGTCCCAGGAGAGGAGATTTTGTAGTGCTGAAGTACCAGGACATATTCCTGATGTACTTACTGAAGCATGGAAGGAGGATTAACCTATGTGGTTTACTGATGGCACAATTGGAGGATATGAATAAGGAAAGATAAAAATCCAATGCTCTATTCCATGCCAAGGTAATTTCAGTAATGATAAAGGTAATGGATGTGGCTAGAAATCAAGAAGAGATGATAGTGGACAAGAACAATGTTTTTATCTCCAAGGTTATTTTCAAATTCATGAAAATTAGATGGAATCCATGGAAGAAGGCATGGGTGAATGATGAAGGAAAGGTATATGAAAAGTTTGACCCTACTACTCACCCATCTAGGCCAAAAGACAAGAGAGATCCAGGATTGAAGCGTGATGAGCCAGAACCGGCTTATACAGATAAGGAGGAGGAAGCTAAAGGAGTTGTGGACCCTAAAATAGAGAACACCCCCATTGATGATGGGAGTGATCCTGATTTTCCTAACAGTCCTGTAAGGACAATAGCTTTCGGAGCAGCTATCCCTCCAAAAGAACTACCAAGAAGAGAGACTGTTCTGAAGGACGATGATACTGAGACCACCGAAGAAGAAGAAGAATATCAGAATATTGTTAGGGACACCTCTGAAGAGGATGAGGCTACCGAGTTAGATCATTCTACTCATGAGGAAGAAGAGGCTTGTGATAAGCATGAAGGGAAGGAGGATTTTGCTGAAGCTGATGAAGAGGAAATTGAAGAAGAGGAGCTCAGTTTGAGCCCTCTGATAGATAATATAGACAAGACAGTGTCTGATCAGGAAGAAGGGGTGGAATCTACTGCCATGGATATGGAAGTCATTGATGACTCAGTGGAGGATGAGACTCACCCCACTGGTGAACCAACAGAGAAAACTACTGTTGAATCTGCTGGAGTTGCAGAGGAGGTTATGGAATTACCTGGAGAAAAACAGATAGAGGAGATTTCGCAGGGGAGAGCTCTAAGTGAGGGGGAGCAACCTGTTTCCCTTGGTTCAGTTTCTGTGCTGCAAGACATAGAGGGTTGGTCATTAGATCTAGGGTACATGGTGGTTGGACTTAATTATGCATATTATGATGTGGAAGACCAGCCTCAAAGGGATTTTATTATCCTTCCTGAAAGTTTTCCAGTAGTTGTGGATGGCAATTTGGCAACCAAGGAGGTCCTTGAGTCCTTAAAGGTTGAAATGAAAGAGGCAATTAGAGAATCAGTGGCAGATTTGAAGACAAGCCTTGGTAAAGAGAAGATGAGTGTAGAGCAATCCTTGGAGCTATCTCTGGGATGTTTTGTGTCTAGTCCAGTGAAATAAATTCTGAATGATATTAAAGTGTGACATACTCAAATTGAAAGATGGGCAAAAGTTGTGGTTTCTCTCAAACAATCGGTTGCTTCATTGACTGCCATGAGCAGTTCTCAAAACCAATTGAATGATGAGATTCGATATATCAAAGAGGCAGTCAAGCAGTTTGTTGATGTTTTTGAGGCTTTTAAGACATCAGTCAAAGAACACATGACCGATCATGATGCACTTGTTCAGAAGCTGATTGGAAATTTGACTCAGTCTTTCAAAGTGATAGTAGCTTTCTCGGTCAAACCACTCCCATCATCTAGCATCTCTGTGAAACTTCAACAGATCAGAAATGTGATCTAGGAAGAGCTTGCTAAGGCCAGTACCAGTGGAACCACTAATTCTCAGGTAATTGCTACCACTAGGGAAGTCAACAGTTATGTTCATGAACACTTGCGAGCATCTACTGCTACTCAGGAAGGCATTAAGAATAAGGTAGATTCTTACTTTGAGAAGATCTATACCAAGCAACAACTGACCAACCACTTCAAGATTTTGATAGAGAATATGAAACTGCCTCCAGTGACTCAGGAATTCAGGGAGCAGGTCAACAAACTGAGAGAATTGACCCCTAATTTGGATAAATTTTTGGAGAAAAAGATGATTTTTTATCTACTATGGAAAGAGGAGGAATAATTATTATGGACTTTATAAACCTTGTTATACCCTTTCTACATGTGGACTGCACCCCTGTCATCATCACTCCTGCCTTACCTGTATCTCAACCGAGTAGTTCTTCCACGATTTCTCCTACTGAAACTATCAGAATCCTTACTCCACTGATCCCTCAAAGAGCTACCCACTACAGACCCACAAGTGCTTCTGTTTTTGCCCCTCTAGTCATTCCTTTAGAAGTTCCTAAACCTGCTGGTCCACTAGCTCATCCTTTATCTTCCTCTTCCAAAGGGACAGACCAATTACCTACGGATGATGTGGATTGAGTCTGTTTATGTCTTTTGATAGAGACTATTCCTTATTTTTTGGTCATGTAATGTACTTTCATTAATACAATATTTCTTGGTTCTCTCTAACTGTGTTTCTTTTTGCTAATCACAAAGGGAGAGAAATACTATTCTAATTCTAGACTAATCATGTGATTGGGGAGAAATGTGATTATATACTACTATAATCCTATGTTGAATCTTTTCTACCTTTCTCTCTGATTCCATGTACCAATACTTTCTGGATTTACACTCTTATTATTCTTTGATACTGGAGATCTTTTTTGATCTCTCTTTAGTAACTATGTTATATGCAATATCTATATTTAATACATACTAGTATAATTTGTGATTATCAAAAAAGGGGAGATTGTTGGACTCACCAATTTAGATAATCCCAAATCATGTTTAATTATTGATCATGATATATTAAGCCATTTACTAATATTTTTAATCTACATTTATATTGTTTATCATGAACAATTTATATTATTAGTCTCATGAATTTGATGCATCATCTTACAATTTATATTTATCTAAATATAAGTTCACTGTTAAAGCCTACTGGTAAACGCCTTCTGTTCAGGGTCACCGTTACAACTCACTGTAATTCTAAATCACTATTGCTAAAAGGTCACTGTTAAAGATTTACTGTCACTGGTATAAGCTACCGGTACAAGGTCACTATCACAAGCCAACCGTTGATCTACTTATCAAAGCTCACAGACAAAGATTCACCGTCACAAGTTCACTACTGTTACAAGGTTTCTGTTAGAAGTTCACTGTCAGACTCTTTCTCAAGTCTTCTGTTGAGAGCATCACTATTCAAGTCTACAGTTGGACATGTCCTACGTTAGTAGAAGGCTACTGCTAGGCAACTCCTACTGTCGAGATAGTCTACTGTTGTTCAAATTCTACTGATGGACATATTCCACAGTTAATGAAATTACATGTTGAGATAAGTCTACCAGTGGAAAGGTCACTATTGCAATAGTCTGTTGTTACAGACCTACCGATGAAGTTCACTGATGAGGAGCTGCTGTTACATAGAGTAACATCTACCATTAAAAGACATCCAGTGACACAAAGTACACCATTAAAAGCCTATAGATAGAGAGCCTACCGATGAAGCTCACAGTTGAATAGCCTACCGATGAAGTTCACAGTTGGAGAGACTACCGTTGAATTCTACCGTGTGACATGCATCTGCTACCAATCTAATGATATTTTATTTTAACAATTTTCTTTATACTATAATAACGGTAATGTCTGGACAAATTAATGCACCCAAAATTATCTAATGCTATTTGCAAGTATATCAGGAGACAGTACGAGGTATGAGGAAGACCACACATGGTTGAAACATTTCTCTTGTCGGACCCTACCGAACCAAATGAGAAAAAGCTGAACTGGAAAAGTGTATATATATATGAGTAGAGACAGATATACAAAAAATATATAGAGAACACATAGAACATATTGAATATACATAAGAGAGATAAATACAACACCCAAAAAAATACAAGAAAAAAGAAGAACACTCAAGCACGTATTCTGAAGAACAGAGATCTTTACGAAGATCTATTGAAAGAACCTCTTTAAAACTGTAGTGGTGTGCTACAAAGAGCTTTAAACCCAAGAATCTTATCATCTCTACATCTGGAAGTCCAAAACTGGAAGTTGAGACACTCTGTTTTGGAGGTAACATTCAGAGAAGGACAAAAACATCATTTCCTTCATTCCAATGAGTCCAGAGCTGATCTGACAACACAAAAAAGCATTCTAAACTTTTTCCTAAAATCTTTAGATCTACTGTGTTTATGTATTTTACATTTGGGAGTAGTGTGTCTGTGTTACACACACTGAATCTTGTTCCAGAAATGAGGGATACTGAAAATCCCCATACCAAACTCTCTTTACATTTGTTTCCCACATATAACTGTGGAAGAATCCTAGTGTGTCTTGGTAGTTTATTTTTTCCACGTATAACTGTGTTAGAGGTTGCGAAACCTGGATAGTTTGTGAAAACTATTGTAAAGCCCGATACAGGCTGTGTATCAATTTTTAATATAATTTCTTGGTGGCAGGTGATCACCAAGTGGAGAGGACTATGTCTTGACTTAAGACTGAACCTCTTGTTTAATTTGTTGTGTTCATATTTCACTAACTCTGTTTTATTCTTATTCGCTTTGCTTATATTAGCAAAGAAAGAAATCTATTTTTACACTCACTCTGATAGATAGTTCTAGTTAGTGTGTATATCCAACTCATTTAGTAAACTTGTTTAAAAATTCGAATTAGTTCTCATACTGATTCAACTAAGGAGTAATCACCTTTGAGAAACCTTTTGAACAATAATTCACTTATATCTCTACTACCTTAATTGACTGGGCTATTTTAATTTGGGGTATGTTAATCTTAAAAGTTTTTAACAGAAATTTTAATTGGAACTCTATTCACCCCCCCTATTGAGTATCCACTCCGACCAACAACAATCTTCATTGAATGGAAGACTATTAAGAGTGAAATTACGTAGAAGTGCCTACGTGAAATGTTCCTCAGGAACTTTGGCATTAACATTCCTTAAACTTATATTCCAAATAGGGGTCTTATCTTATCCAAACTCAAAAGATCTATTGAACTACCTTTTATGAACCTTTCATTCTATCATGTAGAGGCAATTAAAAAGTTTTCCTTTTATGATAATGGGGGATCCTTAGGAAATCCTAAGACTTATAGAGTCTAACATGAAGCTATATCCCTTGTGATCAAGGAATCCCAGGGGAATGATGTATATTTTATGTTCGGGTACCCACCTAACATCCTAAAGAGTTTTCATAGTCATATCATAAAGCTGCAATTCAAGTGATCCTATTCCCATAATTTGAAAGATCATGTTATTACATTGAAAAACCTCTATAGATTCAATTTCCCTTAAATAAGTTAAGTAATCCCTCTTAGAAAACATGTGGAATGAACACCCTGAATCAAGGATCCTTTCATTAGAGATGGAAACCTTAGAAACATTTAACACATAAGCATTTTCAAAATACTTCTCAAAGAATAAATGGTCATTATTATTGTATCTATAGTCACATTTCTTATTAAGGATGTTCCACTTGATATGACCAGGCTGGTTACATTGAAATTATTTTATTACTTTGTCATTTTATTTTTATATATTATTCTTAGATATACCACTTTCCTTTCTCCAACCAATGGAATTACTTCTTCCCTTAATGTTTAGATCTTATGCCTCAACCTTAATAATTCCCTTCCTTTGATGGTATCTAGAGAGAAAATAGGATTTTACATATTTGAAAGTAAGGTTATATTATCTATACATCATAGAATATTTAACATAATTAAAGGTAGACTATAATGACGTTAATAGTATAGTTTTGTGATCTTCATCAACTAGTTTTATGTTTACGTTAGCTAGATATAACATGATTTTATTATATTCATCAATGTTTGACCTGACTGCAGCCCTAGGATGAATTTTTAAAGTAAATAATCACATTTTTTGTATAATATACCAACAAGAGACTTAGTCATATAAAGAGATTCATTTTTAGACCATATACCAGAAGAAGGTGACTCATATGAAACCTTTATCTTATTTTTTTCTCCTATAGACAACATAATTAGACTATGAGATTTCAAAAGGATCTCTTCAGTAACATCTACATAAGTGATAATTGTCTACCCATCAGGTTCAAGGGTGTTCACTATCATTTTATTGATAATTAGAGTGTAAATTAACTCAATATGATCCAAATGAGCATTTATTTGAATCCTCTATAGAATAAATTCTTTTTCATGATCAAATTAATTGATATAAAAAATTATAGATCCCATTATATACATTTTAGAAGGCATTGATACCAATTGTTTGGGGAAATTTTGAAGTGGTTAACCCTATGAATGGAAAAAGAACCAGTAACTCATATAATAGGGTTAGGTAGAAATGATAGGGTCAATTAAATTTTATTTACACTAGAAAATAAAATGATTTTTTTGAATTGAGCTTCTGGATGCACAAGAACTGTAATATAAAATAAATAAAAGAATAAAGAACACCAATATATAAAGATCTTTGAATTAGCGTGGTCCTGTACTCATGGTGATAACACCACCTAGGATAGGTTTTTCATTACTAATGAAAAATAAAAGAGATATAGACTCGAATACAAAGAATATAACTACAGAAACTATCCAAGGTGGCCATCCTTGTTCAAATAGGCGGCGGTGGTAAAACCAATCTTAAAGATTTAACATTGTATAATCCTAGAAATAATCACTCACACACCCAATAAGGATAAAGTTACAGTCATGATAGAAAAGATAAATTTCTTATAGATCCAAGAATTCAAAAAAACTTGGTTATGATGAATAGATGTTGATATCTGAAACCCCTTTAGGCATGCAGTCATCCTTGCCCCAAGGATTAGTTATTCAATATCAAATCTCGAATAGAACAAAACACCGATTATATGGATAATTATGAACATGATGGAGGGGAGTATATATGGTCAAGAATCCCCAGTTTCGCTCTTATTGACCAAGGTATTCTCTTTATAGTAAGGAGAGATCTCTCTAGGAGCCGTTGAGATGAAAAACAGATGAAACAGAAAAAACCAAGTGAAAAGGGAGTCTATACTCTATAATAAAAGAAAAAATGGAGAATTAATGGAATGACAACAGATATTCATGAAGCACAGTCAGAACCATGGGATGAAAGACGCATGGATGGTCAAGATGACAATGGTGGTTTTCCTAACAGAAGGTGGCCCAACTAGTGGGGAAAGTGGTGGCACACCATTGGCTAGAAGGAAGAGACATAGATCAAGGGTGAAGCCAAAAAAAACACCCAAGAGTAGTAGCTCCTGTTAGATAATTTAGATCATTGGTCTTGGTAAAATTGCTACCAAGATAAGGAAAACTATAACACCATTGGGAAATATAACACAACAGTGGTGAATTAAGAGCCTCATGATCAATGTCCCTATAGTTATAATACCATGAAAATAGTTGGACCATAATTAAACATATGAATATAAAATACTATGCATACAAACAAGAAAGAAAAACTGAAAGGAATTAAATTGAATCATTTATGTGGGGCATAAAACAACATCTATATTCCACTCCGTGCATGGTAGGGAACACTAAAACTCTCTAGGAAGGATCTAGTATCTCTAATACGAAACAAGGGAAGATCAATAAGGATAGGAAGGTGGGGATGAATTTCTAGAAGGATGTTGGGGTGGGTGAGCCACATGGGGGTGTGACCGCCTCTACAGCGTGAACACACCGAAATGGAGGAACTGGTGTTTGTAAGGATAATTCCAAGAAGGTGAAGATATTGATTGATTATTTCTTAGATGACATACAGAGTTTCAAATATGAGAGTAATTAAATAATTATTTGATAATGAAATAGCATCTCAATTACCTAAAATATCTATCCATCATTAAAGTCCAACTATCTATATTCTTCCCATGACCGAAACATTAATGTTTCTATATACCTCAAAAATATTTCTAACATTATCTCTCAATCTCCATTACTCATCAATTTTTATTAGGATACATGAAAGATATATATATATATATATCATATTACAATGATGTGGTAACACCTTGCAATATTCCAGTGATGGTCATCCAAATGCTATTAAAATTGGCATAAAATACTGAAACCATAATGAGGTATAATACCTCAAAACACATGAAAAATAGTGCTACCCTTTATCAGTGCTAGCCAAGATCATTGATAAAGGTTTCCCCTTTATCAATTATTTTTTAGAGACGATAAAGGGAGCCTTTGTGAACCCTTTTATTTTGGGCTGATAAATGGTGACCTTTACAGTGATAAAAGCCCTGAAAAATGGTATATTTCATAAAAACATTTATATTATTAAAAATAATATATTAATATGTAAATTATTTTATATTGATATAATATAATATATTTTATGAAATATTATTTATATATGACTAAAAATACATTTACACTTGATATATAATATATTGAGTGAGAAATGTAATATAATTTAATTAGAAACACTTATTTATTATCGAAAATCATATTTAATATAGAAATATTTTTATATTGATATATACACACACATATATATATATATATTATATTCATAAATATGATTTATATATACTAAATATGTTACAATTCATAATCTGATAAATGGTTTTCAAGTTAAATAAAAATTAAATATTATTTAAAATATTTACTAATTAATAGTGTTAGATAGTTAATAACATTTTAAATAGATGTCATTTGTTTTTAAAATTTTAAAAATATATTAAATAATAAATATGTAATTATTAATTAAAAATATTGAATATATATATATATATATATATTTACACTTAATATGGAACATAATAATTTTAACTTATGTAAAACAAATTAATTCAATTTTCCATAAAAAAACAAGAAAAAATAATATTTTTTATAATATTACAATTTTAGATTCTTATTTATTTATAATTATTGATTAATATATTATGTTTTCAATTATTAAATTTTATTCATTTTTATATTTTTATTGAATATATATATATACTATTTATTACTTATTAATATATATTATATTATTTTTTATCATTATTTATTTCATGAATATAATTTTTTATTATTTTTTTAATATATTAATTTTTAATTTTTATGTGTATAATATTTTTTAATTTTATTAATTTCTAGTTTTTATTTATATGTATTTATTGGTTAAAATTTAATTTTTTTAATGTAGTTTTAATTCTCAAAAATAATATATGTAATACTTGTTTATTTTAAATTTATATTTTTAATTTCTTATAATTTATAAAATTAATAACTCTTATTCATTAATTTAAAAAAATTGATATATTCATTTTTTTAAATAATTTATTTTAAAATTAATTCATTTAGTATTATTCATTCATTAATAATTTTAAGTGTTTTTTACTTTTTTTGTATAATTTATTAATTTTTAATATTTATTAGCATGATATTTTTTTAATTAATTAATTTTAATATATTTCTATATATAATTATTCATCAATATATTTATTATTTTTAGTATAGAAATATATTCATATTGATATATAGATATATATATCAATATATAATATTTTTTTATAAATGATTTATATATAAAATGTCTATTTACCTTTAGTAAGTCATATATCTAGAGAAAATGGGTTATAATTACAAATTAATATTAATTAAAAATATTGATATATTAGTATCAAGTAATAGATGTGATATACTATATAATGTAGTTATTGTTTTTGTCAATTTAACATATATCAAACTTGTGATATATATAGAAACAAACACACACACACACATTAACATCACACACAGATATATGTAATCAATGTAATTTTATATAAAAACAAACACACAAAAATTGTTTATGTAATTTATAAAATCATTAATATTCATGTTATAATCTCATTAAGTGACATATATAAAATACTCAATATATATTGTTTTTAATAATTAATTTTTTTTACATTTTGATTTAATATAAACTATTTATTTCTTTTTAATATTTTTTTATAGTTTATTCGTTTTTAATAAAATTTATTCATCAATAATATTAATATTTTTTATTGTTTTTTTAATTTATTCATTTTTAGTTTTTATGTTTTTAATTTTTTTTAACTGTAAATGTTTATTCATTACTATTTAATGTTTTTAAAATGGAATGTGAAATTCATATACTAAACATTTATTCATTTTAACATTCACATTTATTCATTTTTATTTTTTTATAATCTATAAAATCAAATGGGGCGGCGTGATGTTTAAATCGTAGTATTACATGCTGAAGTTTGTTCACTCTAGGCATTGTTCCATATTTTTCCTCTCGGCTGCTCGACCCTTTTTAGAAAATTCTTTTAGTTTTTTCCACTTGGTCTTCAATATAGCTTTGAATTGGGCCTTTTCTCCATAGGACCTTCAGGTCATGTGGGGTTTCCTCTCAACCTACTTTAAGAGAGGTTTTTATATATTTAATAAAAAGGGGGTTTCGTCCCCTAACTATTTTTTAAAATAAAATAATAATTTTTAAAATATTTTTAAGATATATTGATTTTTTAATTATTAAATTTTAATCTTTTTTAACATTAATTAATTTAATATCATTTATTCACTTATAGTGTTAAATATTTCATAATATTTTATAGTTTTTTTTTCAATTTTAATATTTATTTATACATATTTATTCATTAACATCTAATAAATTTAATATGTATTCATCTTCATTTTAATATATATCCTTTTTTAGTTCATTTAATTATTTATATAATTATTAATTATTATCCATTTTTTTAATATTTTTGAAGTCTTTTCATTTTGAAGTATTCAATTTTACATATTTTTTAATATTCATACATTTAAGATTGTATATTCCTTAACAATGCTAATTGTTTTAACTCTTTTTTTAAAAATTTATTCATTTTTAATATTCATTCATCTAATATTTTTGATTTAATTGTATAAAGTTTTATTCGATGAATAGAAAATATATGATAAAACCCGTTTTGATCTTATAAATTTAACCATAATAAAACCCACTTATTCATGTTGTTCAAACTCTCACAGAAGTTGACTTCTTCCACCGCTCCCCCTAGAACTTCTCAGATGAATCTAACTTCTCAAATCCTAATGTATGTGATTATTTCTACTCCACTTTAGTCGATCATTCATTGTTTCACCATTTTTTACTTCTACTCGGATGAATCGATGCTCTCATGTCATTAGGAAACTGTTCATATATTTTTTCATTAAATATTCTGATGCATGAAAGAATCACTAGTTCAACATAAAAAATGACGTTCATTCTAAAATTAACATGTCCAAACATTTTAATGTTGTATAAAGCATGAAAATTATGTGTTTATCAATACCTAAATTTGTTTCCCTCGTATGATGTGTCACTTTTTCCAGTTCTTCATCTTTAGATGAATCACTCTAAATAGATAAACAATTTTAATGACCCTTACAAAAAGGTAATTTGGTTTGGTGTCCGTAATGATATGTGGGTTGGATTTTATTTCCACAACTAGTATATTGAAAACTCGTTGTGTGTAAATTTTCACAATTATACAATTAATCTATATTTTCATTCAGTGTACGCTACTTCTCAAAATTTTCACTTATAGAATCATCCCCCTACTTAACCCATTGAGGATTCATTCAACTTTCACTCTATCCTTGATCCCAATTAGTAAGTGAGTATTTATTTTCAGTGTGTTCACTCTCTTGTCCCCAAATAAATTCAATCCAATAACTAATGTATTTCATTAAGTCATCATTATGTCCTTTCTTTCTTGTTTATTTTTTCATTCCATCCCATTTAGGCATACCCATAGGTTTTTTTAAATCACAGTCTCAGTTTCAAGGACTCCCATAACTCACTTTAAATCCCCACGTAGACTATAATTATCACCATAAATTAGAATCTGGGATAGTATTAAAAACATCTATATCATCTTCCGCCTTGTTTAAAAAATAACTCCCCATTTTCATACTAACATTTTTCCTAAGTTGGTTCTGTCTACTAGTTCCACTAAGGATAAGTTTTATTTTCATGTGATCCAAGGTAGTTGGGCTTCTTGTCCAATCATTAGTTTTAGATGAGTCTTTTTTTCTGATCCCACTAGGACACTTCTTATACTCGTGATGATGTTGATTGTTATATATATACCCAAAAAGGATTTTCCATTCTGTTCTTTGAGCTTTCATCCTAGCCATGTGAATTTTTTAAATATGTAGCATTTTTCGAAACCTAGTCATATTTTTCTTTGGTTTTTCCAATATCTTGAGATCCCCAACCCAAGAAATATAGTTCATTAGATTAAAATCAAATAGTTTCTTAGAACATTGGGTTCCTAAGACTAGGTGATCAGGCCATATCCACATTTTCATAATCTAACAAAATATCACCATATTCTTTTCCTAATAACCCTATTATTGAAACAACACCTGGAATTCCATGTACCATATGAAGAAAAGAATAAAAATAAACTCCACCCTCTTCTTTAACCCCACATAGAAAATTTATAGAAACTATCCTTGAATATCATCTTTTTATTGCACAAAACAACAGATCATGTAACCATAAAAATATCCACTTGTTTACACCAAGAAAATTATATTGAGTTTTCAATAGCTCAAAAATAATTTTCACTTCCCTATATTAATTATATTGAAAATATCCTTCTAAAAAAGATTTTTTCTCATTAAAGGTTGAAACCAATAAATTATCCATCAAAATTTCATCATAACAGACAACCATTAGAAGTTTGGTTAGTGAACATTATTGACCTTTATGTGTTTCAATATATAAAAATGTAATATCATTCCTTGAAAATTAATTCATATCAGACATACCATTCATTCAATTATTTCTTTGAAGTATCTATAACTTTTTCCTTAGATTATAAACACATTATTTGTATTTATAATTTTTTTGGATTAAATGAATATTGTTGAAGCTAATAGGATGGATATGAATAAAAAATGGGCAGACTATAATCATTTTTCAATATAGTATAAGCATCAAGTTAAAAATTACATCAATTTTGAAATATAGGATTCATAGAAACCTTCTAAAAACCTTTTCTCACGTTTAAATTGTTTTTATTGAAGAGAAATTAATCCAGGTGAGTTGGAAGAAAATTGGATTTATCAATGAATAGATTGAAGCTATGAATGTTTGATTAAAAAGGGGAAAACTCAATGTCAAATATATTGGGATGATACAATGATTTATGGATCATTTGATATGAATACTATTGTAAATAATAACGGGAATCATATTGAAGACCTAATAATGGAAATTGAAGATGAACATTGTGATTATAAAAAGTTTTTTGAGACTTTAAATTTTTATAAAAATAGACCATTATATACTAGTTGTACTAAATATACTACTTCATTATCTTTATTGATGTTATATAATTTGAAAACCGATAGTGGGTGGAGTGACATCATCTTTACATAAGTACTTGGTCTCCCAAATGACATGTTATCAGATGGAAATGGGTATCCTTATTAAAAAATGATAGTAAAAAATGATATATTTAATTGGTATGATCTATGAAAAAGTACATGCCTTACCAAATGATTTTATATTTTTTTAGCATGGAACACGAATCACTTAGAAAATTCCTTAAATTTTGTGTGGATCTTTACAAGAAAAACGAATCAAGTACTTCAAAAGTTTTATGGTAATTTTCTACCACTCCATGGTTTAGATAATTATATGGATGTCAAGAAGACACTAGAAAAATTAAATGGAACACATATGAATGAATTTATCATGGGAAACTACATTACCCTAATGACTCTCCTCAATGGATGAAAATTGATCATGAGTATCTTAAAATTGGTAAAGTGTTGAGAAACTTCCATATTTCATTATTCACATGTGGGATAAATCATTTTGGTATAAAAAGTAGCACTGACAGTACCTTTCTAGTTATGTTGGTAAATTATAACTTTCTACCATGGTTATACAAGAATCATAAATACATTATGTTTTCAATGCTTTTATCTAGACCAAGATAACCCTGTAATGATATTGATGTCTAAATGGCTCCATTGATCAAAGATCTAAAATTGACGTGGGATAAATTTTTACATTGTATTATTCTCATAGAAGTTAAAATTTCACATTGATATCCATGTTTTATGGGATGATAAATGTCACGACCCATCTCGGTGGGGCCCGAGCCGCAACTCCCCATGTCCGCCTCCAATAGGCCAGGGGCTGGTTACTAGCACTGAGTAGGCATACTACTAACATGGGAGGTATTTCCTATAAACCTGTACACACACACACATATCTCCAAGCCCACAAGGCTGAAAAGTAAAAACTACTAAAGACAGAAAAAAAAACATGCATACACTAAAAACCCAACCAACAGAGTACGACAGGAAAGTAAACTATAGTAAAGTAAAACTTGGGGCCAAAAGTACAAGCCCACAAAAAGAAAGTCTACAAGAAGTCCAACCTGTAGATAAAGGTATTGGGACTGCAACCCGTCGCTGAAGGAACACACCTCGGCCTGTCTGATCTCACTGAGCACCATCCGGTCCTGGTCCTCCTAGAATCCTGTCAAAGGCTCGCTCGTCTGCACAAGTCACGACACGTGCGGGCAAAGCCCATGCAGGGTTGAGTATAACAATACCCAATAGGACACCCCGAAAACCACAAGGAAATACAAACAAGAAAAATACCAAAAAGAAAGGTACAGTCATCTCAACACAGTATATATCTACGGAACATATAACAAGAATATCCAGATATACTCGTACACAAACGACCTTCGTGATACCACCACTAGGATCCAGCTCAAAGATTCCACTAAGAATACCATCGGGAGAACACACTTCTAGGTCTAAAGAGAGACACACGAAGTACTCGTTCCCGGAGAACACACTCCACAAGTACCTTGGGAACAGGATGCTCAGATGAGGATCACAACAAAGTCATGGGGTTATTCCAACAACTCAGTCTGAGCTAATCCGCTAGGCAGAGGATCGACGCCCGGGTAAGGTAGGTCATGTTGATACCAAGAACTCTACCTAGGGTATCGGGAATGAATAGAGGATCCGGCTCTAAGTCTCACAGAATAGATTCCAAAAAATCTATTCAGGGAGTCCTTCTAAAGGGATCATACTCCTATATATTAGGAAACGATACTGGAAATCTTCAGGAGAAAGGCCAAGGGTACAGACCCTAAGAAGGCTAGTCCAAGTCACGGAAGACAAGTGGCCCAATCCATGAAGAAAAGGTTACATGACGTGTAGTATGGTTACACGCCATGTTCCTTGACCCCGGGTACTGCCCGTGTAAATGGCCCATGTCATTCATTCAAGCCATGCAAAACCAAACTACACGGCGTGTAGTAAAGTACACGCCATGTTCCTTGACAGTGGGTACTTCCCGTGTAAACGGCACGTGTCATTCGGCTTGTCGAATAGAAAAAAAACTACACGGAGTGTATAAGAAATCACACGCCGTGATCGAGAACCTCGACTTGCTCCATGTACGCTGGCCATGTGCCCGTACACGGTCTCTGCCCATGTCCGTGTCGCCTGCCCGTGTACCAGTACACGGGGTATGCCGTGTATCAGGCCAGGTCTGGCCAGGGAGGGGTATACATTGCGTGTCCCTGGCCGTATACCCTTCCCGTGCCCGTGTACTCTCGGAGTACACACCGGTTAACCTTACCGGAGAACACACGCCGTGTAGCCCATACTACATGACGTGTAGTCAGGAAATTTACAGAAGCGTCGTCTTCCTCCCCGTGCCTCGGCTGTTGCTCCAGACATTGATTCAGCCGTCTATTTTCCATTAAACTCAAGATGATGGATCGCCTAGTCATTGTGATGCCGAAACTATGGGTTTCTGGCCTTCAATCGACTCTAAAATCTGATTCCAGTCACCCGTGTGGAAATCGTTCGAATAAGGATTTCTTCCAATCCGCTTTGATCCATCCGTAGCCACCGCAGCCGTACCTCCGTAGTGTCGTACTGATGCCAGATCTCCAATTTGGGACCATTGCATCGTAAAACGGGTGCACAATGATCCGTTGTTCCGTGTCCTGTGAAGAATGTGAAGAACATTCATGAAGAACGTGATAAATTTTGGGAAGAGACACACACAAATCCAGAGGGACAAACCTTGATCGATGTTCATGTTGATCTTGGTCCGTCACCGTTAGAAGGTTGAACAAAACCAAACAATAACAAGAATCAAATCCCCAAAATCCCCGCAAAAGCCCATCCCACAAGAATGATCGATCCATGGGCTAATATGTTCGTGGATTAGTCTTAATTCATCATAGAAATCAAAAACGGGGAATAATAAAACCAAAACGACATCCTACCTGGATCCCAGCGTTCGTTGGTGAAGATTCGGTCGCCGCGTCGTCGTTGCCGACGAAATCCGTCAAGAATGTCGCCACCCTGTTGGGGGTTTCCTCCAAAGCTTTCCCAGAGCCTCCAGGGGAAAATCAGGGTAAAATCGCTGTTCTGAACACAATGGTGCCTTCGGATTTTTGATCCGAGCACCTGTTCGGGAGTTATTCTACTTTTTCAGGAAAACCGCACGCGTGCATAATTTAATTATTAATTTAAATTCAAAAATTTGTTTCAGGCTGACTGGGTCTCGGAACTGCACGCCATCTCAGAGCCTGGTCTCGAATTAATTCCCATATAATATTAAAATAATACATAGAAAAATCCAGGACATTACATCACACCCACCTTAGGGCTTTTACATCCCCGAAAAGCCAAAACAAGGGCTACTCAAAAGGATGTGGGTACTACATGAGAATCTGAGCCTCCAGCTCCCACGTGCTCTCTTGGAGATTCCCGTGCTACCACCGGACACGCACCAAGGGAATAGCTCGTCCACAAAGGATCTTCTCTTACCGATCCTCGATCTCCCCTAGGTACTCTGCAAAGGTCGCTCCATCGTTGATGTCCAGCTCGCCCAGTCGATAATGTGCGATGGATCATGCACGTACCTCCGTAGCTACGACAAATGGAAGATTTTGTGTACCCAGTCCATCTGAGGAGGTAGAGCCAAGCAATATTCCACCTCGCCAACTCTACTCAGAATCTGAAAAGGACCAATGGACCTCGGAGATAGCTTGCCGCCTCAGCCAAATCTCCGTAATCCATGTCGAGGTGAGACCTGAAATAACACATGGTCTCCTTCCTCAATCTCCAAGGGCCTTCGTCTTTGGTCAACATAAGACTTTTGCTGACTCTGTACCGTATTCATCCACTCCTGGATGACTCGAACCTTCTCTGTAGTAGCTCTAACCATCTCTGGGCCCATGAGTGCTGACTCTCCCGGGTAAGTCTAGCAAAGTGGCGACCTACAAGGTCACCCGTATAGAGCCTCGAATGGTGCCGTACCAATAGTGGAATGATAACTGTTGTTATAAGAAAATTACACCAGTGGTAGGTGATCATCCCAGCTACGACCGAAGTAATGTATGCAAGCTCTTTGGATATCCTCTAGGACCTGGACGGTCTGCTCTGTCTGACCATCAGTCTGGGGATGAAATGTTGTGCTCAAGCAAAACTGGGTCCCAAAGGATTCCTGCAATCCTATCCACAACCGAGATGTGAAATGAGCATCACGATTTGATATGATCATGGATGGTACTCCATGAAGTTGAACTATCTCCTACATGTAGAGGCATCCCAATATCTCTACTGACCTCTGCTCCCATATGGCTAGGAAGTGGGCCGACTTGGTGAGTCGATCAATGATCACCTAGATGGAATCGTGTCCCCAGGACGTACGTGGTAAACCCGTCACGAAGTCCATGGATATTACATCCCACTTCCACTCTGGAACCTCAAGGGGCTGAGCCAAACCTGCTGGAACCTAGTGATCATCCTTTACTTGCTGACAAGTAAGGCACCGAGAAACAAACTCTGCTACACACTTCTTCATTCCTGGACACCAGAACTGACATCGGAGGTCCTGATACATCTTTTCCATGCCTGGATGTACTGCCAAAGGGGATATATGAAACTCCCTCATAACCTCCTCCTGTAATGTCACTGGTACTACTGTGCGCCCTTTGCAAAGGACAACGTGCTCCCCACCTTCTGAATATCCATCAGCAGCATCACCTGTGGATATCTGTACACGTAGAGTCTCATAGCTAGCATCCTCATGCTATGCTTCCCTGACTCGCTGTAAGATTGGAGGGGTAACAACCATCGACTGAAGGTAAGCTCCCTCATATCCATCTATGAAGAACAACTGTAAAGAGGCCAACTACCTTGCCGCCTTATCTAGCAACTGCGAACTGGATTTCCTACTGAGAGCATCTGCCACCACGTTCCCCTTCCTAGGAGTATAAATGATCTCAAAGTCATAATCTTGGAGGAACTCAATCCATCTCCTATGTCTTAAATTTAGATCCTTCTGAGAAAAGATATATTTGAGACTCTTGTGACCAGATTAGATGGTAAACGTCCTGCCCATCAGGTAGTGCCTCCACATATTTAATGAGAAGACTACCGCTGCCAACTCAAGATCATGGGTTGCGTAGTTATGCTCGTGTGGTCTCAAATAACGCGAGCCATAGGAAATGACCGCTTGCCTCTGCATCAGGACACAACCAAGCCTGGTTCCTGATGCGTCGTAGAACACTATGTACTCGAAACCCTCCTCCGGTAATCTAATGATCGGGGCGCTCTTCAGACTCTGCCTCAACTGTTGGAAAGCCTGCTGGAATCTCTTGGTCCACACGAAAGGCTGTCCCTTTCAGGTCAAAGCTATCATGGGTGCTGCAATCCTTGAGAAATCATGGATGAATCTCTGATAGTATCCTTCCAACCCAAGGAAACTTTGCACATCCGTCATGCTCTGGGGTGGCTCCCATGCTAGCACAGCCTCTACCTTTGCTAGGTCCACTGCTACACCATCCGCTGAGATAAGGTTCCCCAGAAAGTGGACATCCTGTATCCCGAACTAACACTTCTAGAGTTTCCCATACAACTGGTGCTCTCAGAGTGTGTCCAGAACCATCTTTAGGTGTCTCGGGTGCTCCTCTTAGGACGCAGAGTGCACAAGGATATCATCGATGAATACCAATACAAACTGGTCTAGATAGGGCTGAAAGATCCGGTTCATGAGTCCCATGAACACTGCTGGGGCATTCGTCACACCGAAGGGCATCACCAAGTACTCATAGTGACCGTAGCGACATTTGAAAGCCGTCTTCGGTATATCCTCCTCCTGTACTCGCAACTGGTGATAGCCTGATTGTAGATCAACCTTCGAGAACCATCATGCCCCTCTTAACTAGTCTAAGAGGTCATCGATCCTCGGTAGTGGATAGTAGTTCTTCACAGTCACCTAATTTAAGCATCGGTAATCCACACACAGCCTCAAGCTCCCATCTGCCTTCTTGGAAAACAGCACTAGGGCTGCCCAGGGTGAAACACTGGGTCTCACAAAGCCCTTCTTTTTCAAGTCGTCCAGCTGAATCCTCATCTCACGAAGCTTTTCAGGAGCCATACGATAAGCCGATGCTGATATCAGGGTCGTCCCGGGTTGCAAATCAATGTAGAAATCTATCTTCTGATGAGGAGGTATCCCGGGGACATCCTCTGGAAGACATCCTTGTACTCGGCCACCATTTCTAGAAACTGGAAACTCGTAACATCTACCGCGCCAAGGGCTAGGCTAGCCAACTGATGTGAAATAGGTTGTGCCCTCCTATGCACGAGTCCATCAAGCGCTACCTAGGCCTCTCTTTCACCAACAAAAGAGAAGCTCATCCCATCACTGTGGACACACCACAGCCTTCGCCTAAAACAATAATTCTAGGCATGAACTGTGGATAGCCAATCCATACCAAGAATGACTTCGTAAGGCCTCGACGCTACCACAAAGAGGTTCCATCCGAAACTCTCGCCTCTAAGGGTCTGGTCACACTGCCTGAAAAGGTGTGTGATCTCTGAATATTCTCCTATTGGTGTTTCTAAGCGTAAGGGTCGAGTCAATGGCTCAACTGGAATCTCAAGGTCTCGACCAAGATAAGCAGCCAGAAAGGAATGACTAGCACATGTTTCTATCAATACGCCAACCAAAGTAGAAAATACACAGGTAGTACCTCTAATCATTCTAGGAGTACCTGGGTCATAAGCCTCTACCGCCTGCAGCTGCCCCTACCTTTGTCTACCAGCTCCCTGCCGCTGAGGTCTCTGCTCCAGCTCGCCCACTACTAACAACGGCCGCCTATACCTACTCTACTAGGAAGATCTCGACCACCAATGCCCGCTCGAGCACCCCAGCATAAGTATGAATTCTAATAGGTATGATGCTAGGTCAGATATCTCTGTGCAAGCCCCGCTAAAAATTCTGAGCTCTGAAGTACTGATCTCTGACCATATCAATCGAGTACCGCGAGTGGTCGGTAAACATCAATAAATAGTGGGCCACCGACATGGTTCCCTACTGGAGCTGAAGAAGCTCCTGTATGCGTACTGCTCTCAGGGTAACCATTGAAAACTCCTCTCTGAAGAGATGTTCAAACTCCTACCATGCAAGAGTCACCTCATCGTGAGTCTGGATAACCAAACTCCACCATCGACCTACCGAGCCCTACAGAACGCTTGCTGCTAGGATCACCATCTGGTCTGCTGGTGTCCTGACCAAATGGAAGACTCTGGCCACTGCCTCAAGCTATTCCTCTACTGCCTGAGGGTCAGGCTCACCTCGATACCTGAGGGGTCTCTATCACTGAAACTCATAGAGTGTGCTCAGCCTGCGCTCCTCCTCCACTTGTACAGTGGGCGCTAAACACTGCCCCACAGGTGGTGGAATGACTGGCATGCCACCTGGTGGTAGAACTGGGGGATCTGGTCCCTGTATCGAAGCTTCATCACTGAGGGGGTCATCCTCGTGATCGGGCTGCTGGATCCTAGCGGGTGCGTGTCACGGAGGTATCCTGTTTAAGAAACAAGATATATCACAGTCAGTGAGTATATCTGGAGAGATGACATAAGAAGGACATGGAAACCACAACCCATTACTATAAGATGCATGTACCATTATTTTCCCCCATGCAACTACTGTTTTCATGTTCCAAGTCGAAAATAAAGTTATCAGAGCCATGGTGTATGGATATGTCGGCATCCGCACCAACATTGGGGTCCCTGGCCTAAGAGCCGAACTCGAAACACTTGACATTGTTTCCACAAACCAACTCACAGACTCTCATTCCAAAGGTAGAACCGAACACCTCTGATACCACTCTATCACGACCCGCCCCGGTGGGGCCTGAGCTGCAACTCCCCAAGCCCGCCTCCAATAGGCCAGGGGTTGGTGACTAGCACCGAGTAGGCATGCTACTAACATGGGAGGAATTGCCTATAAACCTGTACACATGCACACACATCTCCAAGCCCACAAGGCTGAAAAGTAAAAACTAATAAAGATAGAAAAAAAAAACATGCATACACTAAAAACCCAACCAATAGAGTACGATAGGAAAGTTAATTATAGTAAAGTAAAACACTAGGCCCAAAGTACAAGCCCACCAAAACAAAGTATGAAACTAGTCCAACCTCTAGATTAATGTACTGGGACTGCAACCCATCACTGAAGGAACACACCTCGGCCTGTCTGATCTCACTCACAACTGTCCGGTCCTTGTCTACCTAGAATCCTATCAAAGGCTCGCTCGTCTGCACAAGACACGACATGTGCAGCCAAAGCCCGTGCAGGGGTGAGTATAACAATACCTAGTAGGACACCCCGAAAACCACAAGGAAATACAAACAAGGAAAATACCACAATGAAAGGTACAATCAGCTCTACACAGTATATGTCTACGGAACATATAACAAGAATATCCAGATATACTAGTACACAAATGACATTCGCGATACCGCCACTAGGATCCAGCTCGAAGATTCCACTAAGAATACCATTGGGAGAACACAATCCTAGGTCTGGAGAGAGAGACACGAAGTTCTCGTTCTGGGAGAACACACTCCATAAGTACCTTGGGAACAAGATGCTCAGATGAGGATCACAACCAAGTCATGGGGTGATTCCGACAACTCATTCTAAGCTAATCCGCTTGGCAGAGGATTGGCGCTTGGGTAAGGTAGGTCACGTCGATACCAAGAACTCTTCCTAGGGTATCAGGAATGAATAGAGGATCCATCTCTAAGTCTCACAGAGGGGATTCCAACAACTCTATTTAGGGAGTCCCGTTGAAGGGATCATACTCCTGTATATTAGGAAATGATACCAGAAACCTTCAGGAGAAAGGCCAAGGGTATGTACCCTAAGAAGGCTAGTCCAAGTCACGGAAGACAAGTGGCATAAGACATGAAGAAAAGGTTATACGGTGTGTAGTATGGTTACACGCCATGTTCCTTGACCCTGGGTACTGCCCGTGTAAACGGCCCGTGTCCTTCATTCAAGCCATGCAAAACCAAACTACACAACATGTAGTAAAGTACACGCCGTGTTTCTTGACACTGGGTACTGCCCGTGTAAACGGCCTGTTTCATTCAGCTTGTCAGATAGAAAAAAAACTACATGGCATGTAGAAGAAATCCCACACTGTGTTCGAGCACCTGGGCCCGCTCTGTGTACGCTGGCCAAGTGCCCGTACACGGTCTCTGCCCGTGTCCGTGTCGCCTGCCCGTGTAACAGTACACGGGGTATGCTGTGTATCTGGATGCGTATGGCCGGGGAGGGGTATACACGGTGTGTCCCTAGCCGTGTACCCTTCCTGTGCCCATGTACTCTCAGATTACACGCAGGGTAACCCTACTGATGAACCCACGCCGTGTAGCCCATACTATATTACGTGTAGTCGGGAAATTTATAGAAGCGTCGTCTTCCTCCGCGTTCCTCGGCTGTTGTCCCAGACTTCGATTCTGCCGTCTGTTTGCCGCGAAACTCAAGATGCTAGATCGCCTCATCATCACGATGCCAAAACTATGGGTTTCAGGCCTTTAATCAGCTCCAAAACCCAATTCTAGTCACACGTGTGAAAATTGTTTGATGAACAATTTCTTCCAATCCGCTTCGATCCGTCTGTCACCACCACAACCGCACCTCCTTAGGGTCGTACTGATACCATATCTTCAATTTGGGATCGTTTCATTGCACAACGGGTGCGCAACGATCCGTTGTTCCTCATCTCCCAAAGAACGTGAAGAACACTCACAAAGAACACGATAAATTTGGGTAAGAGACACACACAGATAGAGAGGGAAGAACCTCGATCTATGTTCGTGTCGATCTTGGTCTGTCACCATTAGAAGGTTGAACGAAACAAAACAATAATAAGAATAAAATACCCAAAATCCCAGCAAAATCCCATCCCACAAGAACGATCGATCGGTGGGATAATCTGTTCGTAGATTAGTTCGTGTTCATCGTAGAAATAAAAAATGGGGAAGAATAAAATCACAACGACATCCTACATTGATCTCGATGTTTGTTGGAGAAGATCCGGTCGCCGTGTCATCATCGCCGACAAAATCCGTCAAGAATGTCATCGTCTCATTAGGGGTTTCATCCAGAGCTTTCCCAGAGCCTCCAGGTGAAAATCAGGGATATGGGGATTGTAACCCTGATCCCCTGCGTAATATCTATTTAAAAGATAAGATATATTTGATGTAACAAGGTTTAAATAAAATATTTTAATTATAAAATTTATTACTGTTGCGTCCAAAAATCATATTTCACCACCGACCTGGGCCGGCTGATGTTAGGCCTCACCTTAGGTAAAATATCTTTTCTGAACTCAACAGTGCCCTTGAATTTCTGATCCGAGCACCCATTCGAGTGTTATTACACTTTTTTAGGAAAACCACATGCGCACGTAATTTAATTATTAATTTAAATTAAAACATTTGTTCCAAGCTCACTGGGCCTCGGAAATGCACGCCGTCTCGGAGCCTGGTCTTGAAATAATTCCCATATAATATAAAAATAATACATGAAAAAATCCGGGACATTACAATAAATGAATTTCCTATTTATGGAATTTTTTCAGGCTATGTATTAAAGGAATTATGAGGTATATTTGTGAAAAATGTACACACTCAGTTAGGTACAAACCATCTTTGAAGAGTGTATTTTTTAACATAAATATTTTTTACCTCGATGACATAAATACCAATCCATTAAGACACTATTAACTGAAAATACAAAAAAATGTACAACACCATCTCCACTAATAAGAGATCAAGTATACGGGAATTTAAACATTGATGACACTATTTTTGAAAATCCCATTTCAGAAAACTATATGAAATCATGCTGAGAAAAGAGATAAATTTTCATTGAATTACCATAATTTAATTTTTAATATTTGATAAATTTTCATTATTTCATGCATGTTGAAAAATATATATGTGACAATATTATTGGAATGTTACGAAATGTACCATAGCAAAAAAAATGATGAAATAAAAACTAGTATTTTATGGTTTTGGGTGTAGTGGAAGTGCCATTGGTGGGTGTTATGTTAAAATTTCATTTAATTTAGAGTTTCTTGAAACCCAAATAATGGATCTTTCATGTTAAATTTATAACTAATTTATTTATATATGATTAAATGATTACCTCATCTCAAGATACTTCCTTCAATGAAATGATTGATATTGAATAAAAATTTCAAATTAACTTCATTCAAATGTTAGGATTCATGTGTAGAATCCCTATAGCATTGATTTACACATGCTCCATTTATTTCGGATAACTGCCAAATGATTTCCATGTTCTATAGTGGAGAATACATTCTATTGCATTGTTCATCTTGATCACACCTAGATCTTTTTGGGCTCAAAGAATTTATTCTCATTCTTGAGAGGATGAAAGGAGTAATTTGAGAGAGAGAGAGAGTGAGAGTGAGAGGTCTTTTCGTGTTCAATGATTCACTATTTTAATTTTTTGATTAACCCTACACAATAAACATTACCACCAATTTATAGAGTTAGGGTTTAGGTTAAAAAATTATTTAATTCCATACCATACTATAAGTAAAATTATAATCCTTATTGAACCCCATGACACATAATAATAATAATAATAATAATAATAATAATAACAATAGAAATAATATTTTATGGTGTTCTCACTGACCTCTGCAATAAAAAATATTATTTTACCGGCTTGTAAATTTATATTTATCATCAGATGCAATCTTGGTTTGTTTGAATTCCTCATCATTTATTAAATATACAAATAATTGTTTTTTTCATAAAGAAGTGAATAATTTTTTTCAAAAAAAATCAATAAATAAAATAAATATTTTATTTACTATCAAATGAATAATTTTTTATTATATATTCACATAATTAAATAAATTATTTACTAATAAACAAATAATTATTTATTACACGATTAATATTAGAGATCATTAAAACATGAATAAAATTATTCCTTGGTTTAGAGAATATTTTATATTCCAACAATTAAATTCAAATAGAATTTTGTCGAGTTCAACAGAAACAATTAGCGTGTGGCCCTCTAAAATTCTTTCTTGATGTCCTTAGGTGAGCTTTCCTAATGTCCAAGACTACTTCATAGAAATGGGTCAGGTAAACCAAGAGAAATAAATTAATGTCACAACATCAACAAACACAAATGAACACTCTCTACATAATATTGTCTATTCATCTTAATATATTATCACGAAGGATCCACATCTGTGTCATAAAGCATTGTCATGTGTCTTTAATTAACTATATCTAATAAACAAGTCGTTACAACATCACCATTGAATAAAATGCGATGGTTCTATACCAATAAAAGGGTCATGATATAATTTCCCATAAATATGGAATGGACAAATCCTTACTCAAATTATACATTAATAACATGTCATTCATGATTCACCCAACATATCATACTTCCCACCAACATATAGTTTGATGGTTTTGGTAAATAAATCCTAGTGCATAACTCATGACATGAATCAATAATAATATTAATTCCCAAGGAACTTTACAAAAACTCACATATAGGAATATCTGATGACACCAAAACATGAAGAATTCCTATTGGTGGGTCTGTCCTCATAATCTCTCATCTTGGAGATTACCAAGTAAAAACATCATAAAAAGATTCCTCATTCCTCATCTTATTACATTGTATTCTATGGAAATACAACTCACTGCAACCTCACATCTCTATGAAAAATCTATCAAGGGATGATACTTATGAAGTATATTCTTTACCCATTGATGTGACCATAGATCCTTGTAAAGGTCCACTACTGTATTATTTTCACAATATATTCTGATACAATATTTACTACTAGGTTCCATGTCATGATCTTGAATGAAGTTATGTATCCATACTACTTCTTTGGCTACCTCAAAAGTCACAATATACTCGAACTCCATTATAGAATCTATGACCACAACCTACTTTATTCTCTTCCAATTCACAAAAACATAATTCAAATTGAAGACATATCCCATTTATCATTTCATATAATCTTGATTTTTTTAGAAACAAGAAAAGGCATATCCATGGATGACTAGTTCCTCATATACTCCATATACTTGGAACATATCCTTAGTATGGCTTAGGTATTTATGGATAGTCTTGACTAAAACCCAATTGGAGTGACTTATTTTTTATTGATTTCTTCTTGCCACATGTAATGTATAACATAAATATATCCTTGTACATAGAATAATATACATGAATATCCCAATCGCTGACATGTGCCGAATCCTTTCCATTCACATTCATTACTCATACTTCTGAGGGAATATTTTCCTAGAAAGATGAATTCCACTTGAAACTATTAATAATCCACTCTTAGATTGTTCCATACCAAGATGATTCAATATATTTTCAATATATGTACTTTTAAATAGGATAAAAAACCTCATGGATCAATAATTATGGATCATGATCCCATGAATACATGGTACCTCACCTAATACATTCTTGTATTAGAATTTATTCAACCTGTAATTAATAGATTTTTTACTAATATCACATTTCTAATAAGTAATATTTCAACTAAATATAAAATTATAAAAATGACAACACATCTACTAAACCGCTTATAGAAATAAGGTTCACAATCATTCTTTATGAAACAAAATTCTATCATGGACTCACCAAATTTAATATTTAATAACCTAGATTCCTTCTTCAATCCATAAATGTATTTTTTTTCAATTTTCATATCCCATTTTAATACTTTTGTGTTGTAACCCCTTTAGGTTGTGACATATAGACAACTTCCTAAAGTTTCCCCTTAAGGAAGGTTGTTTTGACATCCATTTTACAAATATCATATTCAAGAAAATTTGTAATATAATGTTGAATTTTGATGGATTCTAGAATTAAAAAATGGTGAAAAGGATTCATCATAGCCAATTAATTGAAACTATTTAATCCATTTTGAAACCATTCACACATTATAGGTACTAACATGTCAATCTATGTCCTGTTTCTTTTTGAGTACCCAATTACAACCATCGAGATTTAAATAAACTAGATGATCTATAAAAATATAGGCTTAGTTTTGGTACGTGAAATACATTGCATTATTTATGGATAATGACCATTTAGACAACCTTTTTCCACTAACTTGTTCCTTTTATGTTAGAGGATAATTATTGTTGTGAAACAAATACCTTACTGTATCATTACAGTGTCTTTAGGTTGACTGTGTTTGTTGAAAAAGTAGGTTTCCAAGGTAAGTTGTGGAGATATAGAGATACTATTGACATGGTATGTTGACAAGCAACCAATAAAATGGAATGAATTCCTTGGAAGAGGTACAAAAAATTGCCTATACTTGGTGGTTCCACTTCCCTGTGCTTACCAAATTTTTGGGTTCTAAAATATTGAGGATGGATAAATCATCTTGAAAGATGTATTTCTATGAATTCCTCATAAAAATATGGAAAATATATTGATTTTGAGAAGATTTGAGTTTTACTAATGAATGGAGCCGTGTGAAGGTACTTTGTCTCACAAAGGATAGGTTTCATGATGGTGTGGAGCATCATGAACACATGATGGAAATATGGTAAAACTTCATGACTATATTAATATTCAAGAATTGTGAAATTTACTTAGAGCTTCACTAAATAGGGATATTTGAGAAAAAGATCACAGATCTTTTGGAAAAGGTGATGGAAAGGATGAAATTATCTAGAATGAGAGGAAATACCTATTAATTAGCCAATACACCCCTCATTTATATACATCAAGCATTAAATAAAATCTAAAGTCTTTTATTTCACAAAGGTAATTTGAGAAGTCTGATATTATAAAAAATTTCATGATGAAACGAAGTTCTAATGGCTATGTATTCTGAACAAATGTTGTAAGCATTATGAATATATTGAAGTTTTCAAAGGCTATAAAAAGTAGAATGAAAGTTATGAGCTTTGTGAAGGCTAAGAGAACATCATGAATATGTTTGGGCTTCATGAAAGGATTTTTATTCACAAACGATGCTTAAGGCTTGTGAAAGAGGGGAGATTCACAAAATTTGTGGGGATAAAAAAATAAGTATATTATTGAGATAAATTTGGATGTTTTGTGAAGGATATGAAAGCTTCATGAAGGTATTGGGAATCACAAAAGTGTTCAGAAAGTTTTTCCCATAAAATATTTGGTAAATTTGTATTCATAAAGTGGATGAAAGGAAAACTTAATGACTCACCAAATTAGGTGTAAAACATATTGATTGAAGTGATGAAAAGAGTATTATTCTGAAGGAGTAGTGAGAACTCTTTAGTTGGGAGAGAAATGAGCTTTAATATTGATATTTTTTGTAAACCAGGATGTGAAGTGAGTTCGATCCAAAATTTATAAAGGTATATATCCTAGGAATCAAAATTATCTAGCCTCAAACTTATTTTTGTAGTGAGTCTAAATGAATTTTGTACATTATCACATTTCTGTTGTATAATCCTTAGACATATCCCAGTGAGGGTGAACCAAGTAAAATTGTTGTGTCTTGTTCAAGATTTCATTTATGTTCTTACATTGTTATGGAATGAGTATAAGTTGATTTATTTAATGAAAAAACAATATATTAACGGGATTTTTTTTTAAATTTCAGACACTAATTCACCCCTCATAGGGTATTTGTCCTATTTGGGATAACAATTTGTATCTAAGATAAAGGTTAATTTCGTTGTTTCTATCTAAGGGGATTTGATAGAAGATGTCAATCAGAATAGGATTCCTATCTTCATTAAAAATTATTTTCAATTTTTTAAGAATCATTTGCATCTCTACTTCTGATATTTAGGAATATATGTCTTTATAGTATCAATTCATTGTACTTTGGACAATGCCAACAGTGGTGATTTTTTAGATGCTGACCATAGGGAATTAGATGCTGACGCCAAAGGAATAAATTTATCATGGGGAACCCTATCCAATGAAATCAATACAGAGGTGATGTATTGTAAAAAAATATAATTTTATGTTGGAAAAGCTGCTAAATATTTATGAGGGTGACTCAAAAGTCAGAGAATAAGGAGTGTGTATAATATTGACAAGTATTAGGATCTTATAATGCACCCTAATGTTTCTATTGATTCATTGATTTACTATGTGATTGTTACTATAGATGACATGTATAGTCTCAGAGAAATTATTGAATACGTAAAAATAGTTAAGAAAATATTGAGATAACTTCTACCTTAGTTTAATTCAAAAGTATATATTCTAGAAGATAAATATCCAAAGTATATGAAAGTGTATAGTTTTCATAGTACTCTTATCATATATGAGATGTGAAATGATGTTAACAAGTCTTTGTAAAAATAGAATTCTTATGAGGTATCATTCAATGAAATGAAGAAACTCACCATTGAAGATGAACCTAATAAGAGAAAGATGATTCTATGTCAGTACTTTACTCAAATCTATAATTAGGAAAAGGAATTTTCAAAGGGAAACACCTACATGAATACGTTCAATGTGGAAAATTTGGACACCTTGTAGTAAGGTTTTAGAATAATTTTCAATATGTTTATGGGAATGAAGTATAAATTCCCATGAAGAAGTATTCAGCCTATGTAAAGGGTAAGAAAAATCTCTAGATAAATGTTTTCAAAAAGAAGAATCTTTCTTCACAAAGAAATGATTTCTCAGAAGAATTAGAGGTTCAATAGATAGAGAACTACCAATATCATGGAGAAAATTATATTCTGGAAGTTGCAGGTAGTTCCCAAAAAAGGGAAGAATGTGAAAATAATGAAGAATAAGTAGAAGTAAGATGTGATATCAAGGATGAATTAGAAGCCTCTCTTGAGGATATAGATGTTTGGAGGGCCAAAATGAATAAATACAATAAAGTGGTTCATGATTCCAAACATTATATAAATCAAAAGGAAGAAGAGAAGTCTAAGATGAATGAATAAATTGAAAAATTTATGTCTTCAATGCTAGAGAACTCAAAATAGTACATTGAGTACACGATCAAAATCAAAGAAGAGAGGAGAGAAATTTATAGTTTGACTAACACTAGAAAAGATTAAATAAATTGTATAAAAGAACTTTAAGAGGAAGTTTTTGTCCTACTAAGGAAAGTGAAGGATCATGAGAAACTTTTGAATCCAACAAAGTAGGTCACAAAGTCTGTTGAAAATGGAAAAAATAGAGTTTAGAGATCTAGTGAAACATACTTGTTAAGAGAATAAAATGACAGGTCCAAATGATAAAACTAGTATGGGGATTGATTGAAAATAAAAAGTAGTAATTTTTGAATTCATACCATAAGCACCCACTCTGAGATTGAATATTGATTTGGGTATGAGTCGGAAATTGACGATTCAGAGAACCCAAGGTAAAACTAGTATTGGAGTAGTGACACACATGAATGCACCATGCCATAGATGTTTTTATTGTGTAAAGATGGGAGACCCAAAAAATAAATGTTCCATATCGAAGAGGTACATAAGGGTAAAGGACCAAAATAAGAATCCATTTAGAGATCTGTATTCTAGGATATCATTTTATGGTCACTATTTTAGGTGTGGAGGATTCAGACACATGGAAAGATTTTTTTCAACAAAAATGTAGAGAAATGTTCCAATGTAGGCTAAATGTTTTAAAAAATAGAAAATCATTGTATCAAATAATGATTTAAAAATTATAAATTTATGTTAATATATATAAGATGAAGGTGGTCCATCATACTCCAAGGAAGATCATGATTATCAATCCATAGCAAGTATGATGTAAAAAACCTAGATTAAAAAGATTTGAGATGAGTAGGAAATGGTTGTAGAGATTTCATTTAAATCATCAGATCATTTTGGTGTAATGATCATTGATAGTGTATTTTCATCCCATATGAAAGGTAAACATAATATTTTTACGATCATAAAATATGATAAGGATGGTGTTTTAAAATTTGTTAATGATGTAGTCCTAACGATTATTGGTTCATGAGAAGCCAAATTTGGTGGCAAAGAATTGAGAAATGATGATGTATTAGTTTTTCAGGGTCTCTATGACAACTTAATTTACATCAAAAAACTATTTTATTGAGGTAATTCTATAATATTTAATAAGAAGATGTGTATCCTAAAAGGAAGAGATGATGAAATTATTTTATAAGGAAATTGAATGAATGGGTTTCTCTACCTTATTAGAGGAGAATATAATATTTTAATTTTATACAAAGAGGAAGAGAACATGTTATTTCACAAATGACTTGACCATCTATGCAAACCATCCTTGGAATATCTGATCAAATACGATGCATCTAAAGATCTACCTAAGCTACCACATGACAGAACTCATATGTGTGATGCATGTCAACAAGGGAGTATTATCTAACAGATTTACAAGAAAAAAGATCAAAGTACAACCTAAGTGCTTAAATAGGTGCAGGTAGACATATGTAGACTTTCCTCATCAAGATCCATTGACTAGAAGATTAATTACATTATTTTCATTCATTATTTTAGCAGTATGGCATGGATATTTGTAATTTCCAATAATTTTGATGTGTTTAGTTGCATAAAATAATATCATAGGGTATTTGAAAGGATTATTATATAGAATATTATGAATTTTCATAATAATAATAGTATGGAATTCAAAAATAGTCATGTGGAATAGTATCTTGAGAAACAAAGGATAATGCATAAAATTTCAGTAGTGATAAATCCTCAAAAAAATGGAGTGGTATTGAGGATAAATCAAATCATAAACAACTTGTATATAAAAATGATTATTTAAAAAGACATACTATAGATATTCTAGAAGAAATCAGTCTTAACATCATTTTATATATCCAACAGGGCTCTGTTATGTCTAATGGAATAAAATATTTCATATAAGTTTTAGAATGGGCAGAAGCCAACATAGAAATATTTTCAAATAATTAGAAGTAAATGTTTTATTCTTAATAATTTGAAACACATGAAATTTAAATGGTGAGGAGATGAGGGGATATATCATAGATATTCAGGGAAAAGAAAAGAATATAAAAGTTTCAATAAGAGTCCTGGAAAGGTAGTTTAATGAAATGAGTTCACTATAATAGATAATGAAAACAATCTTCATCAATAAAGTGATAAGTTCCCCAATGTAGTTTATGAGGAGGTAAGCACATAAAAGGGAGTTGATGAGGTAAATGGAAATTCAGAAGAAGATATTGACGATGTGATGGAGGTAATAAAATCTATATCTACATGAAAACAAAATATTCTGGCTGAAATTGATAAAATTACATCATTGGTGATCATGCAATGCAAGTTCAAACAAGTAGAATGAATTCATTACTATAGGAATCCTTCATATCTTAGGTAGAGAGAAAATATTTTTCAGAAGCCACTAGATATGAGAGATGGGTTTATTCTATTAATGAAGATCCTGAATTGATTGAGAGGAATGAAATATATGAGATTTTTTTTGGACCAAGATATATGAATGTCATCGGGACTAAATGGGTCTTTTACAACAAGATGAATGAATATGGTGTAGTGATTCGAAATAAAGAATGACTAGTGTGAAAATGAAACTATTAGTTAGAGGATATTGATGTTGATAAAACATTTTCACGTGTTTCAAGGCTAGATACAATCAAATTCTTCATGGACGTAATAGTGAAAATAATGTCTTAAGTTTTTCCAGATGGATGTCATGTTAGAACTTCTAAATGTAGTTCTGGAAGAATAACTTTATATTTAGTTTCCAGATTTTTTTCTCATTCATGAAGATAAAAACATAGTTTATCTACTGATAAAGTCACTATATATGTTGAATCAAGCACCAAGAGAATGGTATTCAATGCTTTATTAGTTTATGAAGAAGATCACTTTTCATCATGTTGGAGTTGATTACAATATAAATGTCAATAATGATACTAATAAATGAATGATAGTGTTATTTTATGTCGATGAAATAATATTTGGTGGATCATATGATGATCAGTGCAATAAATTCAAGTAATTCATTAAAATTGAGTTCTAAATATCAATGATATGTGAACTAATGTTTTCCTTGATTTATAGGTGACACAAGGAAGGAATGTAACATTCATTTCTCAATAAAAATATGCCAAGGATATTTTGAGAATATTTGGATGTATCATTCCAAGGAAATTATGAATCTGATTCCTACCTAGATAAAACTATCAGGAGATGATGATGAAAAAGTGGTTAATATCATAGAATGTAGATAGATCATTGGATGTCTATTTTATGTAACGATGACAAATCATGATACTATTTTTTCCACATTCAAAGAATCAAAATATCAAATCAATTCCAAATAAATCCACATAAATGTATTTAAAATAATAATTCTCTATATCAAGGCCATTGTGGATTTTGATTTGTTGAATAATAAAAAATCATGACAAGAGTGTTTCCCTCGGAATTCGGGGATGACCTCCTTGATTGAAGGTTCAAACATTCCGATCGGTTTCTAATGGGTTGCTTCGTAGAATCGGAAACATCCAATGATTCCACATCCATTTGGACCTACTTTCCAAAGGTAGGTGCTCATTAGTGTGTAGACCAATGGGGCTTAGGAATTTTCATTGGTCGAGAGGATGGGAGGTCAGACTCATCACACCTTTTTGAGGGGAATTATTGTCTACTCCGGGACTCTCTTTATAGATTTAATTTATGTTCGTGAATCCTTATTACATTACCAAGTATAAAACGAGGTTTCCTTTAGATCTAGCAATCAATGATTAAATATGTAGGAAATTTAGAGAATCTTTTATATGTATTCGAGGTTTATCATCGATAGAGAATCATCTGTATTTATTAGAGATTCTTGGTCAATGGTATCCTTCGACACATTTATATAGAAGTATCTTGGTCATTATGATGACCATGCTGGTTTTAAAGCCACTCAGTGGGGCACATGAAGTTTATTATCATTCAGAAGGAAATGGATTATTTCAGAGTTGGGATCGAACCCGCAGATGGGATACCTACGTATCCTTTGTTTAGAAAAGGAATTAGAACCCACGTAGTTCGAGTAAGGGAGTATGATTTTTATGATTGATGGCCCAAAGAAGGATGTCATAATTACTTTTACACTCTAAGATCACGTGAGTCATTCTCATTGTGAGAAACAAGAGGTATTGGTAATAAATCAGACAATTGTGACATGAAAGATGCAATCATAAGAAATAATGTGGGACTTAAATATGTATGACTGCCCAGATAAATGAAGATTAGGTTTTACTTTAGGGATGAAATCCAGGAATAGGGTCCATAAAGTTATATGTACTTCATGGAGATTTGGGTATTCTAACTTGGGACTTACTCCTGAGGAAGATGCCGAAATTAGGAGGGGACTCATGATTGTGTTTTACTCCTGATAAGGGATCCCAGATCAAAAAGTAAATTAAGACTGGTTAAGAGGAATTAAGACTAGGGCTTACTCCTGAAAAGGATGCCCAAATTTGGAATCTTTATGACTGGGGCTTACTCCTGAGAAGGAATCCCTGGTTAAGGGAATTATGATTGGGGCTTGCTCCTGAAAAGGAGGCCCAAATTAGGGGACTTGGGAGTTACTCTTGAAAAGGAGGCCCAGGTTAAGAGAAATATGGTTAGGGCTTACTCTTGAAAAGGATGACCAAATTAATGAGGACATGGGGCTTACTCCTAAGGAGGATGCCCATATTTGGAAATTATGATTGGGGCTTACTCCTAAAGAGGATGACCATATTTGGAAATTATGATTGGGGATTACTCCTAAAGAGGATACCCATATTATGACTGGGGCTTACTCCTGAAAAGGAAGCCCAGGTTAAAAGAGAACTTGGGGCTTGCTCCTAAGGAGGATGCCCATATTTTGAGAATTATGACTGAGGCTTATTCCTGAAAAGGAGACCCAGGTTAATGAATTATGTCATCTTATAGGATGAGGTTAAATGAATGAAATCTCAATCTTTAGTGACATGAAGATGTGTAAATCACTAGGTTTTGAGATATATTCCACAGAATTCATTTCAGATAAGGAAGTCAAATCAAGAAATCATGCCATAAATGGATTTAAAGAGTGTCTTGAAGACTGAATCTTGAATAGGAGAGGTGGAATGGCATAAGAGGGATGAAATGGGAAAGAAGGGCACCCAAAAAGGCAGGGGTGCGCAAGCCCTGGCCGGCGCGCAGGTAATGCGTGGGTGCGAAAGTCCTGGTCACGCAGGTATACCTGCACGACACATGGGTACTTGCACGTTTTTAAACCAGAATGGTAATACTTGGGTGATCCTTGACCAATGCCTTTAGAATTATCCTGAGGTACTTCCAGAAGAAAGGCGTACAAGTTTTGGTGAGGAAGTGGGGTGGCGCGCAAGTATGTTCATTCCTCTTAAGGGTAAAACACCTTAGGTGCACATGTGTTAGTGAATTATAACAATTAGACCTTACTCCTCTTGTTTAGACCTTCCATTCTAGGTAAAGAATTACCTTAGAAGTGTTCGGAAGACCTGAAGAAGAGACTTGGGCGTTCAGAGCTCTAAATCTGAATTCTGGAAAAAATTCCTCCTAAAATGGGGGTCCCACAGGGTCTATTTATAGGCTGTAGAAGACCCCGAGCGATTATCCTTTAGGGCGCGAAAGTCACTTGTGCGACCATTAGGTGTCGCGCAAGTGTACTTGCATGACCATCGTAGAACTTGCGCGACCTTTGTGAAACAATATTCTTATTCCTTCCTTTTTCAATTTTTGATATTTGTCCAAAGGTTGAATCACTTTGAGTTAAGATAATCCCCTTTTCCAATATTTTAGATTTTGTGATGAATGGAGCATCAACAAAAGTCCCCCCTCAAAGTTGGATCCAAAAGAAATGCGGATTTGATTCTGAGGAACTCGAGAATCAAAAGGAAATTGGGGCGCACAGGGTATGGCGTGCAAATGATATTCAGGAGCGCAGGGTCTGGCGTGCAGGTATACAGCCTTTGATCTCATAGGGTACGACGCGCAGGGTCAAGGCCATGTCTATAAATAGAGGGACTCACTTTTCTACAAAGCATATGGATTTGAAACTTTCAAGCACTCGCCGCGCAAGTTGCATTTTCCGTGCAATTTTCTCTATTTCCCACTATTTCATTGATTTTGCGCTGCTATCAAGGTATCTAGACTTGTGCGGTGATACTTGCACGCCAAATACTTGTACGACCCATCCATACTTGCACACCATGTTTATACTTGCGTGCCTTAATGCCTTAGCCAGTTTTCTGAATTCCTTCACAAATTTTATGAAAAATAAACCCATTTAAGAGTTAGTTTATTCAACTTTTGTGCAGATTCAATGGCTCTCAAGAGAATTGGAATGGCTGATGAACTGGCTAGAAAGCGGATTGATGACATGATGAACATTGTTGTCCATGATTACTATGATATCTGCGACAGAACTCTCCCAAATTTGGCTATGTACTTGAAGAAATATCATCTTAATTTCCCAAAGAGAATCTACCTGTCCCTCTATGGTCATGGTCATCTGCAAGGAGTCAATGTTCTAGATGCAATGAACTGTAAGCCTAAAATGCAGCTGCACTGCTACTCCTCTACTTCAGTTATGTTGACCATTAAGAGCAACAAGAATGGTGTGAACTGTCAAATTTTCCTTCCAGGCCATTTCCTTGCAGATACAAAAATGGAAAACCCATGGGCTGAAATGTTTTCCACTGCCGGTTGGTGGAGAGAAGAAAAACATGGCATTATAGCAATATTTGAAAAGAGTACTCTCTCCAAATGGATCTTTACTTCCAATGCTCCATTCTCAAATCCATGTATCCATCTTCCAAGTCTCTTGGACAGAAACAGAGTCACTGTTTCATTAGCAGAAAATTTTCTCAAACCACACTCAAGAACATCCTTTTGCAATTGTTCCAAGAAGAGTTGGTATCAATGCATCTCTTATTGTATCCAATTGAAGGAATGAATTCTAGGTGGTTGCTGATGAATCTCGGGATGCCGTAAATCAAATGAAGAGTTATGTTGAAATCCTCTTGTAATTATTGAAAAAGAGAAGAGACTCTAGTCTGTGGATTTCCTTCTATCTCTTGTGTATCAATGAAAAACACTTTCATCTTCAATAATTTGTACTTACATTCTTTCGCTACCTGTTTTAAATTTTACCTAAGCTAATGGGCCTAGTAAGCATAGTTTGATTTTTACTAGGATTAATATAAATAACCCTACAAACATTCAAACTCTTATTTGCTCAATATTACCTAAATCATACAAAATGTATGTTTAGTGAGATGGAACTTGACTTTTATTTGTAGTTCCCTTGTCTTTTGTGGGTAGTTTAAAGTCATGCACGTCGGACATAAGGAGGCTAATGTTTAAGGTCGAAAATAGCTTTGACCGAAATGGATTAAAATTGACTCAATTACCTGATGATTTATCTGAAAACATATTACCATACTCAAGTATGAGGGAAACAAATATGTAAACTATGACTTAAGAATATTTGAATCTGAGGAATGATATGAAAAAGATCTAAAAGGAATCAGATGAAGTAGTTTCCAAGAATGAAGTTACTATTATTTAACAAACCCGTTAGGGGGTTGAATTATGCAGGGCCACCAAAGGGCATTGCATGCATAGACAAATAAATAGCATCTTTTGGCTAACAAGTCTGTTATGTGGACTGTTTATGCAAGGCCGCCTAAGGGAATGTGCTGCATTGTCAAGAAATAGATCTCTTAAAAATTTTCCTTTCTACTGCTAAAAGCCAGTGAATGTTTATGGAGATTCAAATTTTCCAAAGTATAGAGTTTGCTGTATGGAAAGAGGTACTTGAATATGGAGAAGATATTTCTGAACAAGACTATCGAAGAACTGGATGGATATCACTTTTACGAAGGTCTGACCCAAACGTAGGGAAGGAGAATATGAACCATAGACTTGAATACTTTCAGATCATGAAAAAGGATATGGAAACATATGTTAAGGATGACTATTTTTGCGGATCCATACATACTGGCATTTAAGACCAATAAGGACAAAAGAGGATTTCTTCCCAAGAATGAAGTTACCATTATTTAAAAAACCCTGTTAGGGGTTGAATTATGCAGGGCCACCTAAGGGCATTGGATGCATAGTCAAATAATATTATCTTTTGGATGAAAAGTCTGTTATGTGGACTGTTTATGCAAGGCCGCCTAAGGGCACGTGCTGCATAGTCAGGTAAAAAAACACAGAAATTTGACATTTTTATGACTAAAAGTCAAGAAAAGGGTTATGAAGATCTGAAAATATTTAAGGTTAGGATTATGAAACATAAAGATGGGTATTATCAAATGTATACAGAGATACACAGATCAATGATAACCATAATCATGTTGTGGCTGGATCCTAAATTGAAATTTCGGACTTCACTAAGTATCCCATAAGGATGGAAATCAAGCCATACGTAGTTCTTAAACTACAGTTTAATGTCATGTGGGACAAAAGTATTAGAGATATTAGTTTAGGGTCATAGAACTTAGACCATTGTTAGAAATACACAGTGTGTGTTTTCATGGGGAATTTTCAGCCAAGGGACTGGAAGTGGAATTTGGGGTTAGGCCCAAAAGACATGGGGCTGGATTCGAGGGACACTCGAACGTTCCTATGTATCCCATAAGGATGGGAATCAAGCCATGCGTAGTTCTAGAAATACCCTCTGTTCAAATTTTGTTCATACATGTGAAGGGTGAAAGGGGAATTTAGTACAATGATGGTTTAACCCAAGATAAAAGGTTTAGGCATTTCCATGTATGCACGTAGTCTTTGAAATGAAACATGATTGAAAAATCAATGTAAATAATGGTTCCCTCTCAGGTGAGGATATCAAATAATATTGTAGTTTATTGTCATACAGGACAAAAGTGTTGTATTGTTTAACATCGTATAATAAGGACGAAAGTGAACCAATGTAAAGATATTGATTCTAGGGGAGGTTTCACGAATCAACATCGTATGAGATGGAGGTGAACCGATGTGAGGATATTGGTTTTGGGCTTGATCCTTGGGAGGTTGCCTACGTACCCAGCCTAGAAGGCAAGGATCAAAGTCCGTGTAGTTCAATTAAATAATGAATTAATAATCAGGTTGTTCTTGGGGACAACGCCCTAAAAAATGATGTTGTTGGGACTTATACATGGTTAGTAGCCCAGAGAGTGTTTTATGGATGAGGTTTTCTCTAAGATCACACGAGTCATACTCGGTGTGAGAAACAAGAGGTAACAACAACCTTAACGATACACAGTTTAATGTCATATAGGACACATCAAGGGACTGTGTAGTTTTTAGGTCTTGCAGTTAGGACTATTGGTGCTACACAGTTTAATGTCATGTAGCAAGGAAAAAGTACAGTTTAATGTCATGTAGGATGTATTAAAGGATTTTCTTTACATTTTAGCGTCATGTAGTTAGGACGATGGGGACAATACAGTTTAACGTCATGTTGGACAAAAAGACGACTATTCAGTTTAATGTCATGCAGTAAGGACAAAAGAGTATACCATTTAACGTCATGATAGACGTATTAGGGATTTTTTCACAGTTTAACGTCATGTTGGATGAAAAAGGGAAGATACAGTTTAGCATCATGTTGGACGAAAGTGCGAATAGTTTAAGGTTATACGCATGGACCGTGGATGGTGCAATTTAACGTTATGCTGGATGGAAGGGGGACTGTGCAGTTTAATGTCATGCATTGAGGACAAAGTATAGTTTAACATCATGTGAGATGAAAGGAATACAAATAGTTTAAGGACATATGTATGGACTTTTGTTGTATAGTTTAACATCATATAGCAAGGACGATGAAGGGGACACAGTTTAACGTCATGTTGGACGTATGTGCCAATAGTTTTGGGTCATATGCATGGACCGTTGATGATGCAGTTTAACGTCTTGCTGGACCGTGGTGTAGTTTAAGGTCATACTGGACCGTGGTGCAGTTTGAGGTCATACTGGACCGTGGTAGAGTTTAAGGTCATACTGGAACGTGGTGCGGTTTAAGGTCATACTAGACCGTGGTGCAGTTTAAGGTCATACTGGACCGTGGTGCAGTTTAAGGTCATAATGGACCTGGTGCAGTTTAAGGTCATACTAGACCGTGGTGCAGTTTAAGGTCATACTGGACCCTGGTGCAGTTTAAGGTCATACTGGACAGTGGTGATATATTTTGTGTTTTTACGAAATACTTCTTAAAAAATATGGCATTGGTTGGAGTAGTGATGAGTTCTCCATCCATTGAAATTAATGAATAAGCTCCATTGGAGTAGACCCTATGTATTGAGTAAGGTCCTTCCCATTTTGGCTCAAGCTTGGGAGGTTTCATTCTTGGTATCATTGGAGTTCTACAAACTAATACCAATTCTCCCCGAGTGAATGAACAAAGGCGAACTTTTTTGTTTGAATATCATGCTATTAGATTATGATAGACTTCCAAGTGGTGCAAAGTGCACAATATTTTCTCATCTAACCATTCCAATTCATTCAATCACTTTTGAGATTGCTCATCTGTAGATTACTGATCACAAATGGCTACTCTGAGTGAAGGTAATTGAACTTCAATTGGAAATACTGCTTCCATTCCATATACCAATGAATATGGAGTTGACCGCGTTGCAGTGCGGGTGGTAGCCTGATAAGCCCATAAAGCATGAAAGAGTTTATCCGGACCTGACTTTTTATCTTTATCCATCATCTTTTGAAGTATATTTGAAAGATTCTTGTTGAAGGCATCGATCTGTCCAGTGGCTGCTGCATGATACTGAGATGAATGGTTGGATTTGATGTTGTATTCTTGATACAACTTCTTCACCTCGGATGAACAGAAGTTGGTGCCATTGTCCGTCAATATGGTATGAGGGACACCAAATCTGGTAATGATGTTAGAATTTATGAATATAACAACACATTTAGAACTGACTTCCTTGAGAGGTATTGCCTCTTCCCATTTGGAAAAGAAGTCAGTAGCAGTAATAATGTACTTAAAATGCTTGGCCGTAGCTGAAGGGTAAGGTCCCACCACATTCATTCCCCATGTGGAAAATGACCATGAGTATTTAGCTGTATGAAGAAATTCTGGAGGTTGATGAATGAAGTTGGCATATACTTGGAATGAATGAAACTTCTTTGTGAAATCAACATAATATTGTATCATTGATGGCCAAAAGTATCCAAGCCTTCGAATCTGATCAGACAGTCTATGTCCAGACTGGTGGGCACCACAGACTCCTGCATGCACTTCTTTCATGACAGCCATTGTCTCTTCACCATCAATGCATCTGAAGAGAACTCCATCAAAACCACATTTGTATAGAATTTTCTCTAGGTGATCTGGGCTATCATAAAGAGTAAAATTGACCACACATCGCTAGATTTGTTCTTTCTCGGCTCTATCAGGTGGAAGTGTTCCATTTTGAAGGTATTCCCTGATAGGTGACATCCATCTTGTATTATGACCATACGGTTCAAGAATGGGACTAATTTTATTAATTTCCTCTATTCTGATTCGAACATAAGGTGAAATTTCATTACAATGGGCAATACTGATAGTTGTCTCATCCCGATTTGGATCTGCCAGAGCTGTGGCTATATTAGCCAGTGTATCATCTTGAGCATTTTGTGATCTTGGGACATAAGAATATGTCGGTTCCGAAGGGAATTCCGCCATTATATCTCTGATTTAATCATACAAAGGGATTAGTTCTTCTTTTCTGATGTCATAATCCCCATTGACTTGTTTAATTACCAGGTCTGAATCACCTTTCACCTTTAAGTGATTCACTTGTGCATAAAGATCTAATTCCAAGCCTATGATGAGAGATTGGTATTCTGCTTCATTATTGGTACCACCTTCCCACAATAAGAAGGAATAAGGTAACACTTCCTTTTCTAGAGAAATGAGCACAATTCCTAAGCCAACTTTGTTGAATTTAGGATTTTCCATTTTCCTCCCTGTTGGACTTCTGGAAGCACCATGAAAATACATTTCACATGCCTGAGGACTTTCTTGAATAGAGAATACTTCCTCATCAGGGAGTTTAATATCTGAAGATGTGTCTTCCTCTGAAGGGTGTTCAACCAGGAAATCAGCCAGATCTTGGCCCTTTATTGCCTTTTGAGACACATACTGAATGTCGAATTGCTGCAAAATAACTACCCACCTTTCCAGACGTCCTGTAAGCATTGGATGAATAAGGATGAATTTGAGAGAATTATTGCGAGATACCAATTAGACCTCGTGATGTTTCAGGTAGTGTCTCAACTTCTGAACAACAAAGATTAATGCTAGGAAGCACTTCTCAATACTTGAATACCGGGTTTCTGCTTCAAGCATAGTTCGACTAAGATAGTAAAGGTTGTTTTCATTTCCAGCATCATTCTTTTAAGAAAGAAAGGCACCCAATGATCACTCTAGAGTTTTCAAGTAGAGGATAAGAGGTCTTCCTTCAACAGGTGGCATGAGTACCAGTGGACTTAAGAGGTATTTCTTGATAATATCAAATGCTTTTTGACATTCTTCAGTCCACTAGTAAGTGACTCCCACTTCATCAATTTGGTGAAGGGTAAACTTTTGCCTGCCAAATTGGAGATGAAACGCCAAATATAGGCTAAGTGTCCTTGAAGTCCTCTTTATTCATTAAAATTTCGAGGAGGTGACATACCAATGATTGACTTGGTCTTCTCAGGATCGACTTCAATACCACGATGGCGTACAACAAAGCTGAGAAATTTTCCTGAGCTTACCCTAAAAGCACATTTTAAGGGGTTCATCTTCAAATTATGTTGTCGAAGCTTACATAATATAACTTCCAAATAATACAAGTGATTAGAACATTGTTTGGATATAAACACCAAATCGTCTACATATCATTCAAAAAAATTCCCTAAGAAGGGTTTGAAGATATGATGCATGGCACGCTGATATGTTGCACCTGCATTATTTAAGCCAAAGGGCACTACCTGGTAGCAAAACACACCCTGAGGGGCTCTGAAGGCTATGGATTCCTCATCTTTTGGGGCTATTCAGATCTAATTATATCCGAAATATCCATCCATGAAGGAAAGTTCTTCATAGCCAGCTGTTGCATCAATTAAAAGTTCTATAATCGAAACTGGGAAATCATCCTTAGGGCAATGCTGATTAAGATCTCTGAAATCGATGCAAACTCTAATTTGTCCGTTCTTCTTATTTACAGGGAAAATATTATCCAACCACTTGGGATATTGAACTTCTCTGACGAATTTAGCTTTGATAAGATTGTCCACTTCAGCCTAAATTTTGGAAGCATAAGTTGGGTGTGTTCTTCTTGCGGCTTATTTAAATCCTCGATGTTCTTCTGGTAAACCCAAATGATGAGTAGCAACATTAGGATCAATCCCGGGCATTTCTGTATATTTCTAAGAAAATATATCTATATTTTTCTTTAGAAAATAAATATACATCTCTTGCTCTTCAAGAGTCATGGCCGCACTAATTAAAGTGGGGCATGGATCTTCTTTCGTACCCAGATTTATTTCTCTGAGTTCATCCACAATGGTAGAGATACCCTCTTCAAATGCTGGAGGAGCATCTCTAAGATCTTCCTCTTCTTCTTCATCATGTGTTATTTCATCCATTTATACTCTCATAGTAGATGATAAAGAAAAATTTTCATGATCAGAAGAGATGTCAAAATTTTCAAATCTTAAGGAAGAAACATCCATTTCCGACCCAATTGATGATGAAGGGTCTTCATTGGGTAATAAAGAGGAGATGATGGATTCAGAATCGACATCATTGTTCACCTTTGATGTTGATATTACTTCTTCTAGACTAATTGGAGAAGTATATACTTTTTGGATTTCAGCAGATGAAATGAAGACGTCACTATTTGTGCTTTCATCACTGCTTGGTGGGTTACCAATTTCTCCCATGTTGTCTGGATCGATTTCTGTAACTGACATTATGGATCTTTCCATAAGAGTATTTTGATTTAGGTATATCTTGTCAATTTGACTGATACAAACACATAATCTTTACTCACATGTGTAAATGGATTTATTGGAATCTTCTCCAAACCATATGGAGCATTAACTTTGGTAATCTCCTTTGATATGGATTTCTCCCTTCCCTTCATGTGATAGAAATCTGCCTCAATGTATTGAGACTCACATGTCTTGAATGAGGCCTTATCACCATACAATGTCCCAACTTGACCATCAAAACAATATTTGATACATTGATGGTATGATGAAGGGATAGCCACATTTTGATGTAGCTAGGGTCTTTCAAGAAAGATGTTGAAAGATGAGTCTTGATCAACAACCATGAAATCAGAATTGGATACAAGATCTCCCAATTGAGTTATGAGTGTAACTTTGCCCAATGGTTATTGTTCATTTTTATCATATCCTTGTAACATCATGGTAGAAGGAGATAAATCAGATTCCGTGAGGCCCAATCGACGAAGTGTACGAATGGGCATGAGGTTGACTCCTGAACCATTGTCAATGAAAGCTCTTTGGACGTCTACGCCATTGACCTTTCCAGATAAGTACAAAGGTCTAATATGCCCATGCACAACATCATATTCATATTCATCGGTAAAAGATATTACTGCATGGCATTCTGTAGGATTATTCTCTATGTGATAGACTTCAGCTGCAGAAATTTCAGTTTCAAACTCTTGAGGACTTGACAAAGCCTCGATGAGTGCTTCCCAAAGATCTTTTGACAGATTCAAAGCATCCAGAATTGATAACTTGGATGGTACTTGGGACAAGTGTTTCAATACATCAAACTTTTGATCAATAGGTCTGCGTTTCCCAATAGGAATATGTGGTTTAACAGGTACCTTGTAAGCATATGCTTTGGAAGTTGATGCATCTTGTATTGGGATAGGAGTTGGAAATATTCCTGGTTTTAGAATATTAGACCGATTAGATTCATTTACTTGCTGAGAAGAAGAAGATGGAACCTTCAACCAGTCTTCTAAAATAACTTTTTTAGGACTGAATTTGCTATTGGTAGATGAAATTGCTTGTTCTTGTTGAGCTCGCTGAAGGGCTCTACCACGAGTTTCTACTGCGTACATAGTTCTAGCAGGGGTAGAATTGGAGTACTGGCTTCTAAAAGATACATGTATTCCCCTATATCCTGAGCCTCTGGAACTACCTCTAATTCCCCTATTTGATACAGTGAATTTAGGCTCATTGAAATCGAAACTGCGACTGGCATATAGATATGTTAATTGAATCATATTAACAGAACCGAAGATTAAATCTTCGTCTGATGAAGACTCTGTCTGATTAGCTTTTTTAGGCTATGCCGTTTGGTGGGGTGGTTCCCGTGGCTTTGAAGTACATGGAATGAAGTCTTCCAGAGTCAAAGACAACTTTGGATTTGACACATACTCATCTTCTTCTGATTCTTTTTCTTCCTTTGAATCATACCGTTTCTTTGAGGACTTTCCCTCTAATGAAGAAGGTTTTGGCGCAAAATTCATGGCAGAAGACACAATCGGTTTCTTTAATTGTGTTCACAAAATAGAATGAGTTCGGTTGATTGTCTTTATGACCATCCAATCATCATACTTTTGTGCATTTTTTCTTTTGACTTCTTGCCATCTGCCTTCCTCCTCTAGAACTGTAGCAGTAACACATGCTACCTGGGCTGAAGAACCATTTAGTTTGACTTGTCCCAAGTTGAACATCTTTTGAAGGAGGTCTTTAAAGACAAAACAGTCCTAGATGGGATGCCCCAACAGTTGATGAAAAGGGCAATAATTGGGACGGTCTTCATCTCCTTCTTTGTTTGACCTCTTAGGCCTTGGTAATTGAACCAGATTATTTTCCAAAGCTGAAATGAAGTAACCAGGAACTTATTCATTTCAGAAAGAGTATGTTTTGATCTTCAGATCCTCAAATTGTTTTCGGCTTTGATCTCTTTGATCATCTAGACGAAATGTCCTTTGTTGTTAGCGCTCAGGAGGTAGAGCCCTTCGAGAAGATGAAGGTTTTGAAGTAGAAATAGGTACATGTGCTTGTTTAAGCATAACTATTACAGTTTCTGCTTTACCCATTCTCCTTCATAGAGATGATGGAATTACAAGAGATTTATTCTTAGCCTGTATAAGAGAATCTTCAATCTGCTGAGCAATTGAAGTAAGGTCTTGAAACCCTCCTGTGTATTTCACAGGGATCAATGGCGTGCGTAATTCATCACGCAGATTTTCCACACAGATTGGCAACAATTCTTCTTGAGGGAGTGCTAAGCTTAGGGAATATGTTAATCCCTTCTAGCGAGCAATGAAATCTGAGACCCTTTCATTCTCTCTTTTCTTATAGTTTGTAAGAACGAAAACTGTTGTCTTTGGAAAATTTGAGCTGAACTGAAGAAGGAATTTTTGGTGAAGATACTCCCATCCGGTAATTGACCGGGATTGCAAGCTTGTATACCAAACAAAGGATGGTCCTTTCAAGGTCCGTACGAAGAATCTGTGTTTTAATGCTTCTTTCTGCTCCGGAGTTCCCATCATAGGATCACAACAAGACACGTAATGCATCAAATGCTATTCAGGGTCGCCTGATCCTTTGAAAATAGTGAATATAGTGTTTCCAAAATTGGATGGAGGAGAGATTGAATCTACCCATTCAGGGTATACTTTATTTTTTGGTTGAACCTGTGCACGTTTCCCTTCCATAGTTTCTATCCGAGCTGTTAATGACTCAATGGAAGTTATTAACTTTTGAGAAACATCCGGTTGAACATGGACTTGGGTAGGTACAATGACTGGAGCTTGGACAGATGTGGTAGTTGGTGCTGCAACTGCCAAATATTGTCTCACTTGACCCATAGGATTAGACCTATGAGGGTGTACTGATAGAGGAAGATATTATTGATCCATCTCAGTAGCTGCAACAAATTCCCTTGGCTGACTGACTCCAGCACACTTATAAAGAAGACTACCCTGAAGTAGTTCTGTATTCAACCACCTCGATTCCTTCATTTCTTCCTCCTATTGTGAAAACCTTTTATTTAGTGGGAGCGATTGGCCTTCTTTAGAGGAAGGATATGTAACTTGATTCTTTCCCCTCCCTTTGTTGGATCCTTTTCGGAGAGGGGGAAGTGGGTTACTCAAAGGATTACCTAATGTAACCTGATTCTTTCCGCTCCCTTTGTTGGATCCTTTTCGGAGAGGGAGAAGTGGGTTACTCAAAGGACTTACCTAGGTTCTGAGTAATCCTTTTATTTCATGTACGCACACCTTCTTCATTTGTGTCGGTGCATACATCTTCTTGAGCATAAATCTCTTCATCTGAGTCCCCCAAGTGAGCCTCATCTGGTGGATCAACAACAACAGCATTGATGACATTGATTGATGCATAACGCATCACATCCCTTATATAAGCATTTCTGTGATATTTTCTTCTTCCATGTCTTTGATGAGACATTACCTTTTATTGATTCGATCCCTCAGGAACTTCTTGATGAACAGTAATTTGGAGGGAATCTCCTGATAATTTGGCTCTTCGTTCCTCCTGAGGCTTCTTCCCCAATTGAGAAAAGACTGATTTTCTTTGAGGAGGGGATTGATGATTTGAAAAAGTCCCCAGTCCGGTGGACTGGGGCTGTTCCTGCTGTTCCCGCTCAACTCCTCGAATCCTATTTGTTGATTCTGAGGGTTGGTTTAAAAGAGTCCCCAGTCTAGAAAGCTGTGGTGGCTCTTGACATGCTATGTCTAAGACTTTCTTAAAAGCTGTCATGATCTTGCAAACCTTAGTCCTAAAATTAGCTGGATGCATTAACCTGTTTCCACTTTTATAACCTAGTTGAAATGATCATTGGATAATTTACGACACTTCTGTCACTTGATGATGTGCTTACTCCATACGAGAGGACTGTTCAATATTATCGTTTTCTTGATGCAGGAGTAATTCAACAACTTGTTCTCTGTATGCTTGATTTTGAGAGGAACTAGTTGAATCCTGTTCTTTAGAAAGCTTTTGATTACAAACAATGTCCATTGACTGTGGCCGGCCATGGGCAATAACGTTGCATGAGACCATTTTTGACGGGCTTTGCTGACTAGAGAGCTCCATGAAATGTAATGCTCCATGAACACCACATCCTCTAACATGAATACCATATGGGGCATTGGCAATTAACTGACGCAATATTCTTAGTGCGCCAAGGCATGAACATTGAAGGGATCTCTAATGCTTTTCAGCCTTTAGATATCGAGAGACTGATAGAGATGCAAAATCAATCTGACATTGTAACCCTTCTATTATCTTAAGTAGATTTTCATAAGATAATACTTTCTTCTTCAACTGACAAAGAGTTTTCCATATGTTGAGACGAATATCATGAATTCCATCTTCTATCAACATCGTTGGAATGTCATACTGAGTGTCATCCAAAGGCCAAAACATGACTGGTACTTCACCTTTTGCCAGTTGTTTTCTCATGTTCAGCATTTCCTCTTTATCATTGAATGAAGATTCTTTTACCTGATTTGACCAGAGTTGGTGTTTTCTTGTTGCTTCATTGGATTCAACAAGATTGGTAGAGAAATCATTGATCAAACTAGAAGATGCACGACATAGGGGTGGTTTTGAGAATGACCTATACCTTGGGATATCTTCTGATTGAGAAATTATTTCACCTTCTAGCGATGAAGCATCAGACATGACTGGTTTCGCATTTGCAAGTGTTTCAAGATAAGAGGGATTTCTCGGAACTACATTGTCTACCAGAGCAATTTTCGGGCAATGTGAATCACTATTGCGGAGAGTAATTTTGTAGAAAAATTCATCATCATGGGTAGGACCACCATGATGGGTTACATCAAATGATGAAATCTCTTGCGCCTTGGTCTTCTGACCACAAAAGGGTTCCTATGGCTCTCATCTGAAGATGAAACTTTGAGATCGACCAAATTGTTGTGAAGCAAGCCTTCATGAGGAAGTGTCTGTTGAATACCTTCAGAATTAATGTTCCCATTATTTGGAAATGAGGCAGTAGAATATTGAATTCCAATGGATAACTGTCTGAGGGATTCAAGAACTCCAGCATTGAGCAAGGCCTTGTTACAGATTGGATCTTGATCTCCTGACTGTGCTGGGTGTGTCTTTTTCTTAGACGCCTTCTTACTTTCCTTGGAATCCACTTGTTGATGAAAGTGGCTGCTCTGAGCAGGTGTATGTGCCTGATCAGGAAAGATGGTCAGTTTAGGTTGATGATCTCCAATCAAATCAGGTGTATGTGCCTGACTTGGTTGTCCGTATGATATGAGGGAGTATTCCCCACAACCCTCTTGGACTGGAACAAATGTGTGTGTCTATTTCGGAGTGAACTGTTGATCTGTCACTCCACTGGTAGGGATAGATTTATGTGCATTTCCCTGAGATGCTACTGAAGCTGTTATAATATTCTGGAAAGCATCTAGAAAATGAGCTGGGCTTTTCTTCTACTCTTTCACCATTGATAAAATATGCTTGGTGACTTCAGCTGCTGGAACAGGGGTATACGTCCATTCCGTGCTTGGAGTAGGTATATGTGCCTACTCCTGTCCTCCTTTTCCTGTCAGTGAATCCTGACAGTACTCAAGTGTGGGGGAAGAGAGTTGAGTCTGCCTGCTGTTTGTTGCCGGGGCATTCCGACTAACTTCTCCGAATGCTACCAAGCGAGACTGTTGGTAGGCTTAATTAAAACTAGCAGGTGTATGTGCCTGCTGATTGTACTTCGCCGAACGTGGTTGACGAGCTCCATCATATGTAGTTAGATGAGCCTGCTGACTAGATGATGATGTATAAACAGGTGTATGTTCCTGCCTATAGTACTCCGCCGGAATTTCCTGGCGGGATTGGCGTGATGCTGCCAGATGAGTCTGTTGGACAGCGGAATTAAAATGGGCTGGTGTATGTGACCGCTCATTGCTTTCCACCAAGTTAGGTTAGTGGACTTCTTCAGAGATGGCAGAGATGAGAACATGCTAACTGTTGATAGGATTCTTCCTCTACCGGTTCGTCTTGCCTGCTCGGGTTCGAGGAACCTGAGCCGAACGCCTAGAGGTGGTACCCTCATCATGTTGAGGGCGTACTGCCGCACGAGTCTGGTGGCGATTGTTGATAGGAGCCCTCAAGAAGGACTCCTGCTTCTTTGAATTAAGGCCCTGAAGGACCTGCTCATTCACCTCCCCAGAATATGGGAGTGAATGGTGATTGCATTCCGGGGATAATGACCCGAAAAGGTTGGAGATGGTGGTTAGCAACACCTGATTCTTGATCACTGATCATCATTGCTTGGATGACCGGTGTGAGTTGTTCAATTATAGGGCTTGTCAGGAATCCTCCAAAGTTGGGATGGTACCGTGTTGACGGTAATCCTTAGCCAGCGAATTTGATACCCAGCGTTGAAGATGTTGAGTATGTGATGTCATCCTCAGAGTGGACGACGATCCAGTAGGAGTAGTAGCAGTGGAATTTTCAGTAGCAGTATTCACAGGTGTAAACTTGAGAGCAGCCATTCTAGAAATGCAAAAGATCTTGGAAAAGAGTTCCTAATTGATATAACAGATGTAATCAAGATAAATTCAGCCACTACATCTTTTGGATGAGCACATATGTCAATGATTGTTTTTGTTGGACCTCTCATTGAGTTTTGAATAGGGGCCTAACAAATAGTAAAAACATCATTTTAACTTGGTTAAAGATTCCTATCGGGTTCACCATTTTTTTGTTTCCCTCAGAATTCGGGGATGACCTCCTTGATTGAAGGTTCAAACATTCCGATCGGTTTCTAACGGGTTGGTTCGTAGAACTGGAAATATCCAATGATTCCACATCCATTTGGACCTACTTTCCAAAGGTAGGCACTCATTAGTGTGTAGAATGATGAGGCTTAGGAATTTTCATTGGTCAAGAGGATGGGAGGTCAGACTCATCACACCTTTTTGAGGGGAATTATTGTATACTCCGGGACTCTCTTTATAGATTTAAGTTATGTTCGTGAATCATTATTACATTACGAAGTATAAAATGGGCTTTCCTTCAGATCTGACAATCAATGATTAAATATGTAGGAAATCTAGAGAATATTTTATATGTATTCGAGGTTCTTCATTAGTAGAGAATCATCTGTATTTATTAGAGATTCTTGGTCAATGGTATCCTTCGACACATTTATATAGAAGTCTATTGGTCATTATGATGACCATGCTGGTTTTAAAGCCACTTAGTGGGGCACTTGAAGTTTATTTTCATTAAGAAGGACATGGATTATTTCAGAGTTGGGATCGAACCCGCAGATGGGATACCTACATATCCTTTGTTTAGAAAAGGAATCAGAACCCATGTAGTTTGAGTAAGGGAGTATGATGTTTATGATTGATGGCCTAAAGAAGGATGTCATAATTACTTTTACACTCTAAGCTCACTTGAGTCATGCTCGGTGTGAGAAACAAGAGGTATTGGTAATAAATCAGAATATTGTGCCATGAAAGATGCAATCATAAGAAATAATGTGGGACATATGTGTGTATGACTGCCCAGATAAATGAAGATTAGGATTTACTTCAGGGAAGAAATCCAGGAACATGGTCCATAAAGGTATATGTACATCATGGATATTTGGGTATTCTAACATGGGGCTTACTCCTGAGGAAGATGCCCAAATTAAGAGGGGACTCATGATTGGGTTTTACTCCTGAGAAGGAAGCCCATATCAAAATGTAAATTAAGACTGGTTAAGAGGAATTAAGACTGGGGCTTACTCCTGAAAAGGATTCCCAAATTTGGGAACTTTAAGACTGGGGCTTACTCTTGAGAAGGAATCCCAGGTTAGGGGAATTATGATTGGGGCTTACTCCTAAAAAGGAGGCCCAAATTAGGGGACATGGGGCTTACTCTTGAAAAGGAGGCCCAGGTTATGAGAAATATGGTTGGGGCTTACTCCTGAAAAGGATGCCCAAATTAATGAGGACTTGGATATTACTCCTAAGGAGGATGCCCATATTTATAAATTATTATTGGGGCTTACTCCTAAAGAGGATGCCCATATTTGGAAATAATGATTGGGGATTACTCCTAAAGAGGATGCCCATATTAAGACTGGGGCTTACTCCTAAAAAGGAAGCCCAGGTTAAAAGAGAACTTGGGGCTTGCTCCTAAGGAGGATGCCCATATTTTGAGAATTATGACTGGGGATTATTCTTGAAAAGGAGACCCAGGTTAATGAGTTATGTCATCTTAAAGTATCAGGTTGACGAATGAAATATCAATCTTTAGTGACATAAAGTTGTTTAAATCACTAGGTTTTGAGAGATATTCCACAGAATTCCTTTTAGATAAGGAAGACAAATCAAGAAATCATTCCATAAATGACTTTAAAGAGTGTCTTGAAGACTGAATCTTTAATAGGAGAGGTGGAATGACATAAGAGGGGTGAAATGGGCAAGAAGGGCACCCAAAAAGGCAGGGGCACACATGTCCTGGCAGGCGTGCAGGTACTGTGTGGGAGCACAAGTCCTGGTCGCACAGGTATACCTGCGCGACACATGGGTACTTTCACATTTTTAAACCAGCATGGTAATACTTGGGCGATCCTTGACCAATGCCTTTAGAATTATCCTAAGGTACTTCCAGAAGAGAGGCATGCAAGTTTTGGTGAGGAAGTGGGGTGACGAGTAAGTATGTTCATTCCCCTTAAGGGTAAACACCTCAGGTACGCACGTTTTATTGAATTCTAACACTTAGACCTTACTCCTCTTGTTTAGACCTTCCATTCTAGGTAAAGAATTACCTTAGAAGTGTTCGGAAGACCTGAAGAAGAGTCTTAGGCTTTCAGAGCTCTAAATCTAAATTCTGGAAAAAATTCCTCTTGAAATGGGGGGCCCACAGTGTCTATTTATAGGCTGGGGAAGACCCCGGGCAGTTATCCTTTAGGGCGCGCAAGTCACTTGCGCGACCATTAGGCATCGCGCAAGTGTACTTGCGTGACCATCATAGAACTTGCGCGACCCTTGTGCAACATTCTTCTCATTCATTCCTTTTTCAATTTTTGATATTTGTCCAAAGGATGAATCACTTTGAGTTAAGATATTCCCATTTTCCAATCTTTTATATTTTTTGACGAAAGGAGCGTCAACAAAGAGTTATTCGTATATAAAGATGTTTATTGTCCCAGATCAGTAGATGATAGAAATCCAACATCTGGTGGTGCATTTTATCTTGGAGGATTTTTATTTCTTTGCTAAGAGAGAAACAAGATTACATTTTCATGGGGACTATAGAAGAAGAATAAATTGTATAAACTCAATCTTGTATATAGTTATTATGGATGAACTAGTAGCTTGATGATATTATATTTTATGTTAAGTCTCTGATCAGAATCTATAATAACAATTCAAGTGGAACAAATCATAAAAAAATAAATTTCATCTCTCTTGGATGAATCACATTGAAATAAAGTATCGATTTTTCAAGGAGATAGTGGAGAAAGGGATTGTGAATTTTGAGTATGTTCTAATAGAACTACAGATTGTAGACATTATGAAGAAGTCCTTACCCAAAGATGTGTTTGAGTGGAATCAACTTACTCTTGGAGTTCATTCATCTCATCACTCTTAAAATAGTGTGGTTGTGGGACCCCTCTCTGAGAGGTATGATTTTTTTCTATAATGTGCTCATATGTGTTCTTTACTCTGTGGAATATCAAAAAGGAGTGACCATCAGGTTCCTGGAACAATAGGAGAAGTTGTGGAAATAAAAGGGGTAGAAAATGTCTTAATCCATATAGGGGATAGGATAATAGAGGGATTAATGAAAAGGGGTTTTATTTTAATTTGATGATGCTAAATAAGTAATTGGAATGAAGATAAATCAAATGTGGCGTTTTTCATTCTAATAGTTTAAAATATATGGATGAATAATGGTGTATTATTGAACTCCACATGTAGTGTTACTATTGGTATGAAGAAAAAATTAACTCATTGATGAACTATGAATGATAATATTGTTTCTCACACTGAGATCAACTCATGTGGATTTGAGTGTGTGTTGGGTAAATCTATGATCAATATCTAGAATCTCAAGAAGTGAATTTTGGTAGATGATGGAATAGTATTTTTCAAGATATCAAAATGTGAATAGCTTTAAACAAAACCAAAGGGGGATATTTTTGGACTGAAATTGAGCAAGGTATCATTAAATATTTTTTGGGGTTGACTGTGATTGTTGAAAAATAACTCTTACAAGGTTAGTTGTGTATTTACATAGAGATTATTGACGTATTATATTGAAAAATATCCAATATAATGTAATGGATGCCCTATAACCGGTACATGAAATTACATATACAAGGTGGCAAAAAATCCTAGTGTTTTCCTAATTGTTTGGGATCCAAAATTTAGAGGACGAATGAATCATCTTGGATGTTTTATTTCTATGAATTACTATAAATTCTTTTTCAAATAAATTTATTTTGAGAATATTAGAGTTTCATGAAGGATTGGATCCTGGATAAGGTAGTCTGTGTTGTAAAGTCTAGGTTTCATGAAGGTGTGGAGCATCACAAACACGCGATAGAAAGATGGTAAATCTCCACGACTAGGAGAAGATTCATGAATGGATAGATTTATATAGAGCTACATGAAATAAGGATCATCATGAAGAAATTGGAGAGCTTCATGAAAATGTGACGATGGAGATGAATTATTCTGGAATGAGAGGAAATTCCTATAAATAGGTCTACACCACCTAATTTGAAGACAAATACCCATAACAAAAACCTGAAGGCTCTAATATCAAGAAGATAATTCATAAAGACTATTCTTGTGAAAATTTTCAGGAATAATGTATGTCCATTAAGGATATTAAATCTAACCAAAATTTTTAATCAGCATTAAAGTCTTGAAATTAACGAGGGCTATAAAAATCTGATTGAATGTTTTGAGCTTCATGATGGCTATGTGAGCTTCAAAAAATTGTTTGTGCTTTGTGAAAAGTAGTTTCTTCAAGAAGGATGGATGAGCTTATTGAAACACATGATATTTTTGAATGTTGTAGGTTTTATGAATGTGGAATATTCTTGTTATGAATTGGGATGTTTTTAAAAGGTTGTGTGAGCTTCATGAAGGCAAAGAGCATCATGAAACTGTTTAGAAAGAATTGCCTAGTGAATCTTTGGGAAAGTGGTATACATAAATTTGATGAAAGTGGAAATTAATGATGCAAAAAATGAGGTGTAAATCATATTTATTCAGGTGATAAAAATTGTATTATTCGGAAAGAGTAGTGAGAACACTTTAGTTGAGAGAGTAGTGAGATTTCACGTTGAGATTGGTTGTAACACAGGATGGGCATTGTTTCCACTAAAAACATTGTAAAGGTTGTGATCAGGAGAATATATTTCACCTAGCCTGAACATTACTTTATAAGTGAGCCTTAGTGGATTTTGTAAATCATCACATTTACATTCTGTGCTTCTTGGACATAGCCTAGTGAGGGTGAACCAAGTAAACTTATTGTGTCTCATGCATAAATTACTTTTTTTTCATACATTTCCATGGGAAACATAGAGAAGAGTGTTTTGTTTAATGATTAAAAAAATTAATGGGTATTTTTTTAAATATTTTATACCCTGATTCACCCACCCTCCAATTTTTTAACCTATTTGGGCTATCAATTATTATCAACTAGTAATGAATCACCATCATTGATGACTAAAAAACCATACAATTTTGGTTTTCTAACATATCTTGTAATCCAATGCTGCACTTGTCTCTATGTAACAACATATTAATCCATGAGGATTTTTAGAATCAATTCATGTGCCAACTCTTCTATAGATGGGGTCTTGAATTTATTGAAGTTTATCTTACCACCAACATATTTTTTAGATAAGTTCTCCCTCTCATGGAATACTACGTGTCACTCCACTATTACATTTTTTAAGTGGTTTTATAGGTAATTTACCCTTTTCTCCTTGGGTGTATCCTATAAAGGTACACTTCATTCCTTGGGGTGGAAGTTTATTTCTTGAAGTGGCCTTAAAAAATGCTTCACAACCTCACACATGTAAGTATGAAATCACTAGTTTCATTCCATTATATATATTTTATGGGATTACATATACCACTTTAGTTAGCACTTGTTTTAATATTATTGTTTTTTTGTAATGTGTATCATCAAAATAATAATGTAGGACTCACTCGACTCATTTTCTATCTCACCATGTCTATAAACATGTGTTTTCTCCGTTCACTTACCCCATTACAAAGGGGTGTATGAGGAAGAGTTATTTGAGGTAGAATCCCAAAATCTCATAAATAATCCATGATTTTTTATTAATATATTATCCACCACGTTCTAATCATAGTTTTTTAATATTCCAATGATGTTAGTTCTCAAGATAAGTTTTTATTCCTTGAATATATTATAAGAAAATTACTTATACCTCATCAACTATACATATCCAAATCTACTAAAATCATGAGTAAAAGTTATGAAATATGAGTACCCACCTCTTGCATCAACAAGAAATGGTCCACACATGTTGGTATAAAATAATTCTAGATTCCCTTAGACCCTTTCACTTTTTTTAATAAGTTGTAGTTTATTCGTTTTACCTTGTAAACATTCATTACATTTACCAAATTTTTTAGTTCAAAATCATCAAAATATCCAACTTTGTGTAATTTAGTGAAACATGTTTCCTTTAAATAACCTAGAAAATGATTCCAATGCTAGGCGTGGTATGACTCATGGGATATAGTTTTATTGTAGATTTACATTACTTGGTTTGTGAATAATGTTTTTGGTAACTAATGGAACAAAATAACAATCCTTACAAACCAATATCAATTATATTGATGTTTTGAGGTGGTATCCCCCAATAACCACGGAAAAAGTTTAGCTCCACTAGCTACAAGAAATCCAACCTCCCATCAATCAATTATTCTTAATCTAATTGGATATTATATTAGAATACATATGTGATCACTACAAGCTTTATCAAATACCAAATTTGTAGAAATGTAAAAATATCACTTGAAAAAAATTCACATGTAGCTTCCCCATACCTATTTGGATGGGTGAAATTATTTATCATCTAGACCTTCATCTGACATGTGAAGTAAACAACATCATTCCCCAGTTGCTTTCTCCTTGAAAATTATCTTCTTAGAAGGGAATTTTGTAGAAGATTTGGGTTTATATCTCTTCACGTGGAATTTAAATTTATTCACTATAAGGACAAAAGGATTTTCACACATTATCACCTTATCTACTTAGAAATGAAGAGAAAGTAGACCAGGTAGAGACTTATCAATATTGTTTATATTAAATTTAAGAGTAATGCTGGAGATGCATTGAGGGAGTGAGGAAATAATGTGAGTAGTTCCCAATTATTTAGGGAGTCCAACCATATAAGCTCTAGATGATCAATAAAGTCAATAATCTAGATTACATGAGGCCTAGTTGGGAAAACCTGTCCATGATTTATATGAAAAATAGAATTGGAGATCTCAAATCACTTTTGTATAGATCCCTCCTCATATATACCATGGATATGTTGGAGTATTCCCTAAGAATCCTTATTTTCATGAGACTTTACGAGTTCACTAGACATAGATGATATCATAAAACATTGAATATCGACAACATCACTCAATTTTTTTTCATAAAAAAGGAACTCTTCATCACATTCTTCCATATCAGGTGGATCAATATGTGAGGATTATAGGACGTAAGATTTCCATTCATGGCATAACACACACCAAAGGCATTTAAACCACTCATAGAAGTTACTACTAATAAGGAGATGGTCTTTCTCTAATATATTGTTGGGATAGCATGGATAATGAACTTTCCATTTTCTTCAATTATAAAATATTATATTATTAGTACTTTTATTTATTAAAAATTATTTGAGAAATAATAAATTAAATAATTTCTTTAAATCTCCCAATATTTTCTGAATTCTTAATAGAAATACGATTAAACTACTAATTTCTAGTTTCTATGAAATTCTAGTGGAAATGATCCATATTCCATTTTGTATAACACCATCGAGGTTTGGTCAATATACTTCATGGTATTTAGGTAGAAAGGCCTTCACCAACTACATGCCTTTATCTCCCTGATCTATTGAGTGGACTCACTAATCCAAAAATATTGACTTGTATTTTCTCAACACTTCCCTCCCAATTAAATCAAGTATTGAAAGGGATAATTCTCTTTAAATAATACGGTTATGTCAACCAATAATCTTCATAATACCTCCATGTTAAAATTATGTTTTCAAAATAGGTTTTGTCAAATGATTAGTTCCAAGGATTTCATTCATAATCAAGTAATGGAAGGCCATGTATGGCATAATATACATTTGACGAATTTTAATTTATTATACATAAATTTTATCTTGTTTTTTACTTTACATGTGTAACTAAATATAAAGTGGACTTTACTTAATTAATTAACCATTTTGGATAAAATAATTACTTATGATCTATTAATTTAAATTACGTATTTTTACATTAATTCAATTATTTATGTGATCATGGTCTTTCATCTAAAAAATAAATAATTCATATATAGAAATAAATGAATAAATAATTGACATAATAAGATTATTATTTAGTGGATAATTTATTAAAAAGAAAATTAATCAACCTATGACCGAGGGAATAACTCGTTGTGACAGTCTTTACGTGAGTTACAATATTCCACCTGTCCACCTATGTATCACCTGGGATGCAATCATTTTGACTCCATCTCGATCTGTCTCCATGTTCCTTGAGATACTCCATTAATTACATGTATTTATAACTCACATATAGGTTAGGGGAACCAAATTATTGGCTAAGGGGAATTTCAAAAATAACCATTGTCACATGGTTTCTATATAATAATGGATGGAGGGATGACACACTGACCGTCATATTTAATTGAATAAAAAATATTTACAAACCCATGAAATAACTTATATTAAATAATTCTAGCACATATATAGGTATTAGTAAGGACCATGAATGGTTGAATATGTGAAATTAATACTATAATGTAAAAGTAGTTAACATTCATATCTTATTCATTATTTATTATTAATATAATATCACATGAATGAAAGAAGGAATTAATTTTTTTTTCATATTAATGACCATACAAATTCATTTGAAGATTCCCATCATTAATATCATTAATTTTAAATAAACCAAAGAACCAATAATAATATATTTATTACAATAAATTAATTGAGTATTTAAAATTATTTAAAACCATTATTAAATTTTCTAACACACTGCATATTCCAATAAAAAATATAGTTTTAATAATATCATTTTTCAATTTAATGTAAATTTATTCTGTTATTTATTGGAAAAACACATGTTGTGTACAATATAGCTATAGGAAATGTACCTTGGTTGTTGCGTATCCATTGTACATTTATCATCTTTGGCATGTTCCTTGACCGGACTACACGATATGTACAAACCAACTAAAGGTTGAGTGTTCCACATTCGGTGTGTTTTCACAACCCTAGAAAAACTCAGCATGAATTTCGGATGTGGGAATCAATAAAATATATGTCATTTATTCCATATACATGACATTTATATCATTATTTATCCAGGATTTCAGTCTCACATGGTTTTGAATGTGTATTTTACCATACAGCTTGCATGAATTTCACCACAAAACTATGTAGACTACAAAACATGTACACCATCTACACACCATATAATCTATCAAGCCATGTGCTAGGCTATCCTGGATAGCACATACTATGCAATAAATTCACTATGTGTAATTATTTCTTTGCAAATTTTGTGTCCCATGACATGTCCATATGTAATGAACATGGGTACAAGACATGTACTCTGAGTTTTTTTATACGTTTTCAGATTTTTTTTAAAAACGGCATAGGTTAATTTTTTAAAAAAAATACTCTACAAAGGCAGCCTCACTGATGCCGCCCTTGCTCCATTATGCCACATTTGGCCTGGATCGATGACATAGAGAAGGTGGTGGGGGGGGGGGGTACCACCTTTCTCCTCTAGGAAAGGCCAAAGGAAGAACTGCCGATGCTGCCTTTGGCCTTACCGAGAGGCTAAATGCAGCACCGCTGATTCCACCTTGGCCTCAAATCCCTATAAAACTGAAGACACCCCCCTTCTCCTCACTCAATTCATGCCTTCATCTCTACTAAATTCTCTCTGTCTCTCTCTAAAAAACTCATTTTCTATGTGGGTTTTTTCGAATCATCATTTAGAGGTATTTTTATTTATTTAATTTAATGTTTTTTATTTGTTTAATAGAATTATTTTTAGTTTTAAATATTTCATTTTTAAGTATATTAGGTAGTTTGTAATAGTTTTTTATTAGGTTCTGTAATTATTTATATATAGTTTGAAATAATTATTGTGAGTAGTATAGATTAAGTATAGATTTACTTATGATTAATTTAAGATTATGTATTGTGAAATTTTGGTAGCGTAAAGATTATGTGGTTATCTAAGAAATAAATTCCTTGTCTGGATACAAACAAGTGGATGTGGATATGGAACAAATGTGCCTAGGGGTAAAACCTAAAAAAACCACTTTGAGCTAGACTAGAATGAGAACTGGTGCAGGACAATGGGCCTTATTGCACTCCTAGTTTGACACTCCTGGGGGATATGCTTAAGATGAGTCATATTTTCTTTATAAACTACTAAAATATCTAAGAAAAAATAAAATAAATTAGTATATTTATCAAGGATAAAATTATAATTATGATGTTATTAAATGAAATAAGGACAAAAGAATTAATGACTGAATGTTATTATTAGCAATTAAATCTATTTAAGAATTTTAATTAGTTATATATAGTTTAAAAATAATACTTATAATTAGTAATGACTAATTATAGACTAATAAATGATAACATAGGATTAAAAATGAATACATATGATTAGTTAATTATAAATAACTAATGAATATAATATTATTAAGTATTAAAGAATAAATAATTAAATAATAACATAATATTGATTAACTAGTGATTAAAGAATGAGTGGTTAGTTAAAAAAGTTATTATTAGTAATTAAATATGTTATGTATTAAGTAGTTTAGTTAGTTATATATAGTTTTAAAATAATACTTACCATTAGTAATGATTATTTATAGATTAAATAATGATAACTTAGGATTAAAAAAAATAGATATGATTAGTTAATTATAATTAATTATTAATAGTTGTTACACTTATATAGTTTTGATGAAAGAAACATTTTTGACGTAATGAGTCATGTTTGCCTGTGTGTATGGCTATGGGAAGGTTATTCAAACTGAGAAAGGATATTCTTACAGTACACAACCAATAAAAGTGGTTAGTATAGCTGATTGTGTAACCATAAGTGACCTCTATGAGAGAAGTTGTGGTTCTTTAAATCTGGGAACTGATCAAGAGATCAAGTCTATGAGTTATCGACATTTGCAATTCCTGAAAAAACTCTGGCATCTAGCTTATCCAGTGTTTACTGATGCACAGTGGGTCCAAGTAATTAATTTATTTTCTCAATGGTCAGATGGTACCATCATGGAGTTATACATTGATGTTTCTACTGTACAACAACAACGTCTAGTTGTACGAATATGTAGAATTATAAGAGCGGTTGAAGACAGTACACCCCATAAAATTGATCCTATTCCAAATGAGCAGCAGAAGAGGGAAACCTAGATGATCTCCCAGATATGCATGTCAATGCGACTTCTGATGAGGAGCTTCATAATGACAGATCAGATGGTGACAACAGTATTAATGAGGCGGGATCAACTGATTTTAGGAAGGAGGTTTTGAAAAATTCATTAGTTGTACATCAACCTTGACCTACAAAAAATAATCCACCACTCCTTTCATCTTGGTCAAAAGTAATGACACATGTTCCTAAATTTGACAATAATGTTCTCACACTAGCAACTGAGTTCCCCAAAGTTGTACCAGATAGGTTTAGTGAGCTGGACCAAACCTTATATATTGGAAGGAATTTTCCAAGTAAAGATTCATTAAAAATCATGATAAAGAGATTTCATATTGAGAGGCACTACAACTATATAGTTCATGAATCATGTCATAGTAATTATTTCATATGGTGTGAGTCGTATGGGGATGATTGTAGATTTCTCTTGAGGGTGATTCCAGACATTACATTTTGAGGTCGGAGAATCTCAAGGATTGAGGTGGCTCATACTTGCGTTCAACCAAGCCTCACACAAGATCATACCTCATTGGATGCTGAATTTGTGTCATCTATTGTTGTTGAGATAATTAGGGCATGTCATGATGTTCCAATATCCCTTATGAAAGAGAGGATTCAATAGACATTCGGTTATAAGATTTCCTGTAATAAGGCATGGATGGAAAAATAGAAGGAAACTGTGAAAGTCTGTGGTGATTGGGATGAATCATATAGAGTGTTTTCACAATTGATATCCATAATGAGGCATCATAACCAAGTTTTCTTCCATCCAGATACAAACAAACATGTGTCTCACGATAACCTACTTGATCCATCTCATGTTCAATTTCATCGGTTGTTCTAGGAATTCCTTCCCTGTATCTCCACATTTCGTTTCAACAAATAGTTTATTCAGATTGATGGAACATTTCTGTACAGAAAATACAAGGGCGTATTGTAGATTGTGGAAACCCAAGATGGAAATTTTTCACCTCATCCTCTTTCCTTTTCCATTATAGAGAAAAAAAAAACTATGAATCATTGAGTTAGTTTCTGGCATGTATTAGTAACCATTTCACCAACATTTGGGGTGTTTTTTTGATATATGATCACCATCGGGCAATTCATGAGGCAATCAATGTGGATCCTGATACACGGAGATACCCAAATACACATCATCAGTTATTAATTAGAAATATTTATATCAATGTTCATAAAAAATTCCACAATGAACCAATGAAGAAGGGAATCACGAGGCTTGCTAAGCATTTTATTAGTTATTTTTTACTATTTAAACATAAAGATAAAATAAATTTATGTGAAATATCATCTATTCTGTGTAGCACAAGAGTTGGACAAATAAAGGATTGAAGAATGTTTAAAAAAAATATTCCAGGCTAATCAAGAAGTTTATGATTATATGATGCAGATTCCAAAAGGGAAATGTACATTGGCATATGATCAGGGGAAGAAGTACATACACATGATGACAATCATTGTAGAGTGAATCAATGGTGTCTTCAAAGGGATTCTCAAGATACTTATAACCTCCCTAGATTAGGATACATTATATCGATGCGTGAAGTACTTTTTTGATAGACAAAAACTAGCATGAGACAGAATACCACATGGGCTAAGATACGGATGACACATTCAACAAGAGATTGAAAAGAATATTGAAGAAGATACTGGTTATCACATCTGCCTTTTTCGATGAGAAGAATCACCATTTGAAGTTCAAGAGCATTAAAAACCCATCAAAAATCACATCTGTGACAAAATGGTGGTATTACTGGAAATAAGGTAATTTCAATGTGGAAACTTTCAGGCCTTATGGTTTCCATGCACACACGCCATCATAGCATGTGCCTCTATGAAAATATCATGGGAATAATATGTTTATTCAGTGTACCAGATGGATACCATTGCTAACTATTAAGTTGCACCATGAAAACCTATTGGGGAGTATTTTTATTTCCCAATTCCTGAAGACTAACCAATAGTGATACCTGATATGAATCAGTTACATCCTCAGGGGAGACCGAAGGCCAGTAGGATGTGTAATGAGATGGACTTGCCTCAAGAAAAAGGGCAGAGTTTTTGATGAACGATATGTCATAAATAAGGTCATAACTGGAAACGATTCCCTAACGTCGTTGGGTCATGTCCACAATCTCATCCAGAATGATGTATTTTCTTCATTGTGACATTCTCATATTGTAAAGTAAATGTTGTTACCTCATATTTTTTCTTCTTAGTTTTCTAAACCCAGAAACCTAAATCATAACACTTAACCCAGAAACATGTTTCTTAAACCTTAATATCAATATTCGAAACCTTAAACCCTCAAACCTAAACCCAAACCCAAAAAATCTTCCCTTTGCCATGGTTTTTGGTTAAATCATATGTGATATTTTAATAAACTATTCTATAACAAAACAATAGTATCATAATGATTAGCATAAGTTATTAAATATATATAAAAATATAAATCCCAAAAACATCATTAGTAATTGACATGGGTTATCTTAATCCAATCTATAATTAGTTGATCATAAAGCTCCTCCAAAATATGTCAAACCAAATTCAAGACCCAATATTTTAGATAATTGAAATTATTTCATAAAAACATTCTTTCATTCAGGAAATAACTTTCTCATTATTCCTTAAAAAAAATATTAGATAATATAAATTTTTTCATAAATTCAAAATAAGAAAACTTAACCCATATTGTAATGTAAATTTTATTATCTCTTCTTTTTTTTTCTCGGTTTTCTTAAACCCCAAAACCCAAAAGCATAACACATAACCCATAAATTTTTTTCCTAAACCCTAATATCAAAATTATAAACCCTAAACCCTCAAACCTAAACCCCGACCCAAAAATCATAATATTAACCCCTAAAACCTTACAAATAAACCAAAAAGCTAGATATATTCCCTTAAAGAACGTATCAATTAATAAAATTCTACAAAGATATTTTCATTAGAAAATTTCTTTCACAACATACTTTTTTCATTCTATTTTTTTATCTTCATTCCTATTGTTACATTTATTCCATTCAGAACCAGAAGAAACAGAGAATTATATTTCTTTTGGTAAAGATAACTTCATCGAACAATGTGAATAAATGAGTCATGTCTTACATTCTAAAAATCAGAACATTATGCTAACCATAACATTATATTTACATTTTACACTTATGACTCATTTCATTTTGTTAAGATGGTATAAATTTGAGTATGATATAATCTACTATACCAAACATAGGATCGAATTAAGAATTAGATTCTCAGATTCAAGAGGGGGGGGGGTGAATTGTACTTTTTTTAAAAAATCCATCAGGAAATTTTTTATAACCAATATTCAAAACACCACTAAGTTATAAAGACTAACTTTATTCTAGAAAAATGATTCTGGAAATGAAAATTAACAAAAGTAAGATTCTACCTTAAAGTGTATAGAATCTAACTAAATCAGAGTACAAGTAAGGATGTATAAGAAAGTTATACTTTCCATAGTAATACAAAATGCAGCGGAAAAAACAAAGTAGTAAAACTACTAGTAATGAACAATAACTATTTTAACCCAAAGAGAAGGGTATCTAACAACCTTGGATAAGAAGTCACTTGATTTATAATTTCAAGAAAGTCTATCTTACCCACACATGGGTAAGCCCTCAATATGAAGATCGGAGTCAGTCTTGCTATCACCACAAGCCCTCAACTATTAGGTAGTCGACACCTCTGTCTTTCTCAGCAAGGAAGCCCTCAACTTTATGGTGTTGGAACTTCTGTCTTCCAATCCCTAGAAGCCCTAGATTGTAATCAACAACAATCTGAGTTGCACGAAACAAGTCTGCAGAAGTCAAAGTTTGAACAAGCTGTTTGAACTTTCTGCATGATGCTTGAGAGTTGATAAGAGCCTCTCTCTCTAGAAATCACTTCAACAGCATGTACTCACCAATGTCAAAGTTTTCAATGTTGTGTGTCGAAGTTGTTTCGTCTTTTCAAATGAGCTCCAATTTATTTGTGAATCTCCAAAAGTCGGCTCCCTCCTCCAACGGTCATATTTTTTCTTGAATTTCCGCGGGACCTATACATGTGTCACTCAAACAATGGTTAGTCAATAACTGAAATAATGCTATCATATTGTAATGAAACAAGTGTAAGCATAAGTACAACTATTGTTTGGAATATAATCAAATAAAATTTCAAAATGTAAGCCAAGTATGAAAGTTCAGAGTCTACTCAGAAAATGAATTCGGAGTCTATAGTACTTAAGATATTCGGATTCAGTTTCCCTAAGGAATTTGTAATGAGAATTCGTAATCATAATTCTTCACTAGAATTTGATGTCGAACTCATAGAAGTTCAGAGTCGAACTACTTAGAAGTTTAGAGTCGAACTGGTAGAAGTTCGGGGTCGAACTACTTAGAAGTTCGGAGTAGAACTACTAGATGTTCGGAGTCGAACTGCTTAGAAGTTCGGAGTCGAACTGGTAGATGTTCGGATTTGAACAACTTTGAAGTTCAGAGTTGAACTACATGAAGTTCGGAGTCAAACTACATAGAAGTTCAGAGTCGAACTTCTAGAAGTTCAGATCAGAATTCAGAGTGAAACTTCATTAGAGTTCGTATCTAGAATTCGGAGTGGAACTTCATTAGAGTTCGTACCCAGAATTCGGAATGGAAAATAGAATAATTTATATCTAAGTATTATATGATTCCGAGGTTTTGTAATTCAATCCGAATTTTATACATAAACAAATTTATGATATGAATAAGGAAATATAGGTAAGGATATATTTCCTTAAGAAGGAAATTTTCCTTATAGAAGTAAAATATATATTTTCTTAAGTATATGGTGTTTGTGATTTTCAAAACAAGAAGGAATGGAAAAGTCATAAGGAAAAACCTTATTGACTCAACAATATCCCCCTTTTTGGAAAGAACAAAAAACCTTTTGAAAAAGAATATAATAACTTAGAAAAATTTCCTTAGACTTTGAAATTAAAACTTATCTCCCTTTGTTCATAGATGATGATGAATACAAATAACTCCCCCTTAGGCTTTGGACCTCTAAGGATTGTATTCTTGATTTCAAGAATGGAATTTTCATTACTATGAGAATGAAAAACTTCGTAATGAGAAACTCCCTCCTAGATAAGCCCCCCCCCTTACTTAGGGATAGTTCTTCTTTTCTTAGAAATTTTTCTTCTCTCTTTTGAGCTCTTTTTCTTTATCCCCCTATGTGATTTTCAAAAAGAATTAAAGGGAATCGAAAAGAAATATGGTACCTGAAATATTAGTAAAGTCATACAAAAAAAACATGCAACCACAATTCTATTATAAATGGAATAATTTTTTACAAGGGAAAAAAAAGAAACAAAAGATCGGATTGAGATTATTTGTCTTCCTTCTCCTTTGGGATTAACTTCTTCAAGAGAGCCTACGACTTCTTCAAATCTTTATGATCCTCCTCAGCTTGCCTTTTTAAGGCTTTAATCCATTCATCTTGGGCCTTCAGAGCCTCATACTGTGCCTTAAGAATTTATTCCTACTTCACAAGCTTTTATTCGATCTCCATCCGGAGATTTCTTTCTCTTTTCCAACTTTGTGCAATAGAATTAATCTTCCCATTCAGATATTTCACTTGTTGATTTTGAGAATTTTTCTCATGGGATAGCTTATCCTAAAGATTCTTCATCTTAGTATCCTCAGTGTTAAAATCTTCTTTAACATTATTCTAAAAGATATCAAGCTCTGAGAAATCTTCATCAACTTTCTTAGACCACAGATTTATCTTGCTGCATGAAATTCTGTAAACATCATAATTGATGAGAAAATTTTTATGCTCAGCCTCAATCTTTACACACTTATCCATCACCATGTATAATGATTCTGAATTCTGATTTAGGATATGATGAAACATCTGGAACTTGGAGTCTATGGTGGGAAAGATCGGAATGGTGTCCGCCAATTTCTTCAGAGATTCAACAACAAAATCATGACCCAGTGCTATCAATTCCAAACCAGACACCTTTCTTGGGGTTTTTTGTTCTTTTCAATCTACACCAAACTACTTCTAGAAGAACCACCAACATATTTCTTCCTTATAATGTATTTTTTTGGGGTATCCACAAGCAGTTGATTCCCCTTATCATCTTTCAGAACTGGTTCTTCATCAAGAGATTCTTCCTCACTTTCAGAGATTTGAACAATCTTATCTTCATCTGACTTCTCCTTCTCTGTTCCTTCTTCAAGAAACTGCTTCTCATAGCTCTCTTCCTCAGACAACTCATTTTCTTTCTCTTCCTCCTTATCATCATCTTTCTTACATTCTTTCTCATATCCATTTTATGGAGTGAAAAACTTTGAGGACTCGGCCTCAGAAGTTCAGAGTGGGCTTTTTTTGAAGGGTTTTATTTCTCTTGATACTCCTCCACTTGTTTGATAAAGTCATCTAGATCACCACTTCCTTCTTCCAAATCTTCTTCTTCTTCAACTACCTCTTCTTCCTCTTCTTCTTCTACTCTTTCTACAACTTATTCCTATACTACCTGAACAACTTCTATCCCTTTGGATTTTTCTGGAGTGAAGTAATTTTTTCCATGGGTCTCCAGTAATCGCTCAACAAGAACGGTTTCCAGTACATGAATATTTTTAGAGGCTATTTCTGTGGCTCTCAAGAGATATTTAACAATCTATTCCTCTAACATCTTCTTCTTCAACTTCTTCTCTTTTTATTGGCTTTCTAACTCATCAACAAGTTTTTTTAGGGCCTTAGCCTCATCAGGGTCCAATTCGAACTGAGGATCCCCTTCCTTCCTCTTCGCCTTAAGCTCTCTCCACTTAGCCACCACCTCGTCGAGATATTATTTTTTGTTTCTTTTTCTTGGGAGGCGCAAATTGGGTTTCTTTTGCTTTGGTGTTCTTGACTTTAGCTACAACCTCTTTCAACTTTCTCTTCTTACTGAATTTCTTCACTGGTTCAACCTTCTCCACATTTTTAGGATTAGCTTCATCCTCTTCCGGATTGGCTTTAGCCTCTTCCTCTGGAAAATTATAAAACTCACCTATTTCCTTGGAATAGGCCATATTCATCCTTTTCAAGGTATCATCACATACAAGTATAACCTTACAGTTCCAAGCCATAGATTTTCATGCAATCTTGGTAGAATCAAAACACCAAACTATCAACTTTGATAGTAAGGCATGGTACATGATGATTTGAGCTCTTAAATTTCCCTCCTTGATGTTCTTGATTGTCACAAGAACATGCCTCATTAGATTGATTTTTCTTAGATTCACCAAGTAGTCTAAGAAATATATATCACTCTTCTTCAGGGTATCTTTGTCACCCTTTCTCGGAAACAGGAAACCTTGTATCCCTTGCTGAAGGATCCGATTATTTGAATATAGGTGAGAAATCATGGTTGTCTTTACATCATCAAGCCCAAGACACTGCAAAGCCTTCACGTTAACAAAAATGCCTTGAACATCAGGATGTTTGTGTGAGCAATATTCAGCTTCTCCATCATAAGACAGCCCCACCAAGCTCGCCACCTTGGTTTAAGTAAGTTTGTAAGTCTTTCCATAAGACTTGAAAGAAATCTTTTCTCTTCCTTCTTCCTCAAAGAAACATGCTGATTCATAGAAATCTACAAGTAACTCTGGATAGACCGCATCTTGAACACCTATCTTGGATATACACACATCTTCCCAACCTTTCAGCTTGATGTTCTTAGAGATGATAGAATCGTACTTGTTAAAATTCGGATGGACCAGTATTTCTCTGTATATTTTCTATTTTGAGATCGGCTTGGTGGTAGACATTTCTTGAGAAGTGGATTCTCCAGACATTTGGAATCGAGGAGGTCTGAGGGATTCAGAACGGGCTTTAAGAACTGAGGTAGGGATTCCACACGTGAGAGCTTTGAGATCGATGTGGGATTACATTAGAGGTCCCCATTATATAGGTGATGGAGATGCCCTTTTAAGTTCTAAAACCCATAAAATGGTTGTGAATCAGTCTGATCAGATCTAACGGTTGAAAATATACCCGCAAGGAAAACTTGAATCCGATCTTTTGAGGTTTTAATAAAAACATTCGGATTTAAGAAGAAATGAATCCAAGAAATTTTACAATAAAAAGAAACTACCAGTAACTAAAAATGATTACAAAAAATTTAAATAAGGAAGTCATACCTTTCGGATTGGTTAGAAAGTTTATTCGTAATAGGTAATATTCTTCTTGAAGAAAATTTGACTACGAAAAACTCACTACGAAAAATCATGATTATGAAAAACTGAGTACGAAAAATTTTCATTACAAAAATTATGAATACAGAAAATTTCCATTAAAAAATCTCCGGTTTCAAATATTTTATTATTAAAATTTAAGGTCTGAATAATTTCATTACGAAAAATTCAGTTCCGAACATTTCATTACGGAAATCTCCAGTTCTGAAAATTTCATTACTAAAATTTCTAGTATGAAAACATCATTACGAAAATATCTAGTACGAAATCATTAGTTCTGAGACTTCCATTACAAAAAGTTCAGTTCTGAGAATTTCATTAGGAAAATATTCGGTTCCGAGAATTTCAATTACAAAAACTCTTATAACAAAAATTTTCACTTGTGAAATTATTTTGAAAAACACAACTATGAAAACTATGAAAAACATCATTACAAAAATCATGAAAATATCATTATGAAAAATATGAAAAGATTGAATAAAAAATGTACCCCCCTATGAAAAGGAGTTTATTACTGTAAGGATAATGGTTCAAAAAGAAGTTAATGAAAGAATATTACCTCACATTTATCATTCCTAACTTCTATTTAATGTATTAAAATCTATCATAGGGTAATGATTTTGTGAATATATCAGCAAGTTGATCTTGAATTTCGATAAATTGTAAAATGATATCTCCTTTATGTGTGTTATCCCTAAGAAAGTGATGCCTAATATCTATGTGCTTTGCACGAGAGTGATGTTCCAGGTTTTTACTAAGGGCAATGGAACCTATGTTATCACACAAAATTTGATTCTTAGTAAAACTCAAGCCTTAATCTGTGAGTGTGTGTTGCATCCACAAAACATGAGCATAAAAACTTCCAGCTGCTACATATTCATCTTCAGTAGTGGATAGTGCTGTAGAAAGTTTCTTCTTGCAAGACCAAGAAACTAATGAATCTCTTAAGAAATGAAGAGTTACAGATGTACTCTTTCTATCCATTCTACATCCACTAAAGTCAGCATCCAAAAAACTTTTTAAAACAAAATCATTTCCAGAAGTATAAAATAGTCCTAAAACTACGGTTCCCTTCAAGTAGCGAAAAATTATTTTCACTACCTTTAAATGATATTCCTTAGGATTGGATTGATATCTTGCACATAATCAAACTGAAAACATTAAGCCTGGTAAACTATCTATCAAGTAATGTAGGCTTCTATCATACCTCTAAAAGATGTTTGATCTACTGGTTTCGCAGCTTCATCAAGATGAAGTGTGTTTTAGGTACCGATTGGAGTACTTATACTCTTAGTGTTGTCATATCCATACTTTTTAAGAATATATTTAATATAATTATGTTGGGATATGTAGATTCCTTCTTGTTTTTGAGAGATTTAAAAACCAAGGAAATTTTTTATCTCACCCATCATACTCATTTCAAAATCAGATTTCCTTATATCTGCAAAGGAATCAGTTAGAGATTGCTCGGTTGAACCAAATATAATGTCATCAACATAAATTAGAACAATAAAAACTTTTTTCTTATCTTTCTTTATAAAAAGGGTTGGATCTGCATTTCCCTTAACATAGTTATTTTGAAGTAAAAATCCTCTAAGTATATTATACAATTCTCGGGGGGCTTGTTTAAGATAATACAAAGCATTGGTAAGTCTAAAAACATGATCAGGATGTTTTGTATCTTCAAATCCAGGAGGTTGTTCAAAGAAAACTTCCTCTTGAACATAACCATTAAATAAAGCACATTTCACATCCATTTGAAAAAGTTTGAAATTGAATAATGCCGCAAAGGCAAGTAAAATACGAATAGATTCAAGTCTAGCTATTGGAGCATAGGTTTCTTCATAGTCTATTCCTTCTTTTTGATTATAGCCTTTAGCAACTAATCTTGCATTATTTCTAACGATGAATCCATTTTTATCACACTTATTTCTGAAGTCCCATTTTACTCCAATCACAGAAGTTTCCTTAGGTCTTCTAACCAAGGTCCAATGTTTATTCCTTTAGAATTCATTTAGTTTATCTTGCTTGTCTTTTATCCAATCGTCATCACCTAAAGCTTCATCAGTTCTTTTTGGTTCCAATTGGGAAAGGAATTCTAGATGTTCTATTTCATTTCTTAAGGAACTTCTAGTCCTTAAGGTTGATTGACATCACCAATGATGCTATCACTGGAATGATTCTTTAGAAACAACTGATTTGGATTTTGTAAAACTTGTTCATCAACATAGGGTAGAAAATATTTTGCAGTAAATGTTTCATAAGTATCTTCTTGAACATTTTCCTTATCAGAAGTATTTTCTATCCTTGGTTGATAATTAGTTTTTGAAAACACATCCGAGGATGTAGGTTTTGATTGTTTGAAAACAAAAGGATCAGTTTCATCAAATTTTATATGTACTGTTTCTTCAATAGTACAAGTGTTTTTGTTAAAAACTCTATAAGTCTTAGAAGTTGTGGAGTATCCGAAGAAAATTCCTTCATCAGATTATTGGTGTGAAATTTTGTAAATTATATATAGTATTTAGAATGAATACCTTGCATCCATAAACCTTAAAGTAGGAAAGTATAGGTTTTCTACCATTCCATAATTTATAAGGGTTTTTATTAAGAAATGATCTAATCCAAACTCGATTTATAGTATAACAAGTAGTACTTACAACTTCAGCCCAAAAATGATTAGCTATAGAATACTCACTCAACATGGTTCTAGTTATATCTTGAAGAAATATATTTCTTCTTTCAACAATTCCATTTTGTTGAGGTGTTCTAGGTGATGAAAAGTCGTGAGTAATACCTTTTCTACTACAAAAAGTTTCAAAATTAGAATTTTGAAATTCTCCTCCATGATCACTATGAATAGTTTTCAATGGAAGGTTTTTCACAATTTTGACTTGGGATCTAAAACTTTTGAAATAAGAAAAAGCTTCAAATTTCTTTGTAAGGAAATAGACCCACGTAAATATAGTGTAATCATCAACTAAGACAAATACATAATACTTTCCCCCAAGGCTTCCAGTTTGTGTTGGACCAAAAAGATCCATATGCACTAGCTGTAATGAATCAGTAGTTGAGACTTCACTGACTGATTTAAAACATGATTTACGTTTCTTTCCATATTGACAAGGGTCCCAAACATTTGAAGAATAAAATCTAAGCTCTAGTAGATCCTTAACTAAAAATTTCTTAGAAAGTTTGCATAAGTTCATAAGGTTACAGTGTTCTAACCTTGTATACCATAACAAAGAGTGATCTTCCATTGCACTTAGATAAGGTAAATCTTGGCTCCTAAGGTCTTCTATGTTTAGTGTTTAAACATTCTCCTGCCTATTGGTAGAAAGAATAAATTCTTCCTTGGAATTGTGTACTAAGAACATATCATTCCTAAAATTTAGAAGTTAGCCTTAATCACATAATTGGATTATACTTATGAGGTTGTTCTTAAGACAATTAATAAATAAAACATTTGAAATCAAAGTTTTTCCAAGAAGAATGATGTTACCTATACCAATAATTTCACCCTGAGCATTATCTCTGAAATTTACTTTTCCTCCTTTCATTTTGATAATATTTTCAAAATAGTATTTGTTACCAGTCATATGTTAGGAAAATACACTATCCATATATCATGTATTGTTTTTGGTACTTTTCCTATTTTCTTGAAAATAAGAAATAGTTAGATTTTCAGAATACAGACATTCTTGGATCTGAAAAAGTTAGATAACAAAATTTTGGGTACCCACATATTTTTTGAAAAATAATATTTATGAAATCATAATTATTGGGTTTTGTTTAATGAGAAATTCTTTTCCCAATGACCACCACATTGACACTTTGTGCAAAATGGGGCACTTTGAGGAACAAAGTAGTTATTACTAAAAATCAGTTTAGAACTAGTGTAACCAAAAACAGAAGTATTACTTCGAGGTTGAATTTGTGAATACATTTTATCAAAATTTTATTTAACTAGGGTAATGTTTGACAAACTCTTACTTAAGGAAAATATTTTGGATTTGAGTTTAATAAATAAGTTCTTATCTTAAAAAACATTTGAACTAGAGCTAGGCTCCAAAACATTTTTCTTAGAAATTAATTTTTTAGATATTTAGTAATCTTATTCTTCTCAGAACTTAATTACTCAAGATTTTTTGAAATACTTTCAAAGTCAGCAATTTTCTTACCAAGATCTTTAGAAAGATCTGATATTTCCTCAGTAAGAATATAATTTCTAGAATTTTCCTTATCAATATTGTTCATGAGCTTTGAGGTCTCAATCTCAAGCAGTTCAATAAACCTATAAACTTCTTCATAGGTAGGTAAAGTATTTTCTTTATTAGAAGAAGATTCTTCATCCGAAGAGTTATAATATTTACTATCATTAGAATGTAGAGAAACGTTGTTCATAGATTCAACATTGTGTACTTTAGCCATAAAGAAATTATTATCAATGGGTATCCTTACTAAAAGACCAAAATTATTCTGTCCTGAAGATTCATAATGTAATGATTTTTCTGAAGATTCACCACCACTGGCACTCCAGGTGTCATTGGCTTTCAGAACATTCTTAGCTTTAACATTGTAAAACTTCTTCCTATTCCTTTTAGAATACCTCTCTTCTATTTCTTTCTTTTTAAGAAAAGGACAATCCAATCTTATGTGTCCAGCTCTCTTGCATTCAAAGTATATGACTTCTGAATCTTTCCTATCCTTCATTTCCTTCTTCTTAAATTTGGATTGGAAATTTCTCTATCCAGCTATCTTATTCATCCTTCGAGCAAGTTTATCTAACTCATTTTCTAAGACTTCACATTCACTAGATTCATATTGGATAATAATTTTATTAGATTTGGATCTAGTAACTATCTCAGGAGTCTTATCTTTCATGTTATTTGATGTTGTAGTAAAAGCAACACTACCATTCCCATTCTTCTTCTTTTTGTTGTCAGCATCTCTCTTCATTCTAGTCTCATGTTGAAAAAGAGTTACAAATAGTTCATTAAGAGAAATCTGAGTGACCTTCCTATTTTCATCTATAGCAGTTCTCATTGATTCCCACTCATTAGGCATAATATCAATGATCTTTTCGACAAGGACTTCATAATATAGACCTTTCTCTCCCATAGATTGTAAGATATTCATGATAGTCACGAATCTCTGTTTCACCTTACAAATTGGTTCTCCATAAGGAAAATTAAAACCTTGATACTCATTTCTGAGCGTGGATCTTCTAGTCTCAATCACCTTAGATGTACCAAAATGTGTAACCTCAAGTTTCTTCCAAATACAGTTAGCTGTTTTACAAGAATAAATTTAGATATATATGTTTCTAGTCATTGAATAAAGTAAATTATTGTGTACCTTATAGTTGATTTGGTATTCTTGCTTCTCCTGGTTGGTAAAAGTTATAACTTCCTTATCAAGAATTTTATAATCACCAGTAAGCATAACAAAGTTATCTACCCCAGTATTGATAAAAAAAGTCTTCATATGGTCTCTCTAATATTCTTAGACATTATCATCAAAAATTTGTGGTCTTGTAGGATTTAAGTTGTCAATATAACCAACATTGATTCCTGCCATCCTTAAGAAAATATTTCACACAAAATTGTTAGTAGTACGAGTTTGTAAACAAGAGAAAATATTCTAAGAAAGAAAAATTTTATCTCTAAGAAAAAAGTATATCCTAACTATGATTATGAAAAATATGAATTCAGAAATATGAATCCGAAGAATATGGATCTGGAAAATGTGAATCCGAGAAATCCCTTCTGAATATAATCGTGAGACTAATTCAGATTAAACCAACCTATAATACCAATTGTTAAGATGGTATAACTCTGAGTATTATATACTCTACTATACCAAATGTAGGATCGAATTAAGAATTTGATTCTCAGATACAAGAGGGGGGGGGGGGGTGAATTGTACTTTTTTTAAAAAATCCCTTAGGAAATTTTGTATAACAAAAATTCACAACACCTCTAAGTTCTAAAGACTAACTTGATTCTGGAAAAATGATTCTGGAAATGAAACTTAACAAAAGTAATATTCTACCTTAAAGTATATAGAATTTAATTAAATCAGAGTACAAGTATGGAAGTATACGAAAGTTATACTTTCCTTAGTAATACAAAATGCAGCGGAAAAAACAACGTAGTAAAACTACTAGTAACGAACAATTACTCTTTTAACCCAAAGAGAAGGGTATCCAAAAACCCTGGATATGAAGTCCCTTGATTTATATTTTCAAGAAAGTCTTTATTACCCACACCAGGGTAATCCCTCGATACAAAGATCAGAGTCTGTCATGCTATCCCAGCAAGCCCTCAACTATCAGGTAGTCGAGACCTCTTTCTTCCTCAGTAAGGAAGCCATCAACTTTAAGGTGTTGGAACCTCTGTCTTCCTATCCCTGGAAGCCCTCAATTGTAATCAACAACAATCAGTGTCACACGAAGAATGTCTGCACAAGGTAATGTTTGAACAAGCTATTCAAACTTTCTGCACGAAGCCTGAGAGTTGATAATAGCCTATCTCTCTAGAAATCACTTCAACAGCATGTAAGCACCAATGTCAAAGTTGACAAAGTTGTGTGTCGAAGATGTTTCTTCTTTTCAAATGAGCTCCTATTTTTAGGTGAAGCTCCAATGGTCGGCTCCCTCCTCCAACGGTCATATTTTTACTTGAATTTCGGAGGGACCTGTAGATGTGTCACTCAAACAACGGTTAGTCAAGAACTGAAAGCACGACATGGTTTTGTAATGAAATATGTGTAAGCCTAAGTAAAACTGAAGTTTGGAATGTAAGAAAATAAAAGTTCAGAATTAAATCAATGTATGAATGTTTAGAGTCTACTCAGAAAATGAATTCAGAGTCTATAATACTTAAGATATTCAGATTCGGTTTCCCTATGGAATTCTTAATGAGAATTAGTAATCATAATTCTTCACTAGAATTCAGAGTTGAACTCATAGAAGTTTGGGGTTGAACTACTTAGAAGTTTAGAGTCGAATTGGTTGAATTTCAGAGTCGAACTACTTAGAAGTTCAGAGTCGGAATACTAGAAGTTCGGAGTCAAAATTCTTAGAAGTTCAGAGTCGAACTTCCAGATGTTTGGAGTCGAACTACTTAGAAGTTCAGAGTCTAACTACTAGATGTTCAGAGTCGAACGACTTAGACGTTCTGAGTCGAACTACTAGAAGATCAGATCAGAATTCGGAGTGGAACTTCATTAGAGTTTGTATCCAAAATTTGGTGTGGAACTTCATTAGATTTTATACCCAGAATTTGGAATGGAAAACAGAATACCTTATATCTAAGTATTATATGATTCCGAGTTGTTGGACTTCAATCTGAATTTTATACTTAGACAAATTTATGATATGAATTAGGAAATATAGGTAAGGATGAATTTCCTTAAGGAAGTAAATTTTCATTATATAAGTAAAATATAGATTTGCTTAAGTATACGGTGTTTGTGATTTTCAAAACAAGAAGGAATGGAAAATTCGGAAGGAAAAACCTTATTGACTCAACACATTTGTTTAACGGAAAACAGATGATACCATACTAATCACTTAGTATACTACCCATATTTCACAGGCTGTGTTAGAGGGTTGTCTATATCAATTGATCAAGGTGCATTGAGCACACCATTTTCATCATAGGAAGCCTCCACAGGGCATTAGACCGTACTTGCGCCGTGCTGGATCCTATAGCCTTACCATATCTGATTTCACATTTGTAAATCATTACCTACTTGCTTCCCTCATTGAGAGGTGGGGACTAGAGACCCACACATTCCACCTGCATGAGGGAGAGTTAACCATCACCCTCAAGGATGTGGTAGTGCTTCTTGGTCTTCTTATCTAGGGGAGACCCGTTATTGGACATAGTCGTGCAGCTTGGCTAGACCTTGCTCAGTGCTTGTTAGGTGTTGATATTTTGTCCAAACGTAGGCCTACAGATAGAGAACCCATATCTATGCCTTGTTTGGATTTGTAGATTCCACATTTACCGGATTGTGATGATGAGCAGACTATCATGCATTACACCCATGCATATATATTACGAATCATTGGTGGGGAAATGTGTTCTGATCACTCGGGGATGCAAGTGAACATGATGTATCTACCCCTACTAGAAGACTTTAATTAGGCTGGGAAGTATAGTTTTGGATCCGCCTGCATGGTATAAAAGTACAAAGCATTATGTAGGCTATCCCATAGGGACCACACAGGTCTCAGGGGATGGGTCCTCCTTATTCAGATGTGGGCATGAGAGAGCATCCCAACATTCCAACCTGACATTGTTGGTCCGCCGGTCGAGATGGAGGTTCTGCATGATGCGCCACATGGACGTTGGGATTATAAGTCATTTCTATTGGTTTCTGATTCTACTATGAGTTATTAAATATATATTCTTATTATTTTTCATTATCGTGGATGTATTTTATAGGTGGTGTCAGCAACACAATTTTTACGTGGTTCCAAGACAACATTTGGGCATATATCGTCTATAGTTGGACTATCTCTTACCTAATTAGGTATGTATATACAATCAATCAATTTCTAAAATATTTAATAATATAATCAATTTTGGTTATTAGTTAGGTGATTTTTTGTCAAAAACACTTGTCATTCTAGATTTTATGGATTCCATACTGAAGTATTACAGACCACTTGCCAGTATACTGCACTATTGGGCTTGAGGATGCGATGGCTGTAGTGCCCCTCATTCAATTCCATATTATTAAGTGGTAGCATCCGAATAGAGTCATGTGCTAGTTTTTCTGTACTCAGCCAATTCCATTACAATCGAGACAAATAGACCGACTTCATGGGATGAAGCTGACAAGGAGGCAAGATGATGACTGGTCCTGAGTACATGCCAGCTTTATCGACTGCTCGCACTGATGTGCAGAGTTTCATATTTAGGGTGTTACTACGAATTGATTATCTCTTTTGGCGTAGTTTGAGTATGATCCATGGTATAGACTGAATTCTATACTATATCTTACCCAACCAGACATAGAGATGTAGAGGATGGTAAGTCAATAAATTTCCATTAGTTTGTTTATTGAACTATTTTCTAACTCCTTTTGAATCTATTTACAGGGAATCCACATAGAGAAGCTTGTTCGCATGAGTGATGAAGAGGAGGAGGGGGTCTTTATCCCAACAATCGTCTAAGCTACAACACTGCAGGTGAGGGCATATTTTCATGCACTTTCCAAGAGCATCTTCGTGCATTTGGCTCAGAGAGAGGGGTTTCCTGCCCAAGAGGAACATCGTGTAGTTGCTACTAGTGCTGAGGAGCCATGACTATGGAGACGTAGACAACATCGTGAGGCATGTGAGGCCTCATCTATTCCACAGGAAGAGGTCGGCCCTCTAGTAGTCCAGGATCAGCCAATTCAGTATGTGCATCAGGTGGCATGAGATCCATCTTTCCTGATAGAATATCTATAGTTCTCTCCATCTTGGGTTCCAGATCATTCATAGCCTTGGGATCCATCACATCCTTGGATTCCAGATCCATCACCATCTTGGGGTATATCTCCATCACAGGCTTGGTTCCCCACTGCGATGGAGGTAGGTCCTTCTGCCACCCTAGTGGGAGAAGGATCCGGAGGGAAGTATGAGATGCAGTTGAAAACTCCTTGTACTGACACATAGATGAAGGATGTGACTGTTGATGTTCAAGTGCCCAAGGATCATCCTTCTCTATGTTATTAGACTCCACTGCACACTCGACATAGATGTCCTATTCACAGACTACCATGTGGGACGAAATCTCCTCGCCACAGAAATAGACATTGATTGTACATTTTTGTTTACATGTTGTATTTATACTGAAATAAAAATACTATTATTAATATTATATATTCTTATATGTTTATCTAGTATTTCAGTTTTCATTTATATTTTAGGCACAATTTAAATTTGACATATTTCAAAGTCGACTACTTGAAACATAGAAATAATTAGTAAATTTCAAGTAAATAACATTGAAAGATTAAAAAATCTACAGTATAAAAACAATGTAAATAAAATTTAAAAGACAACATAATAATCTAAAAAGTTTTTTGAAAATAAAGAGTTTAATAAATAAATAAAATAAATTATAATGAAAGTAATGTAAGAAATGTAACTCATAAGTGAGAGAAAAAAAGAATCAATGTCAAGGAGGATCCTAAGACACCTACATGATTTTGATACCATATAAAAAATAAACTATAAGACCCATATAAATAAAAATTAAAAATTCAACTACTAGTTATTTGGTTAAACATTTTTTAAAATTTCATTGATATCAGTGTTATAGTTTATATTATATATGCCAATAAAGTTATATACTTGAAACATTTTTAGGTTTCAAGTTGGTGGATTAGATAGATTATAAATAATTATTCACCATAATATTTTAAGAAATTATTTTTATTTTGGACTACTAGTTATATTTTTAATAAATTTTTAAAATTTCATTCATATTAGCCTAATAGTTTATATTTTATAGGACATAAAAGTGACGTACTTGAAGCAATTTAATGTTTCATGTTGGTAGATTCGAATGCTTATAAATAAATTTTTACCATGATTTTTTAAGAAATTATTTTTATTTTGGACTACTAGTCATAATGTTTATGAAAGTTTTATAATTTCATTCCTATCGGTCTTATAGTTTATATTATATAGGACATCAAACTCACATACATGAAAGATTTTTAAGTTTCAAGTAGGTGGATTAGAAAGCTTATAAATAAATTTTAACCAACATTTTTTAGAAATTTTTCTTTATTTTGGACTATTAGTTATATGATTAAGAATATTTAAACATTTCATTTATATCGGTTTTATAGATTATATTATATAGGCCATCAATGTCACGTACTTGAAACATTTTTAAGTTTCAAGTAGGTGGATTAGAAAGTTTATAAATAATTTTTCAGCAAGGTTTTTTAAGAATTTTTTTATTTTTACTATAAGTTATATGTTTAATCAATTTTAAAAATTTAATTCATATCAATATGGTAGTTTATATTATATAGGCCAGAAAATTCACATACTTGAAACATTTTTATGTTTAATGTAGGTGGATTAGAAAGCTTATAAATAATTTTTAACCAAATTTCTTTAAGAATTTATTTTTATTTTGGACTACTTTTTATATATTTAAGCAATGTTTGAAATATCATTCATATATATCTTATAGTTTATATTATATAGGCCAACAATTTGACATACTTGAAACATTTTTACGTTTCATTGATGGTGGATTGGAAATCATATAAATAATTTTTCACCAATATTTTTTAAGAGTATAATTTATTTTGGACGACTTGTTATATGTTTAATCAATTTTCAAAATTTCATCCATATCCGTCTTACAGTTTATATTATATAGGCTAGTAGAGTCAAAAACTTGAATAAAAGATTAATTATGTTGTAACATTAAGTTATATATATATATATAAAACCATACGAACATTACAATAATACATTAAGATTTTAAATAAATAAAAACATAATTGAAATAGAAAACAATTATTGTTTTAGGGCAATGGTGGCATCACAGATGCCGCCTTGAAGCAGTATTTTTTAAAAAAATTTAACCTAGGACGTTTAAATGTTTTTTAGAAAGAGTATAAAAATGTTATCCAAAAATATTCTTCAACATTTCCTAATGTCATCTTCAATTGTTCATCATCTATTCATGGAATTATGAAATTATGAATATTGGATAATGAAATTAAAATGTCGAGTGCATGATAATTTAAATAATAATATTGAAGAACAAATAATTATTAAAATTTAAATCTAACCACTATTGCACATAAAGAACAATAATCATGTAAATAATTATAAATTTGAAATGTGTCAACTTTGACACCATTTGATAGTTTTAGGAATAGTGGAAGCACCATTTACTACTGTTATATTGAAATTACTTGTAATTTAGTGTTTTCAAAAACCACAATAGAAGATCTTCTACATTAAATTTAAAATTAATTTACTTAGATATGAAGAAATAATTACCACATATAAGGTAAAGTTATTTGATAATGTTTTTAATCATCCAAAACCATTTCAAATTACCTTTCTCACACAATAAGGATTCATGTGTAGAATACCTCTAGCACATATCCACATATGCTTCTTTAATCTCCAGACAACGTCAAATAATTTTATAGAGATAGCACAATGTATCAATTTTCTTGCATTGTTCACCTTGATCATCCTAAGATCCATTAGTCTTGATGGACATCTTTTCATTATTGAGAGTAATAAAGGAGTAATTCCCATGATATATATATATATATATATATATATATATATATAGAATTACATTGTGGGTAATGACCCTCTATTCCCAAATCTCAATTAACCATGCATAATAGACATAACTATCAATTTATAAAGATAGGTTTTAGGTAAAAGTATTATTTAATTTTAAACTAGCCACGATATAATACCATAATCATTATTAAAAAAATTTACAGAATAATAATAATAATAATATTTTTTTACTATGTGTGTACTATCTTGCATAATAAGAAATCTTATTTTCCAAGCTTGAAAATTAATATATATCAAAAGACACGGTCTTGGCATATTCAAACGTCTCATTATTTATTTTATACCAAAATAAATATTTTTTATTCACAAATAAATATTTTATTCACAATCCACTAAATAAATATTTATTAAAATACTCTATAAATAAAATAAATAATTTATTCATAATCTAGAGAGTAAAGTTTTATTAAATTATTCAATAAACATAATACATATTTTATTCACAATATAGTTAATAAATATTTATTATATTTTTATGTAATCAAATGAATTATTTATTAATAAATAAAAAATTATTTATTACTTTGTGAATATTTGGGATGAATAAAAAATGAATAAAATTATTCCTCTGTCTTGAGAATAATATATATTCCAATAATAGAAATCAAATATAATTTAATAGATATCAATAGAAACACATAGTGTGTGACCCTCTAGGATTATTTCTTGTTGGAATTAGGAAATATTTACTAATGTCAAAGATTACTGTCTAGCAATGATTAAAGGGAACCAGGAGAGCGAACTTAAAGTCACAATGTCATTAACCACATATGAATGCTAACTATGTAATATATTATATATGTCTTAATATATCATCAAGAAGGTTGCACATTCGTGTCATCAACCTATGTGAATGATACATTCAATTACAGTCCAATAAATATAAATAAGATATAATCTTTCATAAAGATGGAGGGGAAAAATCCTTCCTTGATATAAACATTAATAACATGTCATTTGTGACGCCTCGAACACACTGTACTTCCTTCCAATATATGGAATCAAGTTTTTTTATTAGTAAATCTAAGTGATTGAGTCATGACATGAATCAATGATATTATTAAATTATAAGGACCATTACACATACTCATATATTGGAATATCCAATGATTAAAAAACATGCAGAATCCCAACTAGAAGGTCTGTTCTAATAATCTATCTTCATAGATATTACCAAATAAGAAATTCATAAGAAGAATCCTCATAAAAAAGTACATTCACCTGATTTTCACATACTATATGTCCAATAAATTAATGTTATGTAACCATAGAAGTATATTTCAGAATATTTTCATGGAATTTTAGGGATCTCATCAGAGGTGGGAACCACTATGACCATATCAATATGATATATACTCTAGGAAATTATTAAATTAAAGTCAAGATTAATAATGAATTTTTTTTAACAAGATATTTTATTAATATTGAAATCATTGAATATAAATGTAATCAATGTCAAAATTGTTGGTCCTAAGACACCAAGTCCAACAGGTTGGACATGATTGACATGTAGATAATGGAAGAGTTGACACCAGTGATGGGTAAAATATATATTTTTCTTCCACCAGTATATTACACTCTAATAAGAAAATTAAAATTTCAATTTTAAAACATCTTTACTAGTGTAAATGTTTAATTGGGGTGTTCATAAAATATCAAAAATTTCATTTTAATGACTAATTTTATGTTTTATGGTCTAAAAAAATTGGAATTTTTTGTTTTGATTAATGATTTGATCCATGTATATTTCCTTTGTAATCTAAAAAAATGTACAACATATATTTATTAGATTTTTATTCCCTTTTAAATCCATATGTATTGAAGTTTTAGAACCAATGATGTTTTTAATGATGAATAATAATATTTCAGTAATATTATGTTAATTGATGATGTTCTTCCCACAGTCATTGTTCAATATAATGGTCCACAAGATAGTTCACCTTTTTCAAGATATCCCACTTTTTGGTTCTATTAGATACATATAGATACACCCCATTGTAATATATATGAATATTCTAAAAGGGTATGTCAGGAATCGAATTCATCGATGAGGTTTTATTGAAGAGTGATATATTGTTGGTGAATGTGTTGAATTTTATAATAATGACTTATAATATGTTTATATAATTGTTCTCCCAAAAACGTGTCACAATGAACGGTATATGGGTGACGGTATTTTTAGAAGAGATTTTGTTATAAATAATATAAAAAATTGGTAGTAGGAACACTTTACATTTTACATAATAGTATAGAGGTTTCTCCATATGTTGAAGCCAATAGCATAATTATTAGTATAAGGACCTGGCCTTAAAACATTACATAATCTTGAATTAATTGAATAATTCACATTGAGGATCTTTTTAGGTTTAGAGTTTTAGGGAATTAGGACATAACTATTACATCTCAGAAGATTACAAAGTAGACACTTTTACTCAGTTTCCATTTTTTTCATAAAATAAAAACTCTTAAAAAGAAACGTGTATAGTTCCATGTTTTAGATAGAATGTATTTCCTTGATCCCATACTTGACCCTATTCATATTTTTGTCCTATATAAAACATTTCAAAAACTTAGGATGAGCATAAAAAGCTCAGTAAGGGATATACAAAGAAGGAAAATGTTAGTTTTTCAAAACAACAAGTAAACCATGAATACTTAATCATAAGTAATTGTTTTCACCTTTATGAAGTAGTAAATACTATTAATTTAATTAAAGATCATAACTTACCATTTTTTAACCAAAATATCTCCATAAAACCCATATAAATAATACATAACAGATAAAGGTAACTTGGTACATAAACATACTTAAATGGAATAAACATACGGTTGACTTCCACACATGTAAATAAATGAAATATCTATATGGATGACTTCCATACCCAATTCATCAGAGGTTATAACATAACCACCCATCCTGGTTTATCACGGCACCACCCGTCATTTGGTTTATCACATAACCACCCGTCAAATGTCCAAGTACCATTATAAAATCATAATACATACAAAAAATATAAAGGAAAGAAAACATTTCCACATTTCAGTCACAATATATCACTTAAATATATTGACATTAAAAATCCATTATCAAATACATTTTCAATACCATGGCTTGTTAAGGAAGCCAAAGATCAAGTAATACTCACGGCGGCGGAAAGGTCGTTGTCACCGCATACGTTAAAAGAAACATTCCTTTTTGTCATTTAGTAAAACAATTCATAGAAAAATATTCCCTTTGAATTAAATGAAACGTCAATGGTGTTTATACAATGTATAAAATAAAGTCTTGTATTAAAACAAAATATGCCTCAATGAAAGGAGATTGAGACGAAGTCCCCTACCTCGTGTCTAACTTGACTCGATCATTCTTTAATCTCCTGAATAATAAAATAAAGTTAATTTATACTTTCTTTATAACATTTTTCAAGTTTATTATCCCTTTTATATCACTTATTACCATGTTATGAACATTATGTAATCATTTAAGTTAATAACGGTCATTTTGTCGATATTCGGTACTTGAGTCAAAAATAAATGTCTTATAAGTACCAGTTTTTCATGTAGTAAAATATACATTATCTCCAGAATTATTTTCATGATTTAGATATCATATATATTATATATATCCATTATAAACATGCATTTATAATATTACATAACATTTAGAGGTAAGAAATGACATGCACAGTTCATGGAGACGGTAAGCCGTACGTACGCATGAACGCTACTTTCATTTATATTTCATACTTAATGGAATGACATAATTATTATATAAAGTTATATTATAATTTCAGTATAATATAATATATAATATCATTAACTCCATCATTTATACATCCTAAATATGTAATTAACGATTCAAATCACTTTGAGGGGGAGGTAGTCCGCACTTCCTAAAATGAAATTATCGCGTTTACCCATTTTGGAAACCATTAAGGTATGACATAAATGAGAACTATAGAAGCATAAGGAAAACATATACATAATATATATCATATATAAATACAGTGAAATCTTAAAGGCCACCATGAGAGGCGGTAGGAGTTAATTGAACAATCATCATTTCGTGAGGCAGTAGTTCGTCGTCCAAAGAAATAGTATGTTCATCACCAATTAGATGGAGGTGTGTGTAAGTTTATCTCGAATAATTATCATAACAAAATCCTAGTATATTTAAGATACTGGTTTTGTTACAAAATAAAGTAATAAAAAGAGTTTAGGGGGTTGGAGAAGCAAAATAAAACCAAATAACATAATAGAATACGTTACCTTTTAATCGGGTAACTCCCATTGGATTGAACCAAAAGGGTTTATTTATGTGATTTATGTCTAAGGTAAGGCTTCTATGATTAAGATAGGGATATTGGGAGATTATTTGAGTAGAGGTTGGATGAGCCAATGTGCTTGAGAAGTGTGATAAAGGGGTAGTAAGTGGGGTCTTTTTATAAGTGAGAGGAGGGGCTCTTTTGGAAAGCTTGAAAATACTATTTTATTATATAATGATTTTCTGTTTCTAAAGGTCCAAAAATCGTTATATTAGAAGATAAGGTTTCCCATGTTCTAAATAAAATCTCCAAATAATAATTTGACAAGTTTTGGATATTATTTTAAACATTATCTCCTTAGTTATTTAAATCATTCATTAATGACGTAAAGACTACATCATCATTCTGTCATAAATAATATTATTTATTTGATGTATAAAAATTATAAAACGAATACCATGATGTAGGAAATCTTTTTATATTTCTAATGAATATATATAGTCAAAAATATAACTTATATAACCCCATGTAAAAATTGTTTTAGTAAAATAATACATGTTTGTGACATTTTTATTTTTACTTTAAATAAAAAGTTATTAATGTCATTATCATACCCAAGTGGCTCCATGGGGTCCCAAAATAGACCCATGGGTTTTACTGGTCGGCCATGACTCATAAAATAAGGTTAGGACATGTGTCAAGATAGTTTTATATTTTTATAATATTATTTTTACCTTAAATTACCCTAATTACCTTTAATCGCTGTTAATAAAACTCAAAAGTTACTATTCACCAAAAATTATTTTCATACCATTGAACCAAATTTTACTTACTAAATACAACCATGTATTTCATATTTTTAAAATTCAATTTACAGAAGTGGTGAAATATCATTTAAAAAAAATCAGTTTTTAACTACTTCTTAGTGGTTTCACTATTCATAAAAAATTGATGTTTTTCAGAAAAATACCAAAAATTCACCCTAAGATATATTTGATATTCCAAATTTAAAAATGATTTCCATTTTACTGAATTCAAAAAATAAAAGTTTCATTAATTAATTTTATAATTACGTCCCGCTGTCAAAACAAATAGCGTGTTTTTAAGAAACAATATCTATCAAAAGAGTGATACTTGTTTATGTCCAATTCGAAAGTGAAATTAATTCCAATAACCACCATTATATTAAATGGTAAAAATATATTTTAATTAAACTTTAACACAATTAAAAAGATAATATAAAAATATAAATAAATTAGATTAAAAGGCAGTTTTGAACTAAAATACAACATTTTTCACTATTCATTAAAAAATGAACTTTATCGGAAAAATAACCAAAACATACACAAAGTAAATGTTGATTTCTCATTTCTAAGGAAGAATTTTATTTGTTACAATAGAACGTATAAGTGTGACAAAAACTATATTTAAAGAGGTTTCTCCATTAAAAGGCGATACATTGACCTTTTAGTGAATATTAGAGTATTTATGCTTAAAATTGGATTCATTCACATTTTAAGCCTCTAACATTTATTAGATAATTGTAAAAACATTTAACAAACATATATAATAATATTTTAGTTATTTATATTCATTCCCTCCAATACAATGGCTACATGTTAACTACCTTTTAAAATAATATTAATATAATATTAGTGTGCAACGTAAGATTTCAAAGAAATCTGTTGTTGCGTATCGGGTATGCCATCGAACATAGAAACCCCATTAAAGTAAAATTAATATTTAATACTTATATATTAATAAATATGAAAATGTTTTATTCTTTATTTACCTTGGTTGTTACATCCTTCCCCCCTTTTGGGAATTGTGACCTTGTAATTTTATTCACTTATCAAATAAATGGGGGGTATTTATCCCTCATAGAATTTTCAGATTCCCACGTTTCCTCTTCAAACATATGGTTTCTCTACAAAACCTTCACCTGATGAATTATCTTATTCCGTGACACTTGCTCTCTATGGTCAAGAATCTGGACCATTTTCTCCTCATAAGAGAGATTCTCTTCCAACTAAACAATGTCTGGGCTCAAAACATGAGATGGATCTAGAATATACATTCTCAACATTGAAACACAAAAAATATTGTGTACCTGGGACAATCTTGGAGGTTAAACCACTATGTACACAACTAATCCAACTTTCTCCAATATTTCTTAAGTTACAATGAACCTCGGACTCATCTTTCCATTCTTACCAAAACGCATCACACTTTTCCATGGAGAAACTTTGAGGAAGACATGGTCACCTACCTCAAAAGAGAGATTATTCCTCCTATTGTTCGCATAACTTTTCTGCCTACTCTGAGTTGTTCTCATGTGTTTCTAAATCAATTGAACTTTTTCTGCCATCTCTTCTACCAATTTTGGTCCTATCATCTTCCTCTCCCCTAATTCATCCCAAAAAGCTGGAGTTCAACACCGTTTTTCATATAATGCTTCAAACAGAGCCATCTGTATACTAGAATACAAACTGTTATTATAGGAAAATTCAACCATAGAAATATGTTGGTCCCAAATTCCCTAGTAATCTATTGTGCCAGCATGTAAAATATCCTCCAAGGTCTGAATTGTTCATTCTAACTGCCCATCTGATTACAGATGAAAATGTGTACTAAAATTTAATTCAGTACCCAACGACTTTTGAAGGATTTTACAAAAGTTAGAAGTAGACCTGGGATCATGATAAGATACAATGGATAGGAATGCTCAATGTAACTTGAATATCTCTTTAACATACAAATGAGAAAGTCGATCTAGAGAGAAATTATTTTGAATAGGATGGAAATTAGAAGATTTAGTCAATCGATCAACAATAACCCAGATTGTATTATTACCTCGAGATGTCTTTGGTAATCCCCCAACGATGACCATGGATATATTTTTCCCATTACCACTCTGGCATATGTAAAGACTGAAGAATCCATTTTGGTGACTATCACTTTACTTTAACCTGCTGACAAGTAAAACACTTCACAGTAAAATCAGCAATATCTTTTTTCATTCCATCCCACCAATAATACTCCCACTTATCTCTGTACATCTTAGTACTTCCAGGACAAACTGAAAACAGGGAACTATGAGTCTCACATAACTACTCATTCTTCAACTGTGAATCACAAGGAACACATAATCTCTTCCCAAACCTCATATCACTATAATTATCAATGTTAAATTCAGGCAACTTACCCTTCTGAACCAGCTCTAACTTTTTCTGCAACTCACTGTGTTTCTTCTACGCTTTCTTAATTCAGTATGATAGAGATGATCTCACTGACACCTGAAACAAAATAGAATAACTTACTTCACCAACAACTTCTATTCCAAAGTTCATTAAATCAAAAAAAAGTATCTCATTCCAAATGTAGCATGGTTAATGAAGTATTACTTTTTTGACTCAAAGCATCATCCACTTTATTTGCAGTTACTGGAAGGTAATGAATTGTACAATCATAATCCTTGATTAATTCCAGCCATATCATATGTCTCATGTTCAATTATTTCTGATTAAATATATATACTTTAAACATTTGTGATCGGTATATATTTCACAGTTTACTCTATACAAATGATACCTCCAAATTTTTAAAGAAAAAACAACAACAGCTAATTCCAAATCATGTGTAGGGTAATTTAACTCATGAGTTTTCAACCGATGTGAAGGATATGCAATTACCTGATCATTCTGTATAAGGACACAACCAATTCCTTTATATGAAGCATCAATGTAGATATAAAACCCACCATTTCTGGAAGGCAGTGCCAAAACTGGAGCATTCACCAATCTTCTTTTCAATTCCTAAAAAAAACCATCACATTCTTTTGTCCAAATGATCTTAACACCTTTTTGAGTTAACTTAGTCATTGGGCTAGATAACCGTGAATTTTTTTCAAAAAACCTCTGGTAATAACCTACCAAACCGATGAAACTATGGATCTTAGTTATATTTGTGGGTCTTGGCAATTCTTCAACAACTTTTGTTTTAGTAGTATAAAAAATTATGCCATTTTTTGAAACAACGTGACCAAGGAAAGAAATTTTTTTTATCCAAAAATCACACTTGATGAATTTTCCATACAGTTTATTTTCTTTTATGGTTTACAAAATAACCCTTAAATGACTTTCATGTTCCTCTTTACTTTTGGAATAAACAAAAATATCATCAATGAACACAACCAAAAACTTATCCAATAACTCATTGAAAATTATATTCATTAGATCCATGAATACATCAGGTTTATTGGTTAAACCAAAAGCCATAACTACACATTCATAATGGCCATATCGAGATCGAATCACGGTTTTCAGAATGTCTGCTTCATTTACTTTCAACTGATGGTACCCCGACATCAAGTCAATCTTTGAAAAATATTATGCTCCCTAGATCTGATCAAACAAATCATCGATATGAGGAAAATGATACTTGTTCTTAGTAGTGATGTTATTCAATGCTCTATAATCAATGCAAAGTCTCATTGAACCATCTTTCTTTTTAACAAACAAGACAGGAGCACCCCATGGTGATGTGATAGGTCGAATGAAACCTTTATCTAATAACTCTTGTAATTGCTTCTTTAACTCTAAAAGTTCAACTTGAGCCATTCGATAAGGGGGTTTTGAAATTGGATTAGAATCAGGAACTAAGTCAATAGTAAAATCAAATTCTTGATCAGGTATAATACCAGACAACTCATGAGGAAAAACATCAACATACTCATTTAACACTGGCACATCATTAATCTGAATAGTTCCTTTGTTTTCAACAATATGTGCAAGGTACCATTCATTTCAATCTTTTTCCAGTTTCCCAGCTTCCTATTATGTTATCAAAAGCAAGGGTTCATTCTTGTACACAAACTTAAAATCTTTTGGAAAATAAACCTCTTTAGCTATGCAGTCAATCTTAGCATGATAAACAGAGAGCCAATCCATTCCTAAAATAACATCAAACTCTAATAGAGGAAAAAAAGGTTTGCAGGTAGATGCTCTCCACATAGAACTACATGAAGGTTCTTATGATTTCTTTTTGTCTCAACATTTCGTCCGAGTGTTTTTACCATAAGTTCCTGATTAATATATTGTGATGGAATTCCCAATTTATTAGAAAACTTCTCATAAATGAATGAATGTGTAGAACCTGAATCAAAAAATACATTGGAATAATCTGAACAAACAAAAAGTGTACCTGATACTAATTCATTCGATAGCCCAACATCTGCTGAATTAGTTTCAAAGGATTTCACAACCCCATTCTGCTTTTAGTCTGGCTACTTTCCCTCAGTTGAGCTCTTTATTATACATTAATTTGCATAATGAACCATTTCATTACACTTAAAACATATTACCGCTAGCTTTTCATTGAATTCTTGATCATATTCCTTACAATTACGAGCAATATGACCATACTTACCACACCAGAAGTACTTTCCAGACTTGGATAATCATTCTATAGGATACATTTTACCACACTTCTCATAGGATGGATATTTGGTTTTCTTACCTCCAGGATTATTTGATGAATTATTTCCCTTTGCCTTCCAACTGGACCTCTTATTCTGTTGTTTGTCAAAGAACACCTGATCATCAGCAAACTCCATTTCTACCTTCTTCGCACATCAAACAAGTTTTTTCATAACTTTTGAACTCACGAGAAGCTGATTCCCTTCAATACTATGGATTTAACCCTGAGTAAAAATGGTTGATTTTACTATCAAGATCTCGTATGAAATTTGGATCATACCTTCCCAGTCGAGTGAACTTTTCATCATAAGTAGCCACTGAGTCATCCTATTACCTCAATTCTAGGAATCATTTTTCCATCCTAAGACGAACCACCATAGGAAAATATTTCTCAAGAAACATACTTTTGAATTCATCCCAGTCAAGATCATCAATCTCCTTACTATCTCTGATATTTTTAACCATCGACCACAATTGATCAGCTTCACCTTCAAAATGGTAAACTGTGAGACTAACCTTTTGATGTTTTGAACACCCCAAGACATCAAAAATATTCTCCAGTGATTTAATCTACCCTTCTTCTAGAACATGGTCAGACGATCCTCTGAATTATGGGGGACGTTTTCTTATAAAATGCTCCACTACTGACATGCTCCTCTGTGGTTGATCTGGCTAATTTAATGTATGTATACCACCACCACTTATAGCCTGAGTCCACTATTCCATCACTGCAACAAACTATTCAGTTCTGATTTTGACCATCTCAAGATGCTGATTTGGAAGGTTTTTTTCCTCCTGATGTCATCCCAACATAGCTTCCCTATTTCCTCTATGGAAAACCATTCTAAACATAGAAATATCTTAGGTGAAGAAACATGGTAATCGTTAGATGCTATATTATTTCAATCATACCATAAATTAATTTATGGACTTGAAATTAACAATATTATAACTCTTAATATTACCTAAGCCGACCTTTAATACAAACTATAAGGACTCGACCTTAAAACATTACATAATATTGAATTAAATGAATAATTAACATTGATTATTTTTTCAGGTTTAGTGTTTTAGATAATTAGGACATAACTATTACATATCAAATGATTACAAAGTAGACACTTTTACTCAGTTTCCATTTTTTTCATAAAATAAAAACTCTTAAAATGAAATGTGTATAGTTATATGTTTTAGATAACATGTCTTTCCTTGATCCCATCCTTGACCCTATTCATGTTTAAGTTCTGTGTAAAACATTTCAAAAACTTGTGATGATCATAAAAAGCTCAGTAATGGATACAAAAAGAAGGAAATTGTTGGTTTTTCAAAACAATAAGTAAACCATGAATACTTAATCATAAGTAATAATTTTCACCTTTATAAAGTTGTAAATACTCTTCACTGAATAAAAGATCATTGCTTACCCTTTTATAACCAAAATATCACATAAAACCCATATAATGAACACATAACATATAAAGGTAACTTGGGACATAAACATACTTAATTGTAATAACCATACGGTCGACTTCCACACATGTCACTAAATGGAATAGCCATATGGTCGAATTTCATACCCAATTCATTGGAGGTTATAACTTAACCACCCATACTGGTTTATCACGACACCACCTATCATTTGGTTTATCACGTAACCACCCATCAATTGTCCAAGTACCATTATAAAATCAAAACACATACAACAAATATAAAGGAAAGAAAACATTTCCACATTTCAATCCCAATATATCACCTAAATATATTGACATATCAAATCAATTATCAAAACCATTTTCAATAACAAAATTCATAATAGAATATATGGTATTTATTTTTCCTTTTAAAAAACATTATGGCTTGTTAAGGAAGCCAATGGTTAGGTAATACTCGCAGTGGCAGAAAAGTCGTTGTCACCACATACGTTTAAAGAAACATTCCGTTTTGTCATTTAGTAAAACAATTCATAGAAAATTATTCCCATTGAAAGAAATGAAAATTATAAGGTGTTTAAACAGTGTATAAAATAATGTCTTGTATTAAACAAAAATATGCCTCAATGAAAGGAGATAGATACAAAGTCCCTTACCTCGTGTCTGACTTGACTCGATCATTCTTTAATCTCTTGAATAATAAACTAAAGTTAATTTCTACTTGCTTAAGAACATTTTTCAAGAAAATTATCCCTTTTATATCACTTATTACCATGTTATGAAAATTCTGTAATCATTTAAGTTATTAACGGCCGTTTTGTCATTGTTTGGTACTTGAGTAAAAAATAAAATTCTTATAACTACAAGTTGTTCATGTGGTAAAATATCCATTATCTCCAAAATTATATTCATGATGTAGAAATCATATATATCATATATATCCAGTATATTCATGTATTTATAATATTACATAACATTTAGAGGTAAGAAATGAAATGCACCGTTCATGGAGACGGTAAGCCGTACGTAGGCATGAACGCTACTTTCATTTCTATTTCGTATTTAATGGAATAAAATCATAATTATATAAAGGTATATTATAATTTTAGTATAATATCATATATAATATCATTAACTACATCATTTATACATCCTAAATATGTCATTAACGATTCAAATCACTTTTAGGGGGCGGTAGTCCGCATTTCCTAAAATGAAATTATCGCGTTTAACTATTATGGAAACCATAAAGATATGCCATAAATGAGAAATATAGAAGAATAAGGAAACAATAAACATAATATATATCATATATAAATAATGTGACATCTTAATGGACACCATGAGAGGCGGTAGGAGATAATTGAACAATCATCGTTTCGTGAGGCAGTAGTTCACAGTCCACAGAAACAGTATGTTCTTCACCCATTAAATGGAGGTGTGTGTAAGTGTAGCTCAATATTTATCATAAGAAATCCTAGTATATTTAAGATACTGGTGCTGTTAATAAATAAAGGAATAAAAAAAGTTTAGGGGGTTGGATAAGCAAAATAAATCAAAAGAACATAAGAGAAGACATTACCTTTAAATCGGGTAACTCCACTTGGTTTGAACCATAAGGGTTTCATGAAGTGCTTTTTGACTAATGTAAGGCTTCTAGGATGAAGATAGGGATATTGGGAGATTATTTTAGTAGAGGTTGGACGAGCCAAAAGGCTTGATAAGTTTGATAAAGGGGTAGGAAGTGGGGTCTTTCTATAAGGGAGAGGAGGGGCACTTTTGGAAAGCGTGAAAGTATTATTTTATTATATAATGATTTTCGGTTTCTAAAGGTCCAAAAATAATTAAAGTAGAATATAAGGTGTCCCATGTTCGAAATAAAATCATCCAATAATTATTGGACACATTTTGGATACTATATTAATGTTTGTCTTCTTATTTATTTAAATCATTCATTAATGACATAAACACTACATCATCATTATGTCATAAATAATTTTTATTATTTGCTGTCTGAAAATTATAAAAAAAATATCATGATGTATTAAATATTTTTATATTTATAATTAATATTTATAATCAAAATTATAACTTATATAACACCATGTAAAAATTGTTTTAGTAATACAATACTCCTTTGTGACATTATTATTTTTACTTTAAATAAAAAGTTATTAATTTCATTATCATACCCAAGAGCTCCATGGGGTCCCAAAATTGACCCATGAATTTTATTGGTTGGAAATGACTCATAAAATAAAGTTAGGACAAGTGTCAAGGTATTTTTATATTTTTATAATATTATTTTTACCTTAAATTACTCTAATTACCTTTAATCGCGGTTAATAAAACTCAAAAGTTACAATTGACCAAAAATTATTTTCATGCCATTGAACAACATTTTACTTACTAATTAAAACCATGTTTGTCAGATTTTTTAAATTCAATTCATAGAAGCGATAAAATTTAAATGAAAAAAATCAGTTTTTAACTACTACTTAGTGGTTTCACTATTCATCAAAAATTGATGTTTTTCAGAAAAATACCAAAAATTAACCCTAAGATATATTTTATATTCAAAATTCATAAATGTTGTACATTTTATCAAATTAAAAACATAGAATTTTCATTAATTAATTTCATAATTAATTCCCACTGTTCAAACAAATAGCGTGTTTTAAGAGAGAATATCGATCAAAGGACTGATACTTGTTTATGTCCAATTTCAAAGTGAAATTAAATCCAATAACCACCATTGGATTAAATGGAAAAAAATATTTTTTAATTAAATCTTAAACCAAATTAAAAAGATAATATAACAATATAAATATATTATATTAAAAGGCAGTTTTGAACGAAAATACAACATTTTTCACTATTCATTAAAAATGAACTTTATCAGAAAAATAATAAAAACATACACAAAGTAAATTTTGATGTCCTGATTTTAAAGAAGAATTTTATTTTGTCCAATAGAATATATAATAATGACCAAAACTATATTTAAAGAGGGTTTTCCATTAAAAGGTGATAAATTGACCTTTTAGTGAATATTAGAGTATTAATGCTTAAAATTGGATTCATTCGCATTTTAAGCCTCTAACATTTATTGGATAAATGTAAAAACATTTAACAAAACTATATAATCATATTTTAGTTATTTATATTCATTCCCACCAATACAACGGCTACATGTTAACTACCTTTTTAAATAATATTATTATATTAATAGTGTGCAACGTAAGATTTCAAAGAAATCCGTTGTTATGTCTCAGGTACACCATCGAACATAGCATCCCCATTAAAGTAAAATTACTATTTAATTTATAAATATTAATAAATATAAAAATGTATTATTCTTTATTTACCTAGGATGTTATAATTATACATTTGAATCCATCAAGGGATAAAAGATGGTTATCAAATACACATAATCAATAGTTTATAGGATGGTTATGAGATTATATATATAAAGGGTTATATGAAAATATAAAACCAATTACTGTATGACTTCAATGGCTAGGTAGGAGACCAAACGAAAATGTTTCCTTTTACAATAATTTTTTAATTAATGGTAACAAATTCTATATAATGGAAGAAGATGAATGTATTTTGATAAAAAACTGTAGAGTTACACATTTTTTAGAAGAGATTCTCATTTTCCATTCCAAGGAAAGAAATCTAATTTTTTAAAATATGTTACACTTCAGTGTTATTGATAAAATATATAAGCTGTATTATAAAATATTTCAAGTGAATATTTTTTTTAAATGGGTTGAAACAAAAGTGTAGTTAATGTTGATGAACATGGATTTGTGATGGTTAATTTCAATATGAAAGGTTATAAGGACAATCTATTCATAATGGAATCACTACCAGTGTAAGTATTTTATGTCCTAGATCTTGCAACCAAGAATTTTTCAATTGTTTTATTGGTGATTGGAATAACCTTGGTGTCAGATGAAAATTCTATTAAGGATTATGCTTTTATTGGGAGATCACAATCATTTCATAGATACCCAAATATAGATAATGTTCAGTATTTTAGAAGGGACCATGAGGAGGGGAATTGGATACTCGAAGGAGAATCTAAATTAATTAAACTAGTAAAGTAGAAAATAGATGTTAATGAACATGTTAAACAATTTTTTAATATAATATGATTTCCTCATAATATTATATATTCACAACAAAATATACATGTAATATAAATTAAATTTTTACTATTCATGTAGAAATTACTTGTTCACACACTGATAATACCAATCTGGAGGAATAATGGGTTTTTGATGATGAAACTATATAATTATTAGAGGATAAACAACATGTAGATGAAAACATAAATATCCAGGAAGAATCATTATGTTAACTAGAGTTATCAGGGAAAAGATAAGAGGTGTAAAATTTTATGTTGGATAGAATTAATGTGGCCAACCTAATGAAACTAAGAAGTTAATGTTAATTAGTTATATTGAAGTTACAACTCTAATTCACATTCCAATTGATATAGAAATATGGAGCAATGTTGTGGATTCATGGAATAAAACTATTTGGGGAGATATTAGTGTAATTTTATGATATACATTCTTCATTTTACCAAAAATTTATATAATAAATTTTTGATTTTTAATTAGTGATCCTTTTATGAGTAAATTTATATTATATTGATGATGTAATAAATTTTTCTAATTGGTCAATATAAAATCTCATAGAGGATTTTAGACACTTGTAATGATGATTCACCTTAGGGATGCTGAGGAAAATTTAAACCTCCACACACCTACTATGCATTCACACATTATTAATGAGGAAACATGTAATAATTTGATTAGTCACCATGATGGGGAATCATTTCAAGTTCATTATAATTGATAATATTTTATTTGAAATATTTATTTTATCATGTTTGATTAAAAAATATTAATTTATTAAATATAAAAGGTGTTTATAAAATACGTAACATGCATAAAATCCTATATGACCCTATAATAAAGGATGGGGTACACTTCACTTGATAAGAAAATAGAATGTATTTTAAATCTGTATTAATTTTTTTATACAATATGAAAGAAAATATGAACCTTTATATATATGCAGATTGATGAATCAGAATCCAAATCCACTTCTATCCCACATCATGTTCTATTGAAGGAGGCTTATGTAAATAATGAGGGAAAACTAGTAGATGAAAACACACAACATTATAGTAATCATGTGTAAGTATAACATAATTGTAATTTTTAATTTTTTAATAATATTAAATAATTTTTTTTATGTTAGTATGTTTTTTATATGGTTTTGGAAAAACAATTTGCATTGACTATACCTGAAGAAATTCTAATTTCAGTAGATTTGATGTGTGATGAACAACACAACCATGTTACAGGTGATAGTTTTAGACTATCACCTTTAATATATTTTGAGAAGGAAAATATGTAATGATAAATATAAGATATGATGAAAGGTATACATGAAAAAATAGATGCTTTAAAATATGTTAATATCTAGACAGGTTTGGTAGTCTATTATACGAAGAATAATCAAGTTGAACCAATAGTGAAAAAATGATCAATACATGATGATCCACATGACCCCACCAGTATTGAGGTGATCCATTCCCCTAAAAGACCAGACTTAACTAAGGTAATAAATTTTTTCATAACTGCATATCCTAAATGTGAATAAAAAACATCTGCTAACATTATATTACTAAAATTATATAGGGTGAAAATGTATGTGATTCATATCTACAAACATCCATGAATTGCCTCATTAAAAGAGGCATGGTGTAATATATACAAAGAGACATTCTACCCAATAACAACTCCTACTGGATAATGTGAGAGTAGGGATTCAAGTATATCATGATCCAAGTGAGGAGTTTCATATTCCTCATGATGATCTGGATGTCACCACGACCGATAATGCAATTGGAACTATCATACCAGGGGCCTATAATCTTATAAAGATACACGAGTTGTGTCCTTAAATTTTGTTTCCAATTAAATACATTTAATAGTTGATGGAAAAGGCTCAAAATGAGGTATTGTATTATAGATTGAAAAAATTTAGGGGAAAAAAGTTGGATTAAGACAATATATTGCATAAGTCAAGAAATCAAAAGGATAATATGAGAGTAAATTCACCTGGCTAGTTCCTCTTCCACATAAATTAGCATTAGAAGTTCATATTGATACAACACTAACTGATTTTAATATGTCATAAATTTAATATTGAGAATAAATATTTGGCTAGGCTATTATAGACGTTGTTGGATAAGTGAGTATAAATGAAATTATCATGATTGAATGGATGCGAGTCTCCACTTTTAATAAATACATGAGGTAAATTATCATAATTTTTTTCCAAAAAATGATATACTATGTTCATTATAGTTAAAAACTATTAATTTTTTCTATAGGTGTATATATAACAATAATATAAAAGGAAAATCCTAAGAAGTAAGATCTGAACACATTAATCCTTCTATAATTTCTATAGAAAAAGTTTCTATATAAGTGGTAGAAATTTTAAAAAATATCGCTATAGAGTGGTTTTTGAATAAAAAACAGATGATAAAATCTTCTTTTTTCAAAAAAATCAGGGAAAAAACTCTATAGTCTAGTCATATAAAATAGACATTTATTTTTTTCATTAATTATTTGTTTCGAGTTTTTTAGGAAGAACTAGATTCTCATCATAATCAATTTGGATACCCCAAATGATCATATTTTGGATTTAAAGAATGAATTCACAACAAACCAACAACAAATGACATATACTGTGAATTTTTAATGAAAATAAATCAAAAGATGATAGATAAACATCGAATTATATGTATTACATTATGTTTTTAAAATAATTTTGTTATGATAGGGTGATCTATAAATATTAGCTAAATCATGGTATGAGGTAGGTTACTAAAAACAATTCCTATGTATTTGTTCAAATGGAAATAGATTAAGTCATATATATTATGATTTAACTATAAAAACATATTTCAAAAAAAATTTACTTATTTTGGTCAACGTTTGTTAAATGTTTGATGAAAAATAATGAAAATTATATTTGATATTATGTTTTCAAATTTCTTAATGATATCATATACCATAAACATAAAAAATTCTAAAACACATAAATTTTAAAGGAAAATTACACATTCATTAAATTTATTTTTTATTAATTTATTTATCTATATTTTCTCTATACTACCAATATTTCCAACAATATACACTATCAAATGAAGAAGTGATTTTTTTTGAGATGGGTGGGAAGAGTAAATGGTGTTAGAATTTTTAGTGACATCATGTTTAGGTGATTATCTATTATGTTTCTGATCATGTATAGGTTATGACCATAGAGATACATTTGGGATGTGACACATTAGAATCATATTTCATATACATTATTTTTTCCTAAAACAAAATTCATATTATATTGAAAACAAGTTAGTAAAAATATTATTTTATTATTATATTTTCAATTTCTATCCAATTTGTTTTACATTTGATCCTCCAATAATTCCAATGGAATTTTTACCCTACATATATTTTCCCACTTAAGTTAAGATATAGAGTTGATGATCCTTCCCCACTAATGGTTCATTTTCCTGATGAAAATATAATGACTTTTTTTATTGAGTGTTTTATCTTGGAGTAGTAGAAAAAGTATATTGATAACAATCCACAACATGATGGAAAATCAATTTATAAACATTAAAATCTACCTGTATCTATGAATATTGTATATTTAATATTAAACCTTTAATAACAATTAACTAATCATGCATATAATGTGATCACTTAAATCTTACTATTGTTACTATAATTTGTAAATTATTCTTATAGGTATATTCTCATTCTCCAATTGAGCATGAATTTATTTTAAAACCATTACTTATTTCCTTCCTATAAGGGTTTAGGATGTGTTTTTAGGAAAAATAATTCATTGGTGATGAACCTTTAATGCAAAAAATTAGAATATATTGGTTTAAAATTTTCTTAAAATGACCCATATTTATTTTCTGATGTGTAGGAATCAACTAAATGTCACCCTGCCACCCGATGTGGCCAGTATGACTCAAAGTTCATGTTTTCAATAGAAAAGTGTCATTTTAATTTAAAACTCACATAATATATCCGAAGTTATAAAAATGGTATCAAATTGTTTTGAAAAATTAGTAAATGATCCAATATTCATTTTTATGTGTACAAATCAAGCGCACACTAATCTAACACATGATGTGGTTATTATGATTCAAAGACCGCGTTTTAAATATAAAGGTGTCATTTTAGTTAGTAACTCATGTAACATAGCCAAAACCAATTAAATTTTCTTATATTATTTTTAAAAATTAGGTAAATTATCCACAATTCATTTTCAACTTATAGAAATCAACCTCACATCAATCTGATAAACAATGTGATCTGTATAACTCAATGTCCATGTTTTCAATATAAGTGTCATTTTAGTTTAATACATGAATCACATTACCTAAACCAAGAAAACGAGATACAATTTCTTAAAAATATTGAAAAAATACCCATAATTAATTTGATAAGTGTTGAAATCGACATCACATCCTTACAACTTATGATGTGTCCAATAGGCCTCCAAGTGTATGTTTTCAATATAAATGTGTCATTTTAGTTTTAAATCCAAGTCACATATAAAAAATCAAGAAAACGAGATCAAATTTTTTTATAACATCAGAAAAATGTTCTGTAATTAATTTTTCATGTCTAGTATTAAAAAATAGATCAACCTGAAACACGATGTTATTGATATTTCTCAAAGTGAATGTTTTAAATATAAAATTATCATTTTATCTTAATATGTGTGTCACAAAGCCAAAAGAGAGAAAATGGGAACATATTGATTCAAACTATAAGAAAAGAACAATAATTCAAATTTTATATTAATGAATCTACCACACATTAATCTAATACATAATGTGGTCATCATGACTTAAAGTGTATGTTTTCATTATAAAAGTTTCATTTTTGTTTAAAACACACATCACATAGCCAAAACTGAGAAAAATGTCACAAATTGTTTTCTATATTTTTTAAAAATATTCAAGACTCATTTTTGATTATTAGGAATTGACATCCTATCAATCTGATATACAATGTGGTTTGTATGACTCAAACTGTTAGTTTATAATATATAATGTCATTTTAGCATAAAACACGCATCACATAGCCAAAGGAAAGAAAATTAACTTAGATTATTTTAAAACATTAGGAAAACGACCAATAATACCTTTATAACGTGGAGGAATTTACTACACATAAATCCAACACATGATGTGGCTGGTATGACACAAATTTCATGTTTTAAAAATTAAAATGTCATTTTTGATTAAAATTTGCCTCACAAAGCCAAAACAGATAAAATGAGAATTAATTGTTTTAAAAATTTAGTAAAATGACCCATAATCCCTTTTTTATGTGGGGGAATTGATAACATTTTAATATGACACCTGATGTTTTTAGTTTATATCAAAGTGCGTCTTTTTAATATAAGTGTTATTTTAGATTAAAACACATTTCACATAGCCAAATTGAGAAAATTAGGACATTTTATTTTCAAAATTTAGAAAAATGATTTATAATTCACTTTTTATGTTGATAGATTGACCGAATGTCAAATAGACACACAATGTGGTCGGTATGACTCAAAGTGTGTGTTTTCAATATTAAAGTATCATTTTAGTTTAAAATACATGTAACAATACCAAAAATGAGAAAAACGTTCTTAGATTATTCTCAATATTTATGAAAATTATCCATAATTTATTTTTGACATGGAGGAATAGACAATATATTAATCTGACAGATGATGTAGTTAGTATGACATGAAGTGCATGTTTTCTATATAAATTTGTCATATTAATTTAAAATTCACATCACATAGCCAAAAATTAGAAAATGAGATCATATTGTATTGAAAAATTATTAAAATTATCCATAAATAATTTTTGATATGTAGGAATCAACTTAACATCAATTTGACATATGATGTAGTTGATATGACTCAATTTACATGTTTTTAACATATAAGTGTTTTCCATATCCCAAACTGATCAAATAATGTCATATTATTTTAAAACATATAAAAAATAGTCCATAATTAATTTTTTATGTGTATAAATAAATCACACCAATATCTAACACACAATGTGGCCAGTATGACTTGAAGTGTGTGTCCTCAATATATATGTGTCGTTTTTGTTTAATACATGCAACACATATCCAAAATTAATAAAATTAACACATATTACTTTTAAAAATTAGTAAAATAATCATTAATTAATTTTTGATGTTTTAGAATTGATTCCACATCAGTCCAACACATGATGTGGTTGGTATGACCTAAATTGTATAATTTTAATATAAGTGTCATTTTAGTTTAAAAAGTACACCACATTGTGAGAACTGGGAAAAAGTGATTGGGTTGTTTTCAAACATTATAAAAATAATCCATCATTTATTTTTGAAGTACATGAATTCAACACACATCAATATGATACTTGATGTGGCCGGTATGACTCAAAGTGCATGTTTTCAGCTTAAACGTGTCAATTTTGTTTAAAACATTCATCACAGAGAAAAAATCCAGAAAAATTGTCCATTTTTTTATTATTTTTTTAAAATGATCCATAATTAATTTTGGATCTATAGGAATTGAGATCACATGAATCCGACACACGTTATGGTAAACATGACTAAAATTATGTGTTTTTAATATAAAATGGTCATTTTTGTTTAAAATGTTCATCACATAGCCAAAACCAAGAAATTGGTCTCAGATTGTTTTCAATAATTTGTAAAATGATCCATTTTTCATTTGTAAAGTGTACGAATCATCCTCACATCAATCAAATGGACGATGTGGTTAGTATGACTCATCATGAGCATTTTCAATATAAAAGTGTTATTTTAGGTTGAAATAAATACCCCATGGTCAAAAATGAGCAAGAGATATCATATTTTTTTTCCAAATGTTATGAAAATGATGCATAATTTATTTTTGATTTATAGGGATTGATTTAACATCAATCAAACACACGATGTGGTGGGTATGAATCAAAGTGTGTGTTTCCAACACAGAAGTTTCTTTTTAGATTAATGATAAAATTATTAACAAATATTTAGCAATTAAGATAATTAAAAACATATAATATCATTAATATATTCAGTAATTAACAATATAATGTACATATATTCTTAAATAATAATATAATTGATAATTGATAGTATTATTTTCAATTAATAGTATTATTAAAAACTAATACACAATTAACAATATAATCATTAATAATATTATTAATAGTATAATGTATAGTATCATTAAAATGTTTGATAGTTAAAAATATAATTTATCATATGTTACTACTGGTCTTTTTATTTTTTGAGATAGTGCATTTATGATGGACTGTCATCGCAAAAATTCATTTGTGATGGTAGTATGTTGCTAATTCATTATTGCAAAAAATAAAGTTTCAATTGTGGTTATTTGAGACGACCGATCAGAAATACAATATAAATATGATAGAGGAAATAAAAATCACAAATGATACCAATATTTTTTAAATGATAAATTTTTATGGTCCATCATAATTGATATTATTTGCGATGAAAGATCAGTCTGTCAGAAATACTAAAATTTACAATTAGAAATAAATTTTCCAAAAAACTAAAATATTTAAAAATAATTCAAAAAAATTAAAAAAATTAAAAATTATTATGAAAATAAATTTAACTAAAACATTTAAATAATTAAAATATTTTTAAAAAATAAAAAATATATAAAATAAAATTTAAAAAATATAAAATATTAAAAGAAATTTTAAAAATTAAAAAAATTAAAAAAATAGAAAAATTTAAAATAGTTAAGGAAACTTAAAATAGACATAAATGTAATATATAATTTCTAACATAATATATTTTTCATCCTAATTTATAAAATAATCATAAAACATCACAAATCATCAACTGGTGTTAGGTGAAGGAGGATCCCTCGAATGATCACGGGGAGGAAACTACATACCAGTACCACACCCAAGACATTGCTTATACTCCAGTGTCTAACCATCTCTCTAATTTTGTTTCTCACGCTCCTCACCCCTCGATTTCTTTGAATTCACCGTATCATATCATCATTGATCTCAACCTGTCCTTATACTATATAGTGGACATCAACATTGAAAAAGACTCTCCACGAGCTCCCTTCAAGCTCACTGATGAGGCTATAAAAGTACCATAATAACACATAGGTTTCTGTCTAGAACCAATACTAATAACCTAGCCTTTCTTGAAAACATAAATAGTTTCCTCTATCTAGTGCCCTCATCAAAACCTAAATTATTAGTGAAATTTTTTTTTTCTCTTGGAATGACTCTCTCATGAATAGAATTTGAAGACTCATACATTTCCTTAAAATATATTTGTAAATTATAATAACAAAATTATTAATGATGTAGTTTTTTTAAAAAAATTTCTAACCACAATATGGAATTTTTGATTTATTATAAGTACTCTTATGTTGGGGTCGATATACATATTCTTATAAAATTCTGCAAAAGTTGGGCCAGTAATGTCTTGAATTACATAATAAATAATTTACAGTTAATGAATATAGACATTATAAATAATATCTATTAGTATATTTCATTGATTTATACCAATTTTATGTCTTCCGAACTGATGTGCGACCTCCCGTCTCCCCCAGATCTGATGTCCAGATGATGACCTCTTGCTTGAAGTCTTTCATATATAGTAGGAGAACAATATATAACATACTTGAGTTGAGATATAGTCAGGTCAATGGGTGATGAAAGAGTTGACAAAAATAGCATATACTTTATCTATAGCTAGCTTTCTGAGGATAACTAAAAAATGAAAAAATCACTAATGTATACAAATATTCAATGATTTAGGGATTAGAACTCTTATGTTATTAGCAACCAACAACCATAAATTATGCAAGATAATTTAAAACCATACATGAGTAATTAATTAATATCTAAAAATAATATATTATTTTACAATGTATAATCTAGTAGTTGAACATCTGCTAACAAAAAATGATGGGAACATATTCCCATGACACCCATGGCCCATAAAAATAATTCTATAGAATCACACTATCCTTCCTAACAAAAAAATTATAAAAATGTGAAAATAAAAACAAATAACCACAAATTCTTTATAGAAATTAATTACAAAACATAATATAAAATAAATATATTAAATAATTAAAAATATCTACTTAAACTAGGATCAAAATTGATATATGGGAGTTTCACTAAAATAGGGTTGAAGATCATTAATCATGTATGATCACACCCCTCCTAGTAGGCGCAGCATCCTATAGATTAGATGAATCAACCTCAGCAGCTAGAAGTCTGGAATTTGTGAGAGAACAAAATAGATTATTGGGAGAATATCTACTTTTCTAAAACATGTAATATTATCTGTATAAAACATTAATTAGAAATATAAAATTAAAAAACTAAGAAATACCAAAATATATAAATCTTACTTATATGAAATTGTAAATAAAGATACCAAATAAATAAAAAACTAATAAATAAAATAATATAATAATTACCTATAAATAAATAAAAGAACCTACTAATTTAACCTATACATATTTTTTAATATATATATATAGTATAAAAATATAAAAATATAATGTATAATATGATATTTCTTCATGTCAATAATTTTAGAAAAAGATATCAAAAAAACATAATGGCCTCAAATATGAAACAAAATAGAACATTAGATCCAGCCATCTAAAACAAACAATCATACCTATAAATAATTGATAACATAAATATAAAATATATAAAAAAATAATTTCTTGAATAAACTACATCAATCATAATATTCTTCAACATTTTCATCAAAATTTCTTCATCCTCATCTTCAACATCATAGAATTCTATATGAATTTCAATTTCATTTTCCCTTATTTCTTCATCAACATTATATATATATCATCAACCCTTAAATTGGGGGTTACATCTTTGATATTTATATCTCATTTGATAATAGATATATTTTTGGATGTTTGTTGAAAAATTTCAACACGTATCATTTCCCAAGAAACATTTTCATTTTCAATAACCTGATTATCACGTGATATAATTTTTATTACACTCCACCATTCATTCAAATATCTCAAAACATCACATTAGTTTTCATAATAATCTTTATGTTCTTAATTTCACAACATAAATTCTTAATTTGATTCAATAATTATGTTATATTTAATGTCAAAAACTCTATATCATGAATGAACATGAAACCCTCAATCTATATGAAATCAATGAAATATAATCATTATTACAAAATTTGGTAAAGATAACACAACTCAATTATTTTATCCAACATTCCATAAAATGAAACCTCACTTTATTTATGATGATATACTTTTGAAAAAACACCATTATTTATTGATTTATTTGAGTCACTACATATGCATGTATGGGATCAAAATCAATTATCTACATACCCATTATAAGATACCAATTTTGATGGAGGGATTTTTAGAATGCATAATCATCTATCAATATTATTTTCATGTTGTGTTACATTAAAACAATAAGATGTATTAATAATTGATATCATTACATAAATTATTTACAATATCATTAAATTCAACTTATCTTACCACTCTTTGCAACAAATATGAATTTTTTTTGAAGAAACCTTCAAGAGTAGTATAATTAATTTTAATATTTTTTTGATATGGGCATCATATAATGGAAAAAAAATTGTTTTAAATAAATTTATCTGTTAAAAAAATTTATTAAGATAATAAAACGTTGAACTTATTACACAAATCATGTCATTTAACAACAATTTAGTAGAACATATTCATGAGCTCTATGGGGTTCTTCATCTAAAATCCTTATCTCACAAAAACCACCAAAACAAAGCTCAGTCTGATTTTAAACATTCAACCGGTTGTCTATGAAATCATCAAAAATATCATCATTTCAGTCCATATTGTTATGTTTTAAAGGATATTCTGATTGAAAATAATAAGCATAGAAAATTGAAATTACCTCTTACAATTACACTTCTAAATTTTTCCCTTCATACGATGATTTGTTACAAACATTAATCATTAGTTTTTTCATACATCATTCAAATGGTTACATATATCATAATTTTAATGGTTCTATAAATTTAAATTCATATGGAAAATGAAATATTAAATGTTCTATTGAGTCATAAGATTATGGATAAAATATTTAATCAAATTTACAACAAATTAAAACACAATCCTATTATAAGAAACTCAATGCACCATAATATGATGTTTCTACACAAATATATCAGAAGAAATATGATATTTTTATTATACCATCCCAAATTCAAGAATTCAAAAGCCATCTAAGTCCTTTAGGTAGTAATCATTCAATTATGACATGTTAGTCATGAATTTTAGAAAGTTAATATGCCCATGTCTAATTTAGTGAGAAAAATTTGAATCATAACCACCTAGAAACCTCAAATATTGAATCTATTGACAAAATTGTAAAAAATATCTTTAGAATATGTGTAATATGATTTTGGATTCATTGAATTGTGTGATATTTCATTTTCAAATAATTTATATTGAAGATGTCTATAAATATGGTAAAGATATAACACTTCCTTTACATTATTCTTTTCTTTACCAGGTGTTCCCAACATGGTAAAAAATATGTTATAAAAAAAATATTCTCAATTTGAATTACATCTATGAAGTAATAAAAAAAAATTAGATCAGTATGGATGTTCACAAAGAATACAACATTTTATCCAATTATTATCTCTCCAAAACAATTTTTTTTCATTTATAGTTTTTCCAAATGTAACTGGAAGTATTACAGGGATGATAGAATTTACAAGAATACCTGAGAGAAATATTAGAGGTTTTATCTTTCAATTATATAGTTTGTCAAATTATTTTTGTTTCTTCAAAAAGGGTGATTCATAGGATGAAATATCCAATAGTATCCAAATGGATAGTCACTCTCCAATTACCAAGAAAAAAATTCTTTATTATTATCTATGATATACGAAGATTATTTTGGACCATGTATAATCTATGTAGATAACAAAAAATACATTGAAAAGTCACTGATCATCCTTATTAATGCAAAAATTAGTTAAAAATTCTAATATGAAACTATATCAAATATTGCCACACCATTGTTCCATAATTAAATTAGCTTAATATTTAGTGGTTGGAAATTAATATCAATAATATTCTTTATATTTCCTAGATTTAATTAATCCAAATATATATATGATTCCTTCATCTATATCTAATGAGGTATGTTTCAATGAGTAATGAAAATAGTCCAATAGGAATATTGACTACCTTAGGTTCCAAATGTAAAATAACAATTAGTAGAAAGAACCAACTATATGATGGGTGGTTATGAAAAAATTAAGGCTGAATATGATCAAATTGTTTCCATAATTCACCCTCACATTGATGATTTAAGATTTTACTAATGGAAATATTTGATTTATTCCATGTCATTAATGCATCTATGTCGCAAGACATAAATTAAAACTTTAAATGAGGTGTAATTGGAAAAAACCTCAATTTTTTCATAGTAAATCTATACATTCCTTATTTTTCTCTTTCTACATAGATTCTAAACATGTTGAAAAATTACCTAAAGATTCATAACCATCATAATATAAAATGAATAAATTTAAACATGCATGAATATTATGATAACTAAGACTCAAATTAAGGACACAACAATTTCTATTATATATACTTGAAGGAAATGTATTTATATCAAGAAAATAATATTTAACAAAAAATAATATCTAATAATATTTTTTGAAATTTAAAAATTTAATTTAATAGTCACTTTTTTAAGAGAATTAAGATTTCTCATCTAAAATCCAAGATATAAGGCATCCTCAGCAAATTTCAAAAAATTGGAAAACTCAGAATGTTATGTTTTAGGATATGGAATATCATTCTATGTTATTATTTCCTAAAAATATAGACCAACATACTCATTTATAAAATTCTATTTTTATGGATTAAGACCAATTTTTTTTTTGTTTTCCTACATAATTCTATTCACCATGTTGATACCTAAAAATATAATCTTTTTTAAAACCCAGACCTAATAGATGAATTCAAACATTGTCAATCATTTAGAATATCCTAATATCACATTTATTACACGGATATTTAAATATTCCATTAGAAAAAATACTTAATTTTATAATTAAAATGATATAAATGTTTCAAAACCCTCAATGCAGACATTATATATACTATATTCATTGGGATTTTTTGGATGATTTATCTAATCAAAATCGCATAATATAAATTAGTGTCTACTTAATGTGTCCATATTAATCTAAAAAAATAGAAATAGAAATAATTATTATTGATCACGGTGAATTATTGAAAATTATTATTATAATTTAGTACCTTGAAATATTCTTTGGAATATGATCAGAGTGAGGAACTGGGTTGACATATGATTACAGGGCCCATAGTGGCTCGAATAATATTGAATAAAAATATTAAATATATTATATTTCACACAAAAAATTTCCTAAAAATAATGTAATAGCATCCAAATGGTGTCTCAAATAGGATATTTGATACCATCATTAGGTCTAGGATATAAGGTTTACCCTAGGCGGTACATAACATTTTTGTGTGTCGAGTGATTTGTTACATTGTACGTGAGGGTAATTCATTTAATATTTTTCTTATAATTTTTTATTATAAATTCAGGTATCTCCCAAACAGTGTATCATATGAAAAATAAAGTACCACCATTAGATCTAGGATATGGGGCTTACTATATATACAATGGAACATTTGTGTACAATGAGAGTTTTGTAACATCACACATAATGGTAATTTATTTAATTTTCTTATTATGTTTTTTTACAAAAAATTGGAGTATCTCTATAACAATGTACCCTATCAGAAATATGATACCACCATTAGATCAGGTATGCTGGGTTCACCTTAGGAAGGAAATAAAATTTTTGTGGATTGGGTGTTTGGTTACATTTCATGTGAGGGTAATTCCTTTAATATTTTTATTAAATTTTTTTTAAAAAATTCAAGAACATCCCAAACTGTGTATCATATGAAAAACAATAGAGAATTTTTAAGTTCAAGAAGTGGGGTTTACCCTAGATGTGACATAAAATTTTTGCATGTTGAGATTTTGGTAACATCATCCACTATTGTAATTCATTTAATATTTTTAACAAAAATTGATATTTCTCTATAAAGGTGTATCGAATCAGGAATTTGATATCATCGTTAGATCATAGATTACGTGTTTACCATAGGTGTGAAAAACATTTTTGTGCGTCATGTGTTTGTTTACATTTCTTGTTTGTTATTATTCTTGTTATAATTTTTTTTAAAAAATAACTATATCTAAAACCGTATCCTATAAAAATTAAGAGGACATCATTTTGTCCAAGATGTGATAGTTACCCTAGATATGACCTAAATGTTTTGGGTGTAAAGAGTTTGGTAATCATATATGATGGAAATTCATTTAATTTACCTAATATACATTTATTTTTTAAAAAAATTGGTTTATCTCCATAACGGCGTATCATATCAGAAATCTGAGACCACCACTAGATTAGGGATGCTGGGATTAACCTAGGTGTGAAAAAATATTTTTCTATGTTGGGTGTTTGGTTAGAACACACGAGGGGGTAATTCATTTAATATTTTCATAATAATGTTTTATAAAAAAATTATGTATCTCCCAAACTATGTATTATATGATAAATCAGAGGCCACCATTAGGTTTGAGATGTGGGGTTTACCCTCGATGCAACATAACGTTTATGCACATAGAGAGTTTGGTAACATCACATATGGTGGTAATTAATTTAATATTTTTATTATATTTTTTTACAAAAAACTGAAATATATCCATAATAGTGTAACATATCAGAAATTTTAGAACATTATTAGATTGAGGATGATGGGTTTACCCTAGGCGGGGCATAAAATTTATTCAAAATGAGTGTTTTGTAATGTAATGCATGGTAATAACCATTTAATTACTTTATTACATATATATATATATATTACAACATATATACAATTTTTTAATAAAAATTATTATAATTAATACTACATTTATATGAATTATTTTCAATTTCCAATAGTTGTTATTATTTTATACATTTTTTGCAAGGTATAACAAAATTTTTAGTATTTACTACAATTTTTTTAACTTTAACTAGTTGATAACATATTTTGTTATGTAGTACTAATTATTTAATATTTATAACAAAATACGTAAATAATATTACTAAATTTTAACAATTTCTATTATTTCATATTTTTTCTTTTATATATTATTACAAATTATATAACGCCCTTACCCTAGTTTCCTATAGTCCATGCTTTATTTTATTACATTGTCATATTAAAAGGAAGACTCATCCCAATTTACCAAATATTTTAGTAGTTTTGGAAAACAATATATATACATAAGTTCAACATTACAACGTAAAATGAAATTAAACATATAAATTTCATTGGAATCAACCACAACTCTGAGATTATCCCATAAAGGAATTTATAATATAATTCTATGTATCCAAGGGAAAAAATATAATAAAGGGAATATCTTAGATGATTAGTAAGGGTAAGTAATATAAAGGAATAAATCAGAAACAAAAACACTAAGAATGGGTAGAAACTATAAACACATGCCTTTAAACATATATTTAAGAATAATATGGTAGGAATAAAAGATGAATAAGTAATTCCATATTAAAACATAACCATGGAAATTATACTAGTCTAATAATAACATGGACTATCACTTACATTTTTTATAATGATGTAATGAATAATGAAATACATCCTAACCATTCTATCAAGGCCTCGTGCCAAGACTATACATGAATGAGTAAAAACCCAAAATCATTTGTCTCGTGATACCTACTGATTCACCGAGTGGATATAGAAGGCCCAAACCAAAACATACTATAGCTAATTAATTCCTCATATTAATAGGGATAAATATAAATATTATATATATTTATATTGAAGCTAACATATGAAATGTAAATAACTTTCCCCAATGATTAAATATGACCACTAACCATTCAGAGTAATATGATAAATGGTATCAAGATAAAACATCCATAATAAAAATAATAATAAAAAATTAAATAAAATATTTTATATGACATAATAAAATAATAATCACAATTGAACATAAGAATCAACAAGATTGGTGAAATAGATGAAAATACTCGTATAAATCATTGAGCAATTCTTAAGATAAATAATATTTTTCACTTTGAATGGAAGTGTTTTTTTCGAAAAATAATTGTATAAAAATGTAATTTAATTAAGGTAGTGTTTTAATAATAAAATTACTGATTTTAGAAAATTAATGTTTGAAAAAAACAGATTATAGAATTCCCTAGAAAATATGTAAGATTTAGAGAAATTCCCTTGAACCGGGCTTGTATTTCTGGTAGAATTTTTGAATGATCCTTTTAGAACATGTAACTCACCATAATATACAGAATTATTATGGTGGGTACACGTATATAGAAAATTATAAAATAATTTATTTGGGATAAATAATAATAAATAAGAATTTCATTGAGGAAATTAGAGAATAAGAGTAACCCAAATGAAAATGGATGTTCGGGTATAAAACCCTTACTACTTTGTAATCAATTGAATCATATGCCCCAAAATTAATAATCATAAAGTGATACATTTAATACCATAGAAATAAAGATATTCATGATATTATACCTAAATGGGAATTTTTCATACCCCACACACAAGAAATATTGGTGAACAAAGAATGTGTCACAAAAATGGAAGTGAGATGAGAAAAAACATACCTTATGTCCGAACGTGTTCCACAATTGAACTTAACATCCTGGATAATAAAATTAAATCAATTAATTAATTAATTATGAACCTTATATAAATTTATTTGATTAATTATAGTTATATTATGTTCATATATTTCCTTATAAGTATGTTATATGTTTGAATTCCATCGTTACTAAGTTTTTGTTTCCTCGATTTCAGGAGTAGTTCGCTTGATTATACGTAATGGAGTTTATGTGGAATGGATAAAATTTTCCAAAATTGAATTTATATATTATTAATTAAAACAAATTATTGTAAATAGTTATATATATCATTTGGTTACATGGTATGATGATGGATAATTAGATAATACATTTTGTGATAATCGTTTATATTATTACGACGATTATTGATCATAACGAAATCATTTTGTTTTATCATTGAGTATTATGTAAATATGTTACCTATATACAATAAAAGGGTTATATTATAAATTTTAAAATATGTATCAATCGTTAAAATGGTTTCATGAATCACTTTGAAGAAGAATTTGAAGAACAAAACATCATCTTCCAAGATGGTTGTAAATTGGAACCTCTTGGACGATGATTTCATTGTTAAAATAAAAGAGGGAGAGTAAGGAGATTTTAATGGTTATTAAATTAACAAGATATAATTGCATTATATATATTATAATTTAGTTATAATGATCAATTGGAAGGAATAGGCTAGTATAGAATAAAAAAATAAGATAAATTAAAATGATGTATTATAAAGTGAAAAAACAAAAAAATAATTAAAGAGGAGTAAAGAGGAATCCATACCAAGTCAATTTGAACGCAGATCTTTAATAAATTAGCTGCTATGGATTATCTCGAAGGGGGTGGTCACTGGTCCTATTCCATGAGATGTTTGGTAGAAGGAGGTGAAGGGTAGTGAGAGGAAGATGGGGGGGGGGCTATACCTTTTAATTTATTATTAATTTGGAATGATTAATTGTGATGGAATTAATCCCATCACAAAAAAATATTATCAAAATTATTTACGATAGATATTTTTGCCTATTGAAAATACTTCCTACATGATGACTATTAGTGGTGGATATAGTATTACTTTATTTTTATCCATCTATATAGATTTTAAATCTTGGTGATAGTAAATTCTTGAAAAATTATTTGAGACATATCATTTATTCTATTGCAAATGATGACATTTTACGATGGAATAAATGTTCCGTCACAAATAATTTCTCTTCAGGGACTATTTTCAATAGGTTAACTTCTTATCATAAGTAAAACATCGTAAATATCATTTATTATTGAATTTTAATCATTATATAATATTAAAATTTTAATTTTTTTAATTCTTTATATACTGTTACTAAAATTAACATTTGTATTGTTGCATGAATACGATTTTGTATAAAGGTTGATCATTAAAAAAATATTTCTATAAGAGTTTTGATTTTATATATTGGGTTTTTATATTTTTGGATGAATTTTAAATATGATTTCAATTTAAAAAATCATGTTTTTAAATTGTGAATTAATTCATGGTGCAATGTAATATTTGTTTTAAAATTTAATTTTATATATATATGTATTCTAATATAATTATTTTTTCTAATTTATTTTGTTCATATAGGGATGTTGTAGGGGATATAACTTTGCAACATATTTTATGGCCTTTATCAGCACTAATCTAAGAGTTTTTATGGGTTACACACTTTTAAAGTCACTTAACATGTCAAAACTTCATAGAACTAACAAAGCCATTTTTCTAGCGCTGATAGTAGTCATTTATATAATGGTGGTTACTATTTACCATATTCCCACAACCATGATGTGTTATAATTTTTCCTCCTACTATTTTCACTAGAAAAATGATATAAATAATAACCATGGAATGTCTTAGGGATAACATTATGGATAAGATTTTAAGAATAACCAAGGGTCATCAAATACAAGACTAGTTTTTACTTATTATATTTGATATAACGATTTTGAAAGGGCATGGATAAGGAAAAAATAAAAAGATAAACTATAGAATATCAAGATGAGTAAAAATTAAATCAAATGCTGAATAATAACTAAGAAAACATAAATAAATATTGGGACACATTATTTAATGCTATTCACATCCTTTTGGATCCAACTTGTATGATAGGAACACCACAATACACTCAGTTTTTATTATGCTCAATATAACCAAAAACAAACAATAAGTGAATCAATTTAGAAATAATTAATTTTAGGTAATAAAATATACTAATTAGATAACCAAAAAAAATAATATTAGTGCTCTTATATATCAAAGAAACCCTTACCACTATCCAGGAAGGTTTATTCTACTGTTGGTTGAATGTATAGATCCTTCTCCAGGATTTGAAATCACACACCATAGGTTAAACTAGTCTAAGTCTCCACTAAGGAACATCTTGGGTTGTCTCACAACACCTATTCTCATTAATGGATCATCCAAAAAATATAATATACCATATCTTTTGAATTTTATAAAGAAGATCGCATAGGAAACTAGGGATTTCCTATTACCAGATGAGTGATATACACCTGGTATCTAATGTGTGTGAATGATTTGAAGTGACACATGGAAGAGGAAATCAAATCCCATGACTAGGTAAGTCATAAAAACAACCTATTAAATGTAATAAAGGCCATGTGGCATGCATGAACTAAATGAATGGATAAGTAACTCTAGGTGGAAGTCCCATATGCAATTAGAGGGTCCATAAAACAATATCAAGGAAAGATCACTGCATCATACCATTCCAGTGTCATGAGAAAAAGTGGGAGTGTAAATTTAAGTAGGTAGGATCCCCAAGTAATAGGACCAAATTTAAAAATATAACCCAAAAATGTATTCAACATAAAATAATTTCAGATAATTTTATATTCATGTATGAAATGAAAACGATAGAAATAATTGAATACAATTTCATATTGAAATTAAATATAAAATAAACCATTTTAATATAATATTCATTAAGTTATTTCACCTATTATAATTTAATTGGAACCAAATTGACTAAGTCTAATTTGTGGTTGAATTTAGAAAATGCCCTGACCTTATTCATACTATCATACAGATTGTCATCAATTTGTATCTTATTAACACACACAGTTCCTAATTCATGGAATATCAAATAAAATTTAACCTAATGTCAAAATTATTATACCTACCATGGGTTAATCTATATTTAGAATGGTGTATGAAATATTCACTATTAGGGTATACTGTAATTACCCAATTACTCTTACTACGTTCAGAAAGAAAATCGTTAATCCCTATGGCCATTTTGTGAGCCTAAATCAAGGAATTATATAAGGATTAGGTGGTTGAGGAGGCCACAAAATATGACATATTACATTTATAGGATATTCGTTCTCCATATGAAGTAAATATAAAGCATGTTAGGGACCTGTGGGAATCTATATTTCCTTCATAATCTATCTTTTACGTAACCAACAACTAGGACATAAATATCCACATTATTCCATAGAATAAAGAAAAATATTGAAATTCAGAAATATATCTATGTAAATATTTTAAAGAATGAAAATGTGTCTTTCTAGGATTACTCATAAACCCTATAATAGTACAAAAAAATATTCAGTATTAGGTCATGTGAAAATGATAGCATACAAGCTCTACCTATATTGTTGTATTTTATCATGAGAATTGTTATCTCTATCTTTATTATTTCCCTTCCTAACATATGAATAAAATTTCGATTTCCTTTCATTTCAAACAACAAAATCAAATGATATTTATAAAAAGTGATATGTTTGATATCCTTTCAAATGATAAATAAGTCATCTAAATATAGTAGAAAAAAAAGAAAAAAAATGATTTGATAGTCATAAAATTATACATGAATCATGTTTATTTATATTAAAAAAATTTCTAAGTATAAATGTATCAAACATCATATACCACTAACAAGATTCTATCATTGGACCATACAACGATTTGTTGAGATGACATACCAGATTAGACTAGACATTATTTGAATAACTATATTGTGGTTTCATTCAAATGGTCTCATTTATGTCACCAAGAACGAATGATATTTATTCTTTTATCTTCTCAATGTACCAATGATAATTGTTTTCAAAATCATGTAATAACTAGATTGATGAATGTTTAGCCGCATGATAATTGTTTTTAGAATTTTCAAGTCTATCCATTTAGAAGAAACCTTTGGCTATAAGGCTGGTCTTCAATTTTATTTTAATCTCCTTGGAATTATATATTTTTTATTTTAAAAATATATTTTTACCAATATATTTATAATTATATGGTTTATTAACAAGAAACCATTTTTTTCTTTTAAATATTTCATTTAATAATCCATGGACAAGACAAATTTCTTGAAATATATATAATTTATGGCTTTCTTATAAGTATGGGTTTCCTTGGACTAATGGTTATAGGAAACATGGAGAGGAAAGGAAGCCATGTCATACTAGATAAATTAAGATGGTGGTTTGGTAACCCTCCTATATTTATCTCAAGTAAGATGGAAATAAAATTCAGTCTACATTGTATCAAAATTTGATTCAATAAGAGAATAAGGATTATTATGGTTTTGAGTAAAAGGTTATAATGGAATATGATGAATTGGGACATCAAAATAGATTATATTATCAGTTTTAATAACCTCACTTTGAATAATTTTATCACTATCATTAATCACAAAACTTATATTCAGGAACTACAGAATCATATAAGTCTACACCATAGATTATAATGGAATTTTGGTAACCTTGTTTGTCAACCCATAGATTATATACCTTATCCCCATTAGGATGTCCTATGAATATACATTTAAGATAATTATATACTTTTTTATGACCATTATCAATTTTATAGTTTGTTTAACCCAAAACTCTTAAATAAATACAGTAAGGGGGTTGGTTACACCACAACACTCGGAGAGTTTTACATAAACCAGCGGAATAAGTACATAAATTTATATCATATAATACTATATATGTAACTATTCATAGAATAATTTGGGTATCCATGAGTATGCTAACATAATGCAGATTCTTTCTTGTACAGTTTAGTTTATATGTTCAGCTAGACCATTCTACTGGGGTGTTTCCCCAATAGTCCAATATCGTACTACAACTTCATACTCAAAAAATTAGATGATGTCTAAGGAGAGATAAATTAACCCATAATCGTTTTATAGCATGATGTTCTCTACAAGGCTAGTTCTAAATAAAGAATGTCTGGTATTTTATGTTTTCAAAGACATCAAACATTTTTTGAAAAACATAAATCCACACTCTTATAGAGAAATCATCGATGAAGGTTACAAAATAAGATCCTCCACCATTAGAGGTTGTCCTATAATTTCCCTATAGATTGGAATTGTAATATTCTAAAGGGTGACTCCTTTTAATGGAAGAACTATTAAATAAAAATCTATTTTCCTTTCCAAGAACATATTCTTCACAAAATTGAAGCTTTATTAGTGTATTACCAATCAACATCTCATTCTAAATAAAAATCATATAGACCTATGAAGCTTACATTACATAATTATTAATGCCAAAGAATATTGTTTTCTGTATTGGTGAAATATGTACTACATAGCTGTCTATAGTATATCATTTAATCTAAAACATTTAAACTGATTACAAGAGTCCCATTGATTAGAGTTATATATCCCTTAGATATACATAGATGTTCAGCATAATACATGAAAGTGTAACAATTCTAGTTATGTACACCTAAAAAATCGATGTTCATGTATAGGTTAGGGACCCACATTACATTTAGTGAGGTTAATAAAGAGTTATCATTAAGCTATATCATAATTGAGAATTAACCCTTGACTCTACTCCCCAAGTTATTTCATAGAAGAACTTCCACAACAACTCCCTCTGAAAAATCAATGAAAGAATCTCTAACTCATAAAATGTGAAAGGAGAATCCTAACTCTAGAACCCATTCATTATACATAATATTAGTCATAACCTTTAACACCTTATCAATTTCATAAAAAAACAATTAAAAAATATTGATTAGTAGATTGACCCAGATTAAAACATTGTTTCTGTTTAAGCTTGTGGAACTATAGAGAAATGTGTAATGGATTTCCAAAAAATAGATGGTAAGCAACATGGCCTCAAAATTTTATATATGTTTAGGTATGATAGTTTTAATTCAATCTCTCGAATTTTATTCTTTCTTCTTGTTCTTATTCTCAGGTCTACACATAGTAAAAAGGATTTCAACCTGAGACTTTACTTTAGGGTTGTCATAAAATTAATTAGAATTTTGGGTTGAATTTTATTCTTATAAATCTAAAGAGTCTCATTAATACATCATGGTGTCTACTGGAGTATTATAGGAACAATAAAGTGAAATTAGAAAGATAATATCATGATATTTTGTCTCAATTTCAATGTTAATAATGGATAGATCTAACACAATATTGTTAAATACATTATGGTGCACACAAATTATAGTACCTAAGTGCATTTTACAAGTAAAAAACCTATTATTATTATGAAAGTGACCAACATGAGAAGTATTAAAATGTTGTTTTCTAGGTTTCATCTATATAACAAAATTGGAAATTTCCTGAGCTAAATCTATAAGCACTTTATCACGCATGGATAAAAGTATCAAGATATTGGCCTTTTTTAAAATTGTTAGTAGGGTAATATTGATATATAGTTATAGTTTTAATATCATTATAAAGGGAAAATATTAGTTTTTATAGGTCCATGTAATGCATAGTTGAGTCCCTTCTATAAAAGTAGGTCTCTCATCATTATTCATTGAAGGATTAAGTCATTGTCACCATCAAACTTTTCTATCTTATATTTATAGGATTCCATTATTGTCATTTGGTTGCTTTGATACCATTTTTTCTGAAAAATCATAAGGATACACCCCGAATAAATTCTGAGGATCATAGAATATTGGATTAGTTTTCATATAATATGTTTTTATAGAATGATTTTGAATGGATGAAGATTAGAACAACAAATAGAGGGAGAATTTGGAAATTAAATATGTGTAAAATAAAAATATAAGTTATAGATAAAAGAATAAAATTAAAAACAAGAATGGGACAATGGATTTAAAATAATTCAGATCCTTTGGGGTCCTACGTGCATGAGAAGAAGACCACAATACACACATTTATTATTAAGAAAAAACCACAAAAAACAATATTTAAATAAAAAAAACATTTCACAAATTCAATATAGTTGGAGATACTAAACAAAGAACAAATTATAATGAATAATATAATATTTTTATAGCTAAGAAAGACATAAAAATATCTAGGAAATATTCTTCAATAGTAGGATGAAATTACATATCTTTCTTCTAGATTTGAAATTGCACACTAGAGGGGAACCTAGACTAAGTATCTACCGAAGATCATATTTGGGGGTTCAACCACACCTTTTCTCATTGAAGAATCGTCCAACAAAGGATTACAGGTCAAATATGTGATATTATACAATAATGATCATATATGGAACTAGTTTTTTCTCTCTACCTTATATGAAAAAAAACCAGGGACAAAAAGTGAGGGAGTGAGGTAAAGATACACACAACATGGGGTATCCATTCCCCTAATATGAATAGCATAAAAAAGATAAAAAAAACTAAAAAAGGCCACTAGGAATGATTTAACAGATTGAGTAGAGATGTCGACATAGGTGGAAGTACATGATTTAATGGGGGGGGGGGGTCCCTTAATAAATTTTAAGTAAATAACGACACATTAGATCATTGAGGGAGTATGAGAAAAATAGAGCAGGTCAATCTAAATTGTTAGAATCTTGAAGAAACAGGTAAAAAATTCTAGGCTCACATGAAAAAAATACCCAATAATATAATGTCTATAAAATAAATTTAAATTACATTCCATGAATGTGTGAAATGAGAAATGATATAAATGAATAAAATTTCATATGATAATAAAAAAACAATAAGCAATCATGTTTCACTATGTTTCGTTATTCACTACCATTTTACATATTCAATAATGTCTTGACAACTATTTCTATGACATAGTGCCATCTTTCAACATTTCCTTCTTCAACAAGTATCGTGATGTGGGTTTCTTCTTCATTTTTCATCACTATTAGTTGAAACGGATTCAAAAAAGAACAATAACATAGTTTCATATAAATTCCTTTAAATTAATATCTCAATATACATTCTAGTTCAATTTTTTAGTTCACATCATATCACATTTCATTATAATTTCGCATTTTCATTCCCATTTTTTTAAATTTTTTGAAAAGAAATTATAAAAATAAGAGTAGGTATAAAATAATTTGAAAATTAAGTTGTAATGGAATTGGTTGCCACAGTGCCTTTTCATTGGATTGTTGACATGGAAAAGGAATTGATTCCCTCAACTACATTTTACTTTTATTAGGTGAAAGGTCTTTTCACCCATAACTCCTTTCACTATAGAAAAGGTGAATGTCATTATGAGAATCAAAGCCTTCCACCCTACCCATATAATAATTGATTCCCCTCTCATAGAAATCTATCTCTCTCTAAACATCCATCATTTTGGCTCTATCTCTTTCTAAAATCCTCTCAGGTTTTTATCATTTCCCCATGATTATTTTGGAATCCTTAAAGGAGTTTAAAATTTGTGAAGCATCATTTAAGGGTATTTTTTAATATATTTTAATGTTTTACTTATATAGTTTCTCAGTTATTAGATTATATAAATTATTTTGTTTACATAGTTTTTAATTTAATTAAATATAATTTTTAAATAATAATTAATATTGGTGTTTCATTTATTATTATTTAATGATGACTATATATTAATTAATTAATAATATTTTATAGCTAGTATTATTATAATTACTATGAATTAATTATTATTTAATATCATTTATTATTTTATAATAGGTACTAAATAATAATTAAGTACTTAGTAACTATTAATTAAATAATAATTATGTAAAAATTGATATATAATTAACTTATAATAATTTATTAATTAATGAATTATTTATAAATTATTAATGAATTATTAACGAATGATAAAAAAATGATTAGAAAAATATTAACTAATGATTAAATAATGATTGAATAATTTTTAAATAATGATTAAATAATTATTAATTAATGATAAAATATTGATTAACTGTTGATTAACTATTGATTAAAAAATTATTAACTGATAATTATCCTTGGAATAATATTATATTTAGGAATTTGTAACTGATAATTAAAAAATATTTAACTAATGATTTAACAATGTTAAACTAATCATTAACTACTAATTAACATATAAATAAGTAATAATAAAATAATAATTAATTATTAAATAATAAATAATTAACTAATTAATAACTAATGACTAACTATTTATTAAAAATTAATTAACTATTGATTAATGAATGATTAATGAGTTATTAACTGAAAAGTAACTAATAATTAAGTAATTATTAACTAATTATTAACAACTATGTAGCTAATGATTAACATATGATTAACTAATGGTTAAATAATAATTAACTAACAACTAGCTATTAAGTAGCTATTAATTAACTAATGATTAAATACTCATTAACTATTACTTAGTTACTGATTAAATAATTAATGCATAATCATTAACTAATGGTTTACTATTATTAAATATAGATTAAACAATCATTAACTAAAGATTAATTATTCATTAATTGTTAACTAGTGACTAACTAATCATTAACTAGAGATTAACTAATGAGTAACTAATCATTATATAATGATTAACTAATGACTAACTATTAATTAGTTAATAAATTATTAATTAAATTAATGATAGTTAGTAAAAAAATATTAACCTGGTTACTAACAATTTATAGATCTTATTTACTAACTTCATTACCATTAAATAATTTCTCACTTTTTCCATCTTTAACCTTAAATGACTTTTCCTTATAGTGATTTTTTCTATCAATAAACTAATAAATTATAGATCATGTTGTTATCCAAGAAATGAAATCCCTATCCAGATAATATAAGTGGATGTGGTCTCTATAACAGATTCACTCATGGTAAATAACCATGAAAGGGGTGTATTGGCTATTAAATAAATAACCACACAGTCCACGAAAAAGATTAATCACTGCACACTTTGTTTAACACTCTAGAGTGATCTAACTTGGATGATTCAGATTCTATTTACTCCACCAAAATCACAATAATAAATATCATTAAATACCATTGTAATATTAGGGATAAGTATAAATGTAAGAAAATATTCTAAGATATCTATCTAGTAATGACTATGTGGTTATCTAATAAATGGAATCTGTGTCTATATACAACATGTAGGTGTAGTCTCTAGAACATATGTACTTTCGGGTAATAAAACAAAAAGAGGAATATTTATTTTTAACTAGATCATCAATTAGTGCATGAAAAATAGGTCGAACTGTACACTTGGATCAACAATTGTGAGGGTTCTGCTTTTGGGGATTCACATTATCTTTAATCCTCAAAACATTAAATAATGACTATCCTTATAAATATTTATTAATATTATTGATGAGTCTGAATATTATAATACATTGTAATTGTTTTGTAAAATAATGATAGTTTATTTTATCAAGAAAGTGCATCACTGTATGGATATTATAAGTTAATTCATTATTTGGGACCGATTCACCTAATAGAAATAACCATGAAAGGGGTGTATTGGGTATTAACTCAATCATCAATTGTTTCATGAAAAAGAGTCCAAATTGAAAACCTAGTATGATGCTCATGGGGGGATCTTATTTGGATGATAAAAATTATCTTTATAAATAATATAACTTATAATTATATTTTGGTTCATTAAAATAACTGTAAAATATTATTCCAATGTCAACCATACATTATTACTCTTAATAGTGCATATTGAATACACTATTGGAATAAGGATCAAAACCAACTTTTCCAGAAATACGATTATGTATTCCTGTTTTTATTTCTATAATTAATTTTTTCAATAGGATTAAGGAGATTCATATATTATACAACCAACATGGATGGTTATTATATATTATTATGATACCCAAATATAACTTCAATAAAAAATTCAAAGTCATTTAAATACAAGTTCTGATCAAGAGATCCCATCTATCAACTATATAAATTTTCAATTCCATGAAAATTTATGGGATATAAATTATCAATTCAATGATGATAACTTATTATAATACAAAAATATATTTAACCAATGGCCCGATATTGATTTTAGAGAGTTATACATTGAGGTCTATACTATCTAGTAGTAACTTACTATTGTTTGATTCAAAAGGCATAAAATATTCATCAAATATGGTCCATCCCAAGAAAATGTGACTTTTCTATATCTTAAGAAAGATAAAAAAAATGATAAACCAAATATGATACAAGAGAATTTTTATGGTGATAAATTATCTACTAAAGGAAGAAAAGGTGAAAACATTGATTATAGGGAGGATTATTGAGAAGTTGGGGAATAATATTTTAGTAATGAAATAGTTTTACATCATCCTCAATGCATGATAAATAATAAACCACTATTATAATCTTTATTTAAGGTTACAAAATGTTTTAATGAATTCAACAGGATGAGTGTGACACCTAAAATAGAGTTTCATCAAGTTAACGAACAATTATTTGGTTCAATAGACAAAACATTATACATTGGAAGATATTTTCCACAAAATTATGCCCGAAAAAGTATACATAAATTATTTCATATTGATATATAATGTATATTTTTAGTTCATGATCTATAGTAAAAAAATACATAATATGATAAGAAATAAATGATAATGATTATATATTTCACTTAAGGTAGATTCCTGACATTGCAATTGGGTGGTGAGGGATTTCTATGACTGAGGGATCTCATAATTTTCTGCTTCCTAAACTGACATAAGATCATACAACCTTGTATGTTGTATTGGTGTCATCTATCACTTTCAATATGATCAAGACATTTAAAGATGTTTCTGTAGGTCTCGTGTGGGAGAGGATATAAAACTTTTTTAGATACATGTTTTCCTTTCAAAGGGAATGTATGTTGAAATAGAAGAGAATTTCCTTGGTGCATGGTTATTGGGATGTCTTTTATTGTTTGTGGCCATAATTTTAAACATTAATAAGGGGAAAGACCAAATTTTCATCTACCTTGATATAAATAGTCATGTATCTCAATATAATTGAATTCATTCTTCCCATGCTAAATTTTATCTGTTGTTCTAAAAATTAATTTCATGTATTTAAACATATCGTTTACATATAAAATTATTTATATTTATGGAAAATTTCTACCTAGAATATACACTTTAAGATTTTTTGATTACAGTAACCCATGATGGTTACCATAAACTCACCATCATGAATTTTTTATATTGGAGAAGGAAATAAGGATTCTTTTAGATTTTTGTACATGGATCAAACCATAAAATTTACATATTCTAGCATCTTTATACTAGAATTCATTTATCACTATCCCAATGATTTTTTAGGATTAGTGATTTAGAGAAGTAGCCCAAAAATCTTATATAATTAAATATTACATAACATGTTTTACAACTCCACTAAATATAAATTTTACCAATAATATGATACATTTAATATAATACTAGTTTTATATTCATGAAAAATATTCCAAACGTTCAACTTAACTTATTTCTTTCCCTTAAAAATATTTAAACCCTATGAAAAATATTTTAAAATTTGGATGAGCACATAAAATATCATTAAGGGAAATAAATATAAGCAAGATATTTTTTTGTCCATTTAAAAAACATGAGATCCCAAAAAATATTCTTGAAAACATTCCTTTTTACCCAAAAGGGTCATAATATTTTCTATAAATAATAGATAACTAATATACATTTTGAAATGAAATGATTTCCATGAAAACCAAAAAAAGTATTAAAAATTAATGTATGTTCTTTGGGACATCATAAAATTAAAACCATTACAAAACCCTTACAAATTCGAATAACCATTCAGTCGACTTCCAATATAATTCTCTATAGAACAAAATAATTACACAATGAATTATATCACTATCTGGGCGAAACTATCGTGTAAGATATAATGGGCTCACCCAGCTCTATTTGGTAGATTCCATTATATAAGACATAATGAGTTTACTTGCGAGCTATAATGGGGCTCATCCCATCACAAACAATATCTATGGTCCAAATCATAAATAGAACCCTTGAAAAATATTTTAAACCCATTTGCAAAAAAATTAGAAATGGAAATTTCATTTTCTACTAAAAATCAATTTTCAGTACCAAAATACCTATAAAAAGGGAATTCTGTGTTTTATTTATGAAAACATGAAATATTTTAAAGGAATCAAAACATGAAAAAATGGTTATGGAAGTGGGAAAAGATGACATTGCTGTATATCTTAAATGGAATGTTTCTTTTTTCTTTTTCCAGTGAACATAAAATAATTATATAAAAATATTACTTTTGAGTTTTTCTAAATAAATAATAATGAATAAAGAGAAATAAAAAATAGTTTATATATATTTTATGTTCATATATAAAAATCAATAAAAATATTTTAAATATATTGTCATGAAAGAAAAATATTTAGAATGGAAAGCTTTAAAAGAGTATTTTTAAAATAAAGTCCCTTGACTTGAGTTTGACTCATCAAATAAATTATTTATCCTCCTAAATATAAATATTATGTTAATTTTATTATTCCATAGTGAAAATTTTCAATTTTATTATTCCATTTATTTCACTTATTCCCATGTTAAAAAAATTACTTATTTATTTATGTTCAGGTCAGATGTTTTGATAATATTCGTTTCATAATCCCAAAATGAATTCGGAATGTAGACTATGGTCAAATAGGAAATTAGTAAATACTATATATAATAATAATCAAGGAATAATTATAATTTTAAACAATAATTATAATTTTAAATCAAAACATTAAAAATAATTATTAAAAAGGAACTATGTTATAATCATGGAGATGGTTGGCCGTATGTATGAAAGAGTAATGTTTCTATTTTAAAAAAAATCAATATATAAAGAAGGTAAGTATTATTTTATCTTAAAAAATGATAATTATATAATTAATATCATATTAAATTTTTAAATAAACTTATATATATCATGCAAGTTATGTGGTAATAACAAAAACGTCACATTGCTTCGTGGAGGTGGTAGTCTACACGAATGCACAAACAACATTATCATTTTTTATTTAATGGAAATGTGAAAATCTAAATTGTATTTTATTATTTCATAATTATTAATATGTCATGAATATCATATATAAATATTTATTCCATTATTATTACCAATATTCAGAGATGGATATGGGAAAATAAATCTGTTAGCGAGGTAGTAGTACATTGTACACCTGAATGATGGTTTGATTTACCATTTTATGTAAGATAAGATGGATATGGGTTGAATAAATATCATAAAAACACTATATTATATTTAATATACATTTCTTATTATATAATCATGGTTAAGGATGATTTGAAGGATGTGTAAAAAGAAATAAATCTAAAACATGTGAAAAAAAACTACACATATTCATTGGAAGGTCTCCTTTCACTAACACCTTAATCCCTAAAATATTAGTATTATTCATAAAAAATTACCTCTTGAATGAGGGGAGGTATTCTAGGAAGATATTTGGATATGTTTTGGATGAAAAAATTGGGGTTTTAGGTATTATGTAAAGGAAATAAGAGATTCCCTTTTATAAGAGAGGGGAGGGGTGGTTAGTCACTAAAAGTTACTAATATTCATTGTTAATATTTTAAAATTCATGATATTAAATGTCCACAAAACCAATGTAAGTGCATTTTATTAATTGAACTATACTCTACATTGTTTGTGCAATTCATTGTTAAAGAGAAAATTTTGGACCAATTAATCATATATTTTTAGAAATAGTTATATTAATTATTTTAATTTATATTCTGGGATATTATTGATAAATTTTATTGGAACATTTTATCTTTTAGGATGGAAAGATGAATCCCAAGGAAAGGTGGATATTTTTTTGGAATGAATGCATATTTTTTTGGATAGATCATAATGGTACTAAAGCCCACCAAACAAAAGTGGGGACAATAATACAAACCCAATGAGGTAAAATTTTAGTTTAAGAAATATAAAAGTATAAGGATAATTTAATTAAAATATGTAAAAAGATAATTTGGTAGTTTCCTTGATGATACCTTTGGTCAAAGATGAAAATTAAATTTATGGACAGATCTGAATACCTATAAAGTCAGACCACAATTTCGACTATAAAATACAAACGAATGAACCAATTTACTTAAAATTTCTACATATTATATAGGAAATTCAGGTGAAGATATTTATCTTCCACTACCATTAATGATTATAAAATTTGCATTTAATTATTTTCACATCAATTGGGGGGATGAATCTGGTCCTATTTTATTGGTGAACATTGAAATATAAAATTTCATTTCATATCACCCACATTTGAAATCTAATAATTAATGGGGAGGGAATTTATTATTGGGTGGTATAACTAAGGCTCATAATATGCCTATATAAGGAGTTGGTGGTGAACAGATGAAGGAATCCTAGTTTTTCATTCAATTTTATTATTAAGCTTTCATTTTTTAATTACTTTTTTGTCTTCACGCATATATGTTCTTTCAATCACATTATTTTTTTAATAAAGGTTTATATTCTTATCATTATTCTTATTATTATTCATTTCATATTTCCTTTTCAGTTTTGTGTAGATATAGTTTCCTTAGGGAGTGAAGAAATTCACATTATCTTTTGTGATATTATTTACACAATGATAGAGTGATTGAATTTTCAATGATTTTCATCATCAATCCATACCACTTGAGTCTACATCACACTTACATCGATAGAATATCATAAATGGATGGATACACCCCTAATTGGTTGATCCAAGGGAGTATAAAGGGGATGTATTGAATGTTATTTCATGCACATTAATTTTTTTAATATATTTGTTATTTTATGATTTCCATTTGGTGCGGTACGTTATTATTCTTATTTTCCAACATCAACAATGAAACACTTTGAGTTATAGTATTATATATTTACATTGAGTGCACATTATTGTCAATTGTTTATTATCCTTGGAATTGGGTATGGATTAAATTAGTGAATGATTTTGATATATTATCTTCTTGTTTTGTTACATCTTTAATTAATGACTTGAGATTTTCTATGAAAATAAATTCATCCAATACACCCCAATAAAAAACATAGGATCAACCCAAAATCAATAATTTTTCCGGTCACATAATTTTTTTGTTATTTAAATTAAATCATTTTGTCTCCATTTAAAATAAACCCCAAAGTTAGCCACTTCATAGCAAAACCACCAAACAATTGAGTGTCTAGTGGTTTCTTCTTTGGTCCCTATTGATTTTATCCTTACTTGTACTAAAAGAATTACATATACCTATAGGGTAAATTTGCGCACAAAACAATTTTCACACCATTTCTGGGGACCTAAGTAAGTAACTTAAACACTCCCCATTTTCCCCACCCTAATATCACTTTTCTCACCCCAATTTCTCTTCTCTCTTCCCATTTCTATTTTTGTGTATCCAAAAAATTTCAAATCTAGATCTCTATAAAATGTAGTGGAATATCTGAAATAGTACACCAACATAAAACTAAAGTGGATTCATATGAAAAATAAATATTTGGAATAACCAAATTTAATAAATTTCATTGATCAACCATTGAATAATTTACCCACACCCGATGCGATGTAAAATCACATGGATAATAATTTTTTAATGTATCAATTCCATTCCCTCTAATGGATGATTGAAGAGATCAATATTAGGTAAGTACAAGATGTTAAACCTCAAATACAATATGCCCCTCATACATATATGTCAAATTGTGCAATAAAATAGAGAAAAATAATTATATGGTTTTATATTAAAGATTATAAGTACAAAGAATTAAAACATATGAGGATGGAATTTCTACTTAGGATGTCAATTACGAATTACTAATAGAATAATATTTTATCCTAAAAAAATCTCATGAATTTAAAATGAAACTATCCATTTTATATATAATAAATAAAGAGGATGAAGTAAATGCTAAATGGTATTCAAATCAGATGAAATTTATTAATTTTGATTCAAAAGAGGAAAATTTTTCTTTATGGATTGAATGTGAAGTATATTACTCCAGTGATGATATATTTGAAATGCCAATCATTAAAAAATTGGATGAAATATCAAGATTTAATAAAATAACCATTATTAAAACTCATATATAAAATTTTGGGAAGAAAATTCAATTCAAAGAGAACCAATTTTGTTGATAAATTTTGAAAAGGAATCCATGTTCAATACCAAGTCCCTAACTGTGTTTGCTTGTTTTAGCCAATTTGATATCGAATTCAAGGTCTATAAATCCTCTCTCAAGACTTCTATAATAGTGTTTAATCAAAAACATTTATTCATTATTTCATCTTATATTTAATTTATTGATTATAAAATTCTCCCTGATTTATCATGTATGATTAGGAATGAAATTTGATGGACACAATTTGATATTCATGGGACTATATCATTCATGGGGACCTATATGATTTTTTAAGAATCAATTTTAAAACAATCCTTCCACACAAAAGGGAGACTCCATCTCAATAAATTTAAATAGAGAAATATGGGGTCATTAAAATTATTAAAGATAATATTGGATAAGTTGGGGGGGGGGGTCTAGTCTAGTTGATGACTTTAAAATAAGTGCTTCCCGAGAGGCAATCCAGTTTCTACATTGATTGTTTTATTTTATTTTTTATTTTTCGAGTTTTTATGTGTTAATGATACCCACTTGGGGTTCCCAGTGTGATAAATTTTTTCTTGTGTGTGATATATAACAATTAAAAAATTATAGTTTTCCAAATAAAATCCATTATTTTTAATGTTCAACCCAACCATCAATCATCATCAAGGAGTCGATAAATGAAATGAAGTCAAAGTGGTCAATTTCTTATTAAATGTTCATCATCATCAAACTAGGTTATTTTATTCCAAGATTCCATTTCAAATCCCATTATCCCCTCTTTTCCCCCAATTATTATCTCTCTTTTATCTTATCTTTCAAAAGTGATGGAAGTTTAATTATGCATTGGGAGGAGTGAAAATTTGAGATTTTGAAAAAAAATTGGGCTAAAAAAACAATTCAATAAAAAATAAATTCATTATTTATGCAAGAATTAATGTACATTATGAAATATAATAACTAAATGTCAAATGATTTTGAATTCCCTGATTATGATTTTATTTCATGTTTATGTTCATAATCATAGTTCTTGAAAAGTGGAGTTGTTCGATGTGATTTTTCAATATTAACATTTAAATCCTACTAATAAAAATGCCATAATGAAAATCCATTGGATTTTGGGTGTATATTTCAGTTCATGGGTCCCTTTAAGCAGAGTATAGGGTTCGGGGCCACCTTCATTTTAACTTGAGTAACAAAAAAAAACAAATAAAAAAAGCCACATGAAGCAATGTTTTATCCAAATTTGTGGATTCCCACATTTGGGGATCATGAATGCATAGTTTTGTTTCCCAAATATAGGATTTAATTCTCTATTATAGACCATGAAAATGATAATACCTATGGAATTCAGCATGTGTAGATCATTACTCCATAGTTTTCTTCCCATATCTAGTCTTTTCATATCTATTGTGGTTAAAAAAATGAAAATCAAAGAAAAGTCATGACCCGTCCCCCGAGGCCCATGCTGTGACTACCCCAAGCCCGCCTTCCATAGGCCAGAGGCTGGCGACTAGCACCAAAGGTGTATTCCATAAAACTGGGAAGGCATTTCCTTTATAACCTGTAACACACTCAACGAAGCACACAACAAGATACAAACTCAAGTAAACTGAATAGTAAACAATGTGAGTATAGTAAGTAAAAGGTCCAGAATAAAAGAGAAATTGGAAATGTTCAAGTACAACTGGAAAGGAAAAAATAGCTGAAAGGTGAATATCAGCTCCTGGATCATCCACCACAGATCCTACCTAAAGGGTAGGTACATATCACCTCCTCATCACTCCACATCCGCCTATATCCTCAGTGTACCGACACGCCATATGGTCCACCTCCGGGTACCGTCCAGTCCTGGTACTCTCAGCCTTAGTAAGCGTTGTCCGTTGTTTGCATCCAGCACAATGAGGTGTGGGTATAGCCCATGCAGGGGTGAGTATAAAGATAATCAGTCAGGACCCCAATAACCTCAATGTCTCACAAAATCCACCCAGGGATAAAACACAATGTAAGGAATCAACAGATAACCCTACTTAGGTATGTGCCCATACATATACCTATGTTATCAAGTAATCCATCTCAATCACGAGGAAAAACATAGAGTTACTGACTTCGATCACTCCCATATTTATTCTTGGGATAATAAAAAGTAACATACCTAGTCACATCGTCGAACACTTAGGCTACTATAGAACCCCACCTCTATCGAGTTTAGTGGGCCTACCGCGTCACACAGAGGCACTTCCCACTAACTTTGGACTACTAAGGTACTCCTCCTGTCGAGTACCAGGGTCTACCACATCACACAGAGGTGCTCCCCACTATGGGTCTGTTGTGTCACACAGAGGCGCTCCCCCTTGTGAGTTCTAAGGTAATCCTCCTGTTGAGTACCGTGGGTTTTCCACATCACATAGAGGCGCTCCCTCTCATAGCCTGCTGAGGTAATCCTCCTGTCGAGTACCATGGGTATGATGTGTCACATAGAGGCACTCCCGACCATGGGTCGAACACGCCACACAGAGGCTCTCCCCACAGTGGGTCTGCCGCGTCACACAGAAGTGGTCCCCACTGGGCCCGTCAAGTCACTACAAGTCGAAAAGGTCAGCAGTCATCAAGTCTCAGCTTGCTACTAGGTCCCCACACTGTGCCCGATCGTATCCGAGAGGATCCTCTCCAAAAGCTACTAGTGGATAATCGAACTTCCATGAAGTCCCATGAAGATGTATCTCAATGGACCGCCATGTCATAGGGGTATCAATGCAATAGACGACGTGTTAATCGGACGCCCGGTCTGTGAGTTATTAGCCTTTTTGTTATGAGGCCCCAGATGGATTCATGCTCGATCCAAACCAACTATTTCCAATCTTAATCCAAAAATTCAGTGGGGTATAGTCAAAGGGACCATATCACTCCAAGATTTTCAGTGCCGCTGAAGGTTCGTCAAACGGACGTTCGGTGCCAAACTTATGACAAAAAAAGTAAATGGGTCATAGTGGGACTGGGTCCAGTCCGACACGATCGGACTGCCCCGTCTGGATATGGCTCGGTAAAAACCTGTTTGGGTAGGCCCAACCCATTATGTTGGGTCTGGCTCGACCTGCAGTGCGGATCGACTCATTTGGTTCCATCCAGCATGCTGGGTCTGGCCCGACAGGCCGCGAGGGACTTCGGGGGGCCGCGGGTGGCCACGAATGGTTGCAAGGGCGCGAGGCCATGAAACAGCTTGGCCGGGGGTTTCTGAAAGGGCATGAGGCCGCGAGGCGGTTCATCTAGGGAAACTCAGAGGGTCGGCGGGTGGCATTGTCGGGGCGGCTCGGAGGGCCGCGGGTGAGGGCGGCCCACCCCGGGGCACGGGGCAGGTTTGGCTCGAAGGGCAGCGGGCGATGCAAGCTGGGGCAGCTCGGAGGGCCGCGGCGAGGGAATCTCTGACTGGGGAACAAGGTCAGTTCGACCAAAAGGACAGAGTACCGTGGGGAAGCTCGACCGGGGCACGGATCCGGGGAGGAGGACCGGTTCTGCCGAGAGGGCGGAGCGCCACAGGGGCAACGCGGGATGCGGAGGCCGCGGGTGGCAGCGCCGTTGCCTTCGCCACTTTCTTCACCTTCGTCCATTTCAAAGAACCCCACAATTCAACAAAAGGAAATACAGAGAGGATAGGCCATGTTAGTTTGGCCCACACTCTCCTCATTTTAATGGTAGCAAGATGCTCAACAAGATCAAGAACGGGTAAAGAGAAATAATCAAACACCCTCCCTACAATATTAGTCAATCACTATTCCAAATCCCACAAAAGATTTAAAAGGGGAGAACATGAGAAGTGATAATATTTTAGAAATAAACCCCTACCTCAGGTTGTTCGTTGTCGTTGGTGCGAGAAGGAGGTACAGATGTCGATTCGTCGCAGATGAAGATGTCGTACGTCAGAGAAAGTCCTGAGGAAGAAGGTTGAAGTCGAGGTCGATATTCTTCTTCAGTGGAGCATTCTTAATTGGAATAAGTTCTTCATTAGAGAGCTTTCTCCCACCAAGTGCTCTCCCCTTTTATAATTAATTCTCTCAAAAGAATAGCCAACACAAAAAGAATAGGTGTTTCCCCAATTTTAATTATTGGTACAACTTCAAATTGGGTTTATTAATCACCTAGGTTGGCATAATTTAAGTGGTACATTGGTACAATTAATGTGGATGAATTCAAGAGGATCCTCCACATCAATGAGAGAGTTGAGAGGTTTCTCCCTTCTTAATAGGGGGGTTCAAGAGATTTAGTCCTCAGGTGGTCCCAACAACCATAACTTCCCATTGGAGGATAGAATTGGGTGGTCCCCACCACCATAACCACTCATGGGATGATACGGTTTGGTGGTCCCCACTTCTCAACTTCCACATGGAGTGGTTACAACAAATATAATAAAATATTTGATCATTTTATTTTGTTATTTCCATGAAAATCCCAAAAACTAACTTTCACACTCAACCAACTACCATCGAGGTGAAAGTCTCTTTAAGAGAATACCGACACGGCGAGTTCAACAGTGCCCTCAAGATTTCAATTCCGAGCATCGGTTCAAATGTTATAAAAACCCTCTCCTAAGTTTACTGAACATACCTAAAGAAAAGTTCATAAATTTATTCCGGGCACTCCGGGCCTCGGAATCATGCACCGTCAATTTTCGTGGACTCGTAAAATTCCCATATATTAAAAGAAAATTTACACGTAAATTCTGGGTACTTACAAGAAACAAAAAAAAAATTGGATACTCATATTAAGGTTTAATATTATCCCCACATAGCACTTCCATTTTTTCCTATTGAACATGAAAATGGGCCTCATGTCATTTGTGATTCACAACACATCATCATGCTTAGTAAAAATTGGATGAAATGTGGAAATTAATTTGAAAAATATATTGGGATTGGGCTTGGGATATGATTATGATCTTACATATGTTTGAAATGATTTTTTAAGGTTTGAAGATAGTTTGGAATTATTGTTTTATGAGCAATGTACGTAAAAATTTATATAGAAAAAGGAATTTAAATTCATATTTTTGAGATAATTGTTTTCTTGGGACTAGAAAAATCATGTTTAGGGGGGGTCTTTTTTTATAAAAAAATATTCTAATATTCATTGTTATTATTTTAATATTCACATTATTAAATTTCCATAAACATGATTATTTTTAACTTTATTAACATAACTACAATCCACATCATTTGTGCAATTCATGGTTAAAGTGGAAATTTGGGCCCAATTAATCATTTATTTGAGGAAATAATTACATTAATTATTTTATTTTTTTGGATATTATTGATCAGTTTATTTGGAACATTTTATCTTCTATTATCTATGGATAAATCCCAAGTAAGATGGAGATTTTTGGGCATGAAATCAGAACTTTCCTGGACAATGCACAATGGGTCTAAGGCCTAGAAAAAAAATGTGTGGCCCAAAATAAAAAACTAATGAAGGTAAAATTTTAACAGTAGAAATATAAATTATTTGGATAATTTCATTAAACTTTTTACAGAGGTAATTTTTATTTTTTCATAATGATATAGGCATCCATGATGAAGATTAAACTTATGGCCAGATCTGAACAACCATAATGTCAGCCCACCATTTCATGTATAAAAATCCAAACAGATGAATCTTTTGTCATCAAATTTTTATATCTAAAATAGTAATCCCATAAGAATATATTTACCTTCAATGAACATCAATTATTATTCCATATATAATTACTTATTTTTAAACCAATAGGGGTAATGAATCGAGTCCTATTTTTGTGGTCAACTTTCAAATGTCAAATGTCTTTTATTCTCACAGTCCTTTTAACTATCCTAATTAATGGGGAGAGAATTGATTATTGGGGGGGGGGGTATAAATAAGTCTATTAATATGTCTATATATGTATCATGTGGTGAAGGGATTTAGGCATCCTAGTTTTTCACTCAATTTTATTTTTAATATTGTATTTTGTAATTGCTTGTTTGTTTTTCCCATGTAATATTTTTCAATTACATTAGTTTTTTAATAAATGTTATTATTATTATTATTATTATTATTATTTATTTCCAAATTCCTTTCTAATTTTACAATGATATTATTTCCTAAGTTATTAAAACAATTTACATCATCTTTTGTGAAATTTTTTACACAATGGTGGTGTGATCATATTTTCAATGATTGTCTTCATCAATCCTGCCCTCAAAAGTCTACATCCCACTTCCACTGATAGAATATCATAAAATGCGGGATAAACATCTGATGGATTGATCCAAGGGAGTATAAAGGGTATGTATTAAATGTTATTCCAATTACTTTATTTTATTAATTTGTTTGTTATTTTATGATTTCCATTCGATTATCTATGTTCTTATTTATCTTTTCCAACAATAAATATGAAGCATTTTGAGTGCTATTATAATATACATTCATCGAGTTCTCATTAATGTGATACTAAAATTGATTTTTTATTAGACTAATAATTTTTTAGGTATTAATTTTGTGAATTATTTTGAAAAATTATCTCATTGTTTTGAAACATATAGAATTAATAACATGAAATTTTCTAAGAAAAGAAATTCATCCAATACATCCCATGTGAGAATGTAGGATCAAATCAAAATCAATAATTGTTTAGTTCACATAGATTTTTTGTTTTTTATTTAAATTAAATAATAATTTCTCCAATTAAAATCAACCCCAATGTTGGCCACATCATAGCCAAACCACCAAAACGACGAGTGTCTAAAGGTTTATTCTTTTCTCCCAATGGATTCAATCCATACACATATTACAAAACTGCATATAGCTATTATTTAAATTTTGGCACAACCAAATTTTGGAACTCTTTTAAAGGACCCAAGTAAGATACTTAGATACTCACCATCCTTCATCACCTCAATATCTCATTTCTCACCTCAATTTATCTTCTCTCATCCCCTTTTTATTTTTGTGTATCCAAAAAGTATCAATTCACAATCTCTATTGTACAATTGTTTAATAAAATGTAGATAATTAATTGTGATCTTTAATCCATGATATTATAAGTACAAATCATTAAAATATCCGAGGAAATCATTCCCACTTAACATGTCCTATCCTCATCCCTGATAGGAGAATATTTTATCCCTAAATACCATCATAAATTTACAAAAGAAATAACATTTGGACATGGGATAACTGATGAGTATCCTGTAAATGTTTAAGGGGTTTTAAATCTAGATGAAATTTATTTTTTGGATTCAGAAGAGGGGGATTTGTCTTCACAGAGTGAATGTACAAAATATTTTTCAAATTATAATTTTTTAGAAACTCCAATATCCAAACCGTTGAAATAAATCTAAATCTTTAATCCATAATAAATATTATTACTCATATTGAAAATTTGGTTCCTAGAACTTCTATTCCAAGAGAAAAATTTCTGTTGAGAATTTTTGAAAATGAATCCGAGTTCAATTCCATGTCCCTAAATGTGTCTAGATGTTTTAGTCATCCTGATCTCAAATTCAATGTCAATACATCCTCTCTCAAGCCTTCCATCATTAAGGTTAATCAAAAACATTTTTTAATCATTTCATCTAAAATTGAAGCTAATAAAGGGAAAATTAACCTTGATCTATCATGCAATATTAGAAATGAAATTAGATGGACACATTTGAATATTCATTGGACTAGCTCATTTACTGGGACCTATATGATTTTTTATGAATTAATTTTAAAACCTTACTACCAACAAAGAGGGAGAATAAATATCAATAAATTTGATGTGGAGAATGATGGGGTCTTTAATTTATTTAATGTTTGTATTGATAAGTTGGGGGGGGGGTGTCCAGTCAAGGTAAAATTTTTTAATTAACCTATTCTTTAGAGGCAACCCAGTATTTATATTGGTTTATTTAATTTATATTGAGATTTTCATGTTTTATCTGTTAATATAAGTCCGTTGGGGTTTCAATGTGATCTACTGTTTCTAGTGCATGAGATATAATAGTTGAAGAATTTTATTTTTTTCAAATAAAACCCACAGTTTCTAAAGGTCAACCAATCCATCAATCATCCTCAAGGAGTCTAAAAATGTCCTAAATAAAAAGTGATAAATTTCTTATTAAAGGTTAATAAACATAAAACCAGGTGATTTTATGACATTATTTAATTTCAAAACACATTCTTCACCTATTTAATCCCAATTCTGATCACTTTTTATATTCTCTTTTAAAACAATGGGTAGTTTCATTTTATGTTGGGTGGAGTGAAAATATAGGATTTTGAAATATTTTTTGTCTTCTAAAAAAAATTAAATTCAATAGAGAAACAATTCATTATACATGCATGAATTAATTTACATTATGAAACATAAAAACAAAAGTTAAAATGATTTTGAATGCCATGATTTTGATTTTAATTCTTGTTTTTGTTCATCAGAATAGTTTTTGAAAAGTGTGTTTGTCTAATCAAATTTTCAACGTTGAAATTTTAATCCTCTTAATAAAAATTCCATAATGAACATACATTGGATTTTGGGTGTATGTTTGTGTTCATGGATCTATTTAATCATTACATAGGGTTTAGGGCCCCATTCATTTTGAATTGGGTATCCAACAAAAAATTAAAAACAATGATCACATAAAATAATGTTTTATTAAAATGTGTGGAGTCTGACCCTTTGGGATCATCACTCCATAAAATTCATTCCTAGAGTTAGGATTTAAATATCTATTATAGACTATAGAATTTAGAATATGTGTGGTGTTCAATACTTTTTCATTGTGAATCCATAGTTATATTGCCCATAGAGAGTCTTTTCATACATATTGTGGTTAAAAAAGTGAAAAAAAACAAAAAAAAAGATAAAAACAAATTTTTTTACACATATTAAGGTTTAATTTGATTCCCACCTATCAGTTCCATTTTTTCCCCTTGATCATGAAAATTGGCCCCTATTCTTTTGTGATTCACAACACATCATCATGCTTAATTGAAATTGGATGAAATATAGAAATGAATCTGAATTGATAAATGGGCTTGATATTATGATATAATGATGATCCTATATTGCGTGAAATTATTTTTAATGTTTTAAATATTTCTTGGAATTATATTTTAAGAGCAATGTATGCTAATTGTTTTTGGAAAAAGGCATTTAATTTTAGATTTTTGTGATATGTTTTTATTGGGACTAGAAAAATTCATGTTGGAGGGTGTTCTTAGCTTCTAATAAATGATAATATTAATTTCTAATATTTTAATATTCAATTAATTTAATATCCATAAACACCTATTTTAGTTCATTTTATTAATTGACCTCCATTCCACATTGTTTGTGAAATTCATTATTAAAGTGGAAATTTAGGACCAATTAATCCTCTATTTGTAGAAATAATTATATTAATTATTTTAATATTATATATTTGGATATTATTGATAATTCTATATTCAAAATTTTAGCATTTAGTATCGATGGATGAATCCCAAGAAAGATGGATATTTTTGGGTGTGAAAATAGAAATTTTATATACCAAGCATAATAGGCATAAGGTGTTTAGAAAGTGTGGTCTTCAACAAAAATCTATTTTATTTTGGGGGAGATTTTTTAGAACAACACTCTATCTATTTTTGATGATTTTGATGTTCACAAATACCCTTATTTGTTATTCTAATTATATTACATTGATTTTATTTTAGGAAATTAGTATTCTTTATTTCACTATTTTGAAATGATATTTAAGAATTTTATTCCACATGGAATATTTGAAAAAGTGTTTAGAAACCACCTTAGCATGTTTTAGAAACACTGTTCATACTCTATGTGTTCAGAACTTACTTTAGCGTGTTCTGAAATCACTGTTCATACCCTACGTTGAGGGGTGTAGCTTAAGGATAAAAACTGTCGGTTACAGGTTATCAGAAATGTATGGTTAAGAAGCCATACGTTATCAAAAAATCATGAAAGAAGAACCCTATATTTGGAAGGACCTTACATTTGGAATTTCAGAAAAGTATAGAAGATGAATAATATGTTATTTAGAAACATCATGTTTGTTTCTCAAAAGTATGGTTTATCAAACTTACTTTTGTAAACAAAATTACATTGGATCATTTACCTTTTGTTTAGAAGTTGATAAATGTATGGATTATATACCGTACATCTGAAAGTTGAATAGAAAAGTATAGATGATCAACCTTACATTTGAGATCAACCATAAGTTTGTGATCAACCTTACTTTTTAGATCAACATTACTTTATGAACCTTTCTTTCAGAGAATGTATGCTATGAAGATCAACCCTACGTTTGGAATCAGAGATTTAAATTATGACTTTATTAAAGAAAGATATTTATGAAGATTATTAGGATGATTTCAATCCAGATTAAAAGACCAAATATAAAGTGCATATTTAACTAATTAAAATTCATTTATTTATGATTCAAAAGATCGATTTAAGGGGATATTTTCAAGCAGACTTTTAGGAGGAGTTACAACTTATATGTTATTCAAACTTTTAAATATTGCGATTCTAAAGGTGAATTTTTGGATCTAAATTTAAATGAAGAGCACTCATTTATATTCTATATATAACTGTATTATTTTTTTATTATAGTGAGAGGAGAATCATCAAAAAGGAGAAAAATATATATCAAGATCTTGATTTTTTCACTACTATAGTCTACAGATACATTCAAGATTTACAAATCTGCTACTATTGTGATCCATCAAACATTATTTTTTGAATAAGAAGAAACATTATTGAAGATCCACTGATTATACATCTTATATATTTTGTGAATCGACTATTGTTAAATTTGAGAATTATATTTCATGATCTACTACAACAAGATCGATTCAGAACTATTCTACATGAAGATCATTCTTTCTAAAGATAAAGATCCATCGACTGTCAATTACGTGCTGTTGTAATTGTGAAGAACAACTAGAAAGTATTAAAAAAACAAATACTCTTTTTATTTGAGTGACTTGATTCTCATTACTAAGCTATGTGTTAGGTTCTGTGTATGAAATAGAAGGCTCTGTTTTTCCTTAAATTTGTAAAGGTGTCAACTTACTGTACTTAGTTTTGGAACAATATGTTGTTAATATGACCAGATTGTGAAAATAACCAAACTCGTGGATTATAATGTTTTTGGAGTGGAATATGAGCCTTCTATTCCCGGAACCACTATACATCGTACGTCCTTTGCTATTTATTTTACGTTGCCCAATCATTCAGATAATGTTAAAAGGACATATCCTGATCTTGCGATGAAATTGTAAAAGACACAATTCACTCTCCTCTTGTGTATATTTGGTATAACTCAATCCAACAATTGGTATCAGAGGTGATTCTTTTGATAAATCTATAAAAAGTTGAATGCATTTGGATAATATAGAGCACAATGGATAATACATGACAGGGTATGTCAATGGTTCATGCTCCCTACATCAACAGTGAAAATTATTGATGCTGGAAGTCAAGGATGATCATTTATTTAAAGAACCTTGGATACAGAGTCTACTCAAAAATTACAACTCCATATGTGATTCTAGAGGAACCTGACACATGGAATGATGATACAGAAGCAAATTATAACATAAAATCAAAATCTATGAATGATGTCATCTGTGGTCTTGGACTAGATGAATTAAATAGAGTATCTCAGTGCCCTATGGCTTATGAAATGTGGTTGATTCTTACAGTTTCTTATGAAAGAAATGACAATGTTAGAGAGACGAGGTATGCTACTAATAAACTAAAATTCTATAAATTCAGGATGTTTGATGGAGAAAGAATCACCCAAATGAATGTAATGTTGAATAAGATTGTCAATAATATAACTAACTTGGGAGATCTGATAAAATAAGCTGGTCAATCCATGAAAGTACTAAGATTACTACCACCTAGATGGAATGGGATATCAACTGCTATTAGGAAATCCTCACCTGTAAAATATCATACAATGAGAGAGTTAATTGGAACTCATATGATTTATAAAGCTGAGATGTAGGATGAAGCAAATGAGAAAAATGTTTTAATCAAAAATTGAAATAATGCTTTTAAGGTAACATCTCAATGAAAAGTAGAAAAATGAAGAATGAAATCAATGTAAAATCAGAGAAGTCTAATTCATATGATTCAGATGTGGAATTGGATCAGCAGGCCAGATTGTTCAGTAAATTCTAAATAAAGATGAAAGGATTCATAAAACCCTTTAAAAAGGATGATAAAGAACCAAAGGAAGTTAGATGATATGATTGCAAAAAGATGGGTCAAATCAGACCTGACTATCCTCAATTAAAGGAAGACAAGAAAAAGAAATTGTTCAAGAGAAATGACTATGAGAAGAATGAGAATAAGGAAATGAAAGCTACTTGGAGTGTATCTAAAGACTCCAACATCACATCAATGTCTGACTCAGAAAAAGAGGAATCAAATCGGAAATCTAATATGGGATTTGTGGCAGAAACTAATGAGGTACAATCTTATTACTCATCTTACTCTAATTCAAGCTGCTCAAATGATAAACTTGAAGCTTACCACAATTTTCTTGAAAATAAATATGACTCCTTATTAAAGAAACATAAATCTCTGAAAAATATTCATACTACTATTTTAGGAGAAATAGACACTCTGTGAAAGGAACATCAAGAGATAATTAAAAAATATAACTCATCAAACACAAAATTTATAGATAATGAAACAGAAACAAAAACACAACAAACAGAATTAGAAATATACAAAAGTGAAAATCATTTTCTAAAAAATGAAGAAAATAAATTGAATGAAATACTTGGAATGAATGTGAATAAAAAGGAAATATATAGTATAGGAAGTAAAGGTGAAAAACCTAAACTATATAAAAATTACTTTGTTCCTAGTACTAGAAAAGTAATATGTAATTATTGTAGAACAAGGTGACACATATAAAAACTGTTAGTTAAAGAAACCAAAAATAAGTGGGATTAAGAAAGCCTTTTTTGTAAGCAGTTTTTATGATTCTATTGATTGTAGAAAAACAAAGGAAGTCTAGATTCCCTGGTCTTTGTTAGATAACACTACTATACCCAATAAAATACGGGTACCAAAACAAATCCTTGTTTAAATTCCATTGTAGGAAGAAGGTCATAGAAGCCATACTAAAATATGGTATATGGATAGTGGATTCTCTTGGAATATGAGTGGAAAAACATCAAATTTCAGAACACTAACTCAAAAGTATGGTGGTCTATTCACATTTGGTGACAATGCCAAAGGTAAGATTATTGGAATTGGAACTGTTGGAGATCCAGAAGCTATCTCAATCAATAAATTACTCAATATACATGGATTAAAACACAAACTGACAAGTATCTATCAACTTTCTGATGATGGTTATTTTGTTTATTTTTATAACAACTGTTATTATATTTTTAAAGATAAATTTCTTAAATTTAGAGAACCCATAACTGATAATGTTTACACCCTAGAATTAATTTCCTTGTGTAAACAAAATGTAAAATGCTTAGCTGCTAAGATAAATGAATCTTGGATATGGCATATAAGGCTTGGAAATTTCAATATATATTCTTTAAAAAAGTTATCTAAGAACCAATTAGTTACTTATTTTCCTTGTAACAAATTTGAAATTGATTGATTCTGTGATGCTTGTCAACTTGGAAAGCAACACAAATGATCCCTCAAATCTATTAAAAAAAATTCTACATCTAAGCCTCAAGAACTTATCCATATGGATTTGTTTGGACCTTCAAGAATAGAAAGCTTGGATGGTAAATTATATATATATATATGTTTTAGTTGATGGCTATTATAGATTTACTTGGATTTATTTTCTAAAATATAAAATGAAGCATTTAATATATTTGAATGTTTTTGAAGAGCTGTTAAAAGTGAAAAAGATTTTATATAATTTAATTAAGAAGTGATCATGGTGGAGAATTTGAGAATATGGAATTTATTTCATTCTTCCCAAATATGGGTATTAAACACACCTTCACTGCACCAAGAACACCTCAACAAAATGGAAGTGTTGAAAGAAGAAATAAGACTATTTAATAAATGTCTAGGACTATGCTAAATGAATACATTATTCCTACATATTTCTAGGAAGAAGCTGTAAGCACAACCTGTTATATAATAAAAAGGGTTTTAATCACATTTTTTTAAAAGATACCCTATGGACTATAGAATAACATAAAACCTAAAGTAAATTACTTTAATGTTTTTAGAAGCAAGGTTTACACCTTAAACACCAAGTAAAATCATGGTAAGTTTGATCCAAAATCTGATGAAGAAATTTTCTTAGGATATTCTGCTATTTTAAAAGCTTATAGAGTTTTTAATAAAAGGTCAAGGATTGTTGAAGAATTAGTTCATGTGAAATTTGATGAATCTAATCCATTTGAGAAAATAAAAGACCAAATTGATGAATTTGACTCTTAAGATAAAATGAGACTTGAGAACATAAAATATTTTTTTTGAAAAAGATTTAAATAAATTCAGTTTAGTTCAGAAGAGCTTAAAATTGAAGAACCTAACAGTGTACTACCTAGACAGTCTAGAACCCTATAGAATCACCCTTTAAAAACTACTATAGGAGACCTAGAAAATAGAATAAAAACAAGAAGAAATGTAATAAATCTTGTTGAATTATCTTCCTTTCTATCCCAATTAGTACCTAATGCATTAGAAGAAGCGTTAGTTGATGAATGTTGGATGATAACAATTCAAGAAGAACTAAACCAGTTCAAAAGAAATGAAGTATGGAATTTAGTTGAAATACCTCATAACTATCCAGTTATAGGAACCAATGGGTGTTTAGAAATAAAAATTATGATCAAGGAATAATAACCAGAAATAAAGAAATACTAGTAGATTAAGGTTATAATCAGGATGAAGGTATAGATTATGATTAGACCTTTGCACTTTTAGCTAGATTAGAAGATATTAGAATCCTTTTAGCCTATGTATATCATATGAAATTTAAATTATTTCAGTTGGATGTTAAGTCTTCCTTTTTAAATGGAAACTTATTTTATGAAGTTTATATTGAGAAACCTCCTGGTTTTGAAAATTTATAAAAACCAGATTCTTTTTTTAAATGTACTAAATCTATTTATGGACTTAAAAAAGCACCTAGAGCTTGGTATGAAATATTAAGTTATTTTCTTTTAAATTTTTTTTTACTATTGAGATGGCAGATCCAACATTGTATAAGAAAACTATCAACTCTAATATTTTTTTGGTTCAAATTTAGGTTGATAGTGTAATTCTTGGTTCAACAATCAAAAAACTATGTCATAAGTTTCAAATTTAATGCAAAAAGAATATGAAATGGGTATGATGGGAGAATTAAATTTCTTTTTAGGACATCAAATTTATCAATAATATTTTATAAATGTCTTCAATCCTAGAAAATAGACTACTGATTTACTAAAGAAAATTGGACTTGTATAAAACAAGACATATTCAACTCCTATGTGAACTAATATAAAACTCGATTTGGATGAAACTGGAAAATTAGTTGACAACAAGTTATATAGAGGTGTGATTGGCAGTTTATTATATCTTACTGCTAACAGGCTAGATATAATGTACTCAATATGTCTTTGTGATAGATTTCTATTTGATCTAAAAGAATCTCATTTAAGTGTTGTCAAAAAAATCCTTATATATTTAAAAGGAACTATTTTTCAATATCTTCTATATCCAAAAACTTTTGATTTTAATTTAATTTCATATTCAGATATAGAATTTGAATGTTATAGATTAGCTAGAAAAAGCACCTCAGGGACTTGTCACTTTTTAGGAAAATCCTTAGTGTCACATTCTAGTAAGAAACAATACTCAGTTTCCCTATCAACAGTCGAGGCAGAATATATATCTAGTAGCAGTTGTTGTGGACATGTTTTGTGGATGAAAAACAATCTTATGGATTTTGGACTAAATTTTAATAATACACATTTTATGTGATAATACTAGAACTATACATATTTCAAAAAACCATATTAATCATTCTATAGCTAAGCATATTGATTTTGACATCACTTTCGAAGAGATCATGTTCTTAAAAAGGATATATTCTTAGAATTTGAAAGAACTAAAATTTAATTAGCTGATATTTTTATTAAGCCACTTCCTACTACTAAGTTTGATTTTATTAAGGAGGAACTAGGTTCAGTTTTTTTAAATTATATTTTTTAATTACATATTTTAATTATTATTTAATTTATTACTTTTTTTAGAGTAATTTAAAAACATCGTCAATTCTACTTTAAAATTTTTCCGCGTAAGTTTTTAATTTTAAATAATTTAATAATTACTATGTGTGTAATGACACAAGAATCAAGGATGTCAGAAAGCATTTCCAATTACAAAACCGTTCATTTTCTCAAAACCCTACGAAACCTCAACAACTTCTACCACTCTTCTCTACCTCAAACTAAACCTTTAAAACCCTATATTTTAAAAAATCTATAAATCTTTGACAACAATGGCCAAAACCAAAAGGACTGATCAGCCAGAAACTAGAAACTCTAAGAAGAAGTGCTCAGTAGGATGAAAGCTTTTGTAAGGAAAAGTGATCGATCTGGAATGGCTATACCAGAAGGATCTGATGCTGAGGCAAGCCCTAGAATTTTAGAAACTCGAGCCAACCTTCCGTGGGGACTATACAAAGTTTATATATGAGATAGAACTTCATCAATATTTTAAATCGGTTCATTTCAGTCTGGGAGAAGATGAAGATTCAATAATAGCTATGATCGAGGATAGAGATTTTTTGATTTTGTCTGTGGAGATAGCCAAACTTCATAACTACCCTCATGAGGGAGTTTATATTTTGATTTAATGAATATTGGTGATAAATTCCATAATTCTAAGGAAATTATTTGTTTTTTTGGGTCTACAAATTTAAAGAGGATTTTAGTGAAAGATCTAGAGCATTATCGGAAGGTTTTCGTTAAATTTGTGCAAATATATATTGCAACCAGAATGTCAGAGATGGAGAAAATAGTGTACCCTGATATTTAAAAATTGTTTCTATTTATGAGTAATTTTATATTGAATCTTCTGATATATATAGCGAGATAGCTCAATTATTTCATCCAACCATAAGCATGTATAAAATTATATCCATTTATAAGGTTCATTTCAATGATTTTATTTAAGAAAGATATGATATGGCTGGTGGATTCCCGAGTGAGATGTGAACATAACAACATTTTCAATGCTAGAAAACTAAGAAATATTGGTTTATTGTGGAGCAAAATAAAAGGAAAACTCATGCCTGTTGGAGAAGATGGAGAATAAGAGAGTGCTCAGGAGCTAACTGCAAAATCAAAGGAAGGAGTAACTAAATCTAGAACTAGTGGAGTATCAAGGAGGATATTGATTGAGGCGGTTGATACCCCTACTGAGGAAGAAATTCAAGAAGGACATAAGGGTAGAAGGAAATGATTAGATCAAGCTGACGAGGAACCTTCTCAAGAAAATGTTGAAACAACTGAACCTCTTTTAAGCTACAAATTTATTATATAATCTACAGTACATGAAATTACACAACCAAAAATTTCTCAGATTGAGGTGAATCATCATGTAGAAAAAGAATTTGTGCATCCAACTATTGAGATTCTTAGAGAAGTTGAAGTGGATAGATCTGATACTTTACAACCTACTGAAATTGTCCAAGAAGAATTAGTTCATGAGAAACATACATTAGAGGAACTTATCTTTGAGGAAGTTAATGAAGAAGATGCCCAGGACATAAAAGAACCTAACTCACCAGATAACCCTTTAGAAATTCACACTGAAATTATTGGAGAGGATTTTTCTGTGGATGTGTCTGGAAAGGACTCGAAGGAAAAATTAGTGGAGAAGCCAGTATAGAGGATCAATGATGAGAAGTTAGATGCTGAATACATACCTATAGCACTGATAAATCTAGTGGAAGATTAGACTAAGAATTAAGCACATGGTTCTTATGATTCTGATAATAATAATATGGAGGATTTAATCCAAAAATTTAATAATTTTCATGTAGAAAATGATTCTTTAAGAAGAGAATTAGAAGAGGAAAATATGAAATTTCAATGACTGAAATCCAGTTCTGTTCCTAAGAATGATTTCGAAAATTTCAAGAAGAAACTGTTGGTTGAAGTTTCAAATCACATATTTGGAATGTTGAAGAAGTCAGATTTACTAGAGTTTAAATCATTCATTGAGAAACAATTCACAGTTTTCGGAAATAGTGAAGCTAGTTCATCAGGTACCTCACCAAATATGATCAGAGGATTTCAGGCCATTACAGTAGCTATGACCAATATGAATGATAGAATGCAGGACCATCATTACAATATTGCTCCTTTATCTGTGTTGTTGGACAATCAGAAGTTTCTTATTGATCAGTTGATTTTGAATGAACCTGGAAATAGATTTTTTCTAATTCTGTTCACTAATAAGTTTACACTTTTTATGGAAAAGGAAGAGAGGTTACATGAGTTTTTCAGAGGCAATTTGATTGAAGACATCCATTTGAATCATGAAGGAAGAGATATCATAGTCCAGTTAGGTGATTGATTGATGTAAAGATTGAGGCTACAGATGTTAGAGCTCAATGAAATCATTCGGAGGAGATGAAACATATTCCTCAAACCTTTTTAGCCCAAACTTGATTCTCATTGTCATTACTGTACTTGTAATTATATTTTCACTAACATATATTTGAATCACATGTTTATGTGTCATTAATTTTTTATACTGTACTGTATATGTTAGAATTCCAGTAATCTAGATTCAAATACTGATAATTAGTTTAACATATCATTTACATATGTTCAGTGCCACATTAAAATGTGTTATATTCAGTATTCTATCATTATTTTTGATATCACAAAAGGGGCAGAAATATGGATAAACAGAACATATTGTTTTGGGAGAAATTTTTGGATAAACACATAATTCATTATTTATAAAGGAGGAGATATTATTTTACTTTATAGAGGAGGAGAAAATGTAAAAATTATGAAATATATTTTTTAAATAAAATATTATTTTTATATTTGAAAAATTATATGTTATATGCTATTAATTTTATAAGATAATTTTATTGGTTATTTCATGGGTTTAATGATCATAAAAATGGGGAGATTGTTAAAAAAGTGCGGTCTTCAACAATACTCTATTTTATTAATGGGGATATTATTGAGAACAAAAATCTATCTCTTTGTGATGATTTTGATATTAAAAAATACCCTTATTTGTTATTCTAATGATTTTACTTTGAGTATATTTTAGGAAAGTAATATTATTTATTTCTATATTTTGAAATAATATTTAAGCGTTTTAATCCGTGTGGAATATTTGAAAAAGTGTCCAGAATCCACTTTAGCATGTTCTAGAAACACTGTTCATACTCTACATGTTCAGAAATCAAATTAGTGCATTCTGGAATCACTGTTCATACCCTACGTTGAGGAGCGTAGGGTAAAGATGAAAACTGTTACGTACGAGTTATCAGAAAAGTATGGTTAAGTAACTATATGATATCAGAAAAGTATGATAGAAGAATACTACATTTAGAAGGAACCATACATTTGGAATATGAGAAATGTATGGAAGAAGAATCCTACCTTAGTATGGAATGTCTTGTTTGTTTATAAAAAGTATGGTTTGTAAACCTTACTTTTTTGAGCAACCTTACATTGGATCATTTACCTTTCGTTTAGAGGTTGATAAAAGTTTGGATTATGTACTGTATGTTTGAAAGTTGAAGAGAAATGTATGGATGATAAAACATAAGTTTGAGATCAACCTTCCATTTGTGATCAATCTTAAATTTGAGATCAACCTAACGTTGTGAACATTATTTTTAGAGAATGTATGCTATGTAGTTCAGCCATACATTTGGCGTTGGAGATTTAAATTACGAAATTATTAAAGTAACGATATTTATGCAAATTATTATGCAGATTTCATGCCAAATTAAAAAACCAAATCTAAATAACTTATTTTATAGATTCAAAGACATTTATTTATGATTAAAAGTATCTATTTAAGAGGAGGTTTTCATGACGAATTTTAAGGAGATTTATGACTGCTCTATTATTCAAACATTTGAATATCATGATTCTAAAGGAGACTTTTTTGGATCTAAATTTAAAAGGAGAACGCTCGTTTTTATTATATATATACCTTTATTTTTTTGTATTATAGTGAGAGGCAAATCATAAAAAATAATAAAAATATATATCATGATCTTGAGTTTTTTACTACTACAGTTTACAGAGACATTCGAGATTTAAAGATCTGCTGCTACCATGATCTATCAAACTCTGTTTTCTGAAGAAGAAGAAAAACAATTGAGGATTCACTAATTTTACATAGAATATCTTTTATAAATTGACTGTTGTTAAATTTATGAATTATATTTCAAGATATATTACAACCGGATCGATTCAAAACTCTTCTACCTAAAGATCATTCTTTCTGAAGACAACGATCCATCGACTATCAATTGCTTGTTGTTGCAATTGTGAAGAAAAATTGGATATTATTTTAATGAACAAATACTCTTTTACTTTGAGTGAATGAAATATCGTACTAAGCTATGTGTTATGCTTTGTGTATAAACCAGAAGGCTATTTTTAGCCTTAATGTTGCAAAGGCTTCAATTTCCTATACTCAGTTGTGGAACGGTCTGTTGATAAGAGGACCGGATAGTGAAAATCAATAAGCTTGTGTAGTAGAGCGTTGGTGGAGTGGACTAGGGGCCTTCTATTCCCCCAACCAAAATAAATCATGCGTACTTTTCTATTTATTTTCCACTACTTAATCATTCTGATAAAGTTAAAACGACATATCACGATCTTGCGAAGAAATTGTAAAAGACTCAATTCATTCTCCTCTTATGTATATTTGGTATAACCCGATCTTACCTAAGGCCCACCAAAAAAAGAGGGGCCCAAAATCCTAGACCAATAAAACTCAAATTTTAACTGTAAAAATGGGAAATTAGTGGGTTAATTTAATTAAACTTTGTTCAGAGCTAATTTGGACATTTTCAATATGATCTAGGTGGACAAAGATGTAGATTATATTTATGACCAGATCTGAATGCCCATAATGTCATCATAATATTTTGAGTATAAAAATCAAAATGCTAAAACCAATAGTCATGAAATCTCTATAGTTGACATATTACACATGTAAGAAGATATTTATCTTATACGACCATCAATTATTCATCCATATAGAATGACTTATTTTCAAACCAATAAGTGGGATGAATCTGGTCTTATTTTGGTTGTCAACGTTGAAACGTCATTTTTTTTCATTGTCACCCACCTTTTGACTCTTATAATTAATGGGGATGGGAACTATTATTGGAGGGTTGGCCTAAGTCTCCTAATATTCTGATTTAAGGAGCTAGTGTTGATGAGTTTGAGGCATCCCAGTTTTTATTTCAATTGTTTTGTTAATCTTTAATTTTTATTAATTGCTTGTTTGTTTTTTCCCATGTAAGTTCTTTCAATCACATTAGATTATTAATAAAAGTTATCTTTCTAATTATTATTATTATTCTTAATTTTTTATTTCATTTTCAATTTCACATTTGTACTATTTCTTTTGGGAGTGAAGCTATTTATATCATATTTTGTGAAATTCATCAAACAAAGGTGAAGGGATCATATTTTTAATAATTTTATTGGTCAATTCTACTCTCATAATTTTAATTCCCATTTACATTGATAGAATATCAAAAATGGCAGGCTACACCTTTATTGGGTTTATCCAAGGGAGTAGAAAGGGGATGGATAGAATTTTATTTAATATACATTAATTTTTTAATCTATGTGTTGTTATAAGATTTCTGTTCGATGATATACATTCTTCTTTATATTTTCCAACATTAAATAAGAAACATTTTGAGTGCTAGTATGATCTATCTCTTTTTAGTGATCATTAATGTGACCTTCAAATTTAAATTGGTTATTATACATGGAATTGCGTAGGGATTAAATTGGCAAATGATTTTGAATAATTATCTCATTGTTTGGATAAATCTTGAATTAATGACATGTAATTTTCTATGAAATAAAATTTTCAAATATAACCCTAGAGAAAAGCAATGATCATCCAATAATAAATAACTTTTTCATTCACATATTTGTTTTTTTATTTTTTATTAAAATTAAGTCACTATTTATCCAATTAAAATCAACTCCAATGTTTTCCACTTCATATACAAACCACCATAAAATTTAATGTTAAAGGTTTATTCTTCTATCCCCATGGATTCAAACCCTACCATTACTACAAAAACAACATATACCTTTAGAGTAAATTTGGATGCAACCAAGGGAACCCTTCAAATTTCATAAATTAATAATCTAATATAAATTAATTTGTAATTCTAAATTGTTCAAAAACTTATTTATTTAGAAGTTAGGATGAGTCTGGGTAAAAATAATATCAAAAAATAATATTCAGATAGTTTTTGATCACATTTATTTCCTTGTAATTTGGTTTTAATCCCTCATTATCCCATTTCTCTCTTATACTAACAATACAGTTTTTTATTTTTTAAGGATCAAGATACATACTATAAATGCACAAACAAACCATAAATAGAAATGGTATATATTATCAACCATATACTAATCATTTTTCTAAATTTAATATTTTTGAAATTTTATATCATTTAATAATTTATTATTTATTATAATATAATAGTAATAACAATTTTTAAAACTTTTCATTACACTGATTTTAATAACATCAAGTGAAAAAGTAAAATTGGAACCAAAAATTTTTATGTATGCCTATAATTTTAAACCAATCATTAAAATTCTTAGATCACATTAATTATATCAAATTATATAACTTTTAGTATTTTTAACGACATTAATTTATTTTTTCCAGTAATTGAATAATTATTGCAGCATCATTGTGTAAATTTTTAATGTAATTATTTCCTCACTAAAAATTAAAAATAAATTAACATGATGAATATAAATAATTTATATTTAAAAATATATTTATAACAAAACATAGACTCTGGTTAACCCAATTTTAAAAATATTATATTAATAAAAAATAAGATTGCGACATTTTTGACATTTATTTAAATAAAATATTAAAAAGTATTTAATCAAATACTAATGGTTAAAAAATAATATAACTTAATTGTGGATTCTTGTAGATGAAATATAATAATCCAATAAAATTAATTCAAGTGTTATGGTCATTTTATTATCTATATCAGTTTTATTTTTAGCTTTAATTACATGTTTTTCCCTTTACCTTGGTTAAAAAAAATATTAAGGTTCCTATTCAAATTGAATAAAAATAAAGGGGACCTATTTAAAATATTAGGACCCATAGATTCAAATTGTGTAATTAAGTTTTTAAAATTCAAAACACTAAAGTGGATGATTTTAATTTAATATTAAATCGACAAAATGCGATGAATAACTGTTACTCATAAAAATGACCATTTGAAATATTAATTGTTTTTATACTAAAATCATGTATAAATTTAATTTAAAAATCCATAGCTGCATTATTTAAATTAAAAAATAATGATATTTTATTTTAACAATAATCATGTATATAATTTTTCTTTATAAATACGTTAAAAAAATACCATTTCCCATTATAATCTTTATTTATAAATATTTATTACAAAACAAATCTATCAAAAAATTCACAAAAAATAATCCTTCATAAATTTTACATTATGAATTTAAAAATCAAGTTCGTATTTTAAAACAATATTTATATTATTTTAAAATTATTATATTTTATAAAACCATATGACACATAATTTTTTTTTTTCAAATAATGTGTTTTTTCTTTTGACTCAAAAATTGTCTAAAATTATTACAATGAATAAAATACAAAAAAATAAAACTAATGAATATTTATAACATATGAAAACGTTTTATTGTAACATTAAATGTGTTGTTATATTATTCCCCTTTTCTAAATGGGATCCTTGTAATTTATTCACTAATTCAATAAGCGGGGTTACCTTTCGCTCATAACATATTTAGACTCTTATGTTTCTTATTCAATGATAAGGGTTTTCCATGAAATATTATCCTAGTAAATATACTTGATTAAAAATATTTTCCTTCTATATTAAACAATCTGAATAGGCTATTCCTCATAAGAAAGGTTCTCTTCCAACAATACTACTTCAAGCCTCAAAACATGAGATGTATCTGACATATATTTTATTAACATTGAGACATGAAAAATGTTGTGTAATTTAGAAAAAATAAGAGGAAATGATATTTTATAAGCATCATATACATTATTCTCTATGGAATCATATATTCAAAAGAACCATAGACCTAACATTACCTTTCTAACAAAATACATAACAATTTTCTAGGGAGATAATTTATGAAAAACATAATCACCTAATTAAAAAGTGAGATATTTTCACCTGTGATATGTAGAAGATTTCTATATACTTTTTCATGTCCTCATATGTTTTTGAATTACCATTACCTAATCATAAATTTTCTCTACCAATTCTAGTCCCATCGACTTCCTTTTTTTAACTTCATCCTAAAATGATGGAGTTCGACATCACTTTACATATATTTCCTTAAAAGGTGATATATGTATACTATAATGAAAATTTTTATTATAAGAAATTTTAAATAATGAAGGATGATAATCATAACATCCCTAGTAATCCATTGGTCATGTTAAAACCATGACTTACAAAAATATTATAGTTTGTTCAGAATGTCTATCATATTGAGGATGAAAAGTTATACTGAAATTTAATTCAATACATAAATAATTTTGAAGTTCATAACAAAAATTTGAAGTGAACCTGGGACATGGTCCAATATGATAGAGAGGGAATGTCTATTTATCCTGAATATCTCATTGAGGTACAATTGAGAAATTTGGTCTGTTGAGATAATATATAAAATGATAAGGAAATTCACATGCTTAGTTAATCAATAAAAATTAACAAAAATTTAATTAATACCATATATTTTCTTTGAAATCACACTAATAAATCCATTGATACAATTTCCCATTTCCACTAAAGTATTAAAAATAGTTAAAGCATCACATTAGGAAATTTTTGTACTACATTAACTTACTAAAAAGTCCAAAATTTTATTATAAAGTCATCAGTATATGTTTTCATTCCATCCCACCACTAATACCTCAAAATATATCTATACATCCTAGTAATATCAAGATGAATGCAAAATGAGGAACTATGATCTTCAATCAAAAATTAATTCTATAACCTATAATATCAAGGAACACTAAATATCTTTCCAAATCTAAAAAAATATTTTTCAAAATTAAATCCAGGAATCATACCCTTCTTAACCAATTCCTCCTTATCCTGTAACCCAACATATCCTTATGAGATTTCCCAATTATATCTATTTATGTCAACTACACCAAAACCTAAAATAAAAAATAGAAAGGTCTTGCATCCATAACTCCTAAGCCATAATTCCTCTAGTATTTAAAAATATGGTCAAAATCCAAATGTAACATGGTTAATGTTGCATTATTTATCAGTCTCAAAGCTTGGAATACTAGGTTTTCTCTTCTAGGATGATAAATAATCATACAGTTGTAATCCATTATCAATTCCAACCACCTCCTCTATCTTATATTCAACCATTTCTATGTGAATATACATTAAAAAATCGATGATTAGTATACACTTAACTCTTTGATCCATATAAATTATTCTACCAAATTTTACGACAAAAACCATAGTATATAATTCTATATCAAATTTATTATAATTTAACTTCTGGGGATTTATTTTCCATGAATTATATAAAATTAAGGTATTATTATACATCAAAATAAAAGTAATTACCTTCATTGAAGCATAAATGTAGATAAAAAATCCATCCTTATTCGAGGGAATGTCCAAAAATGGAGGATTAACCATTCTTATTTTTAGTTTCTAATAATAATCAGAAAAATATTTTATCTAGATGAATTTAAATTCTTTCTGAGTTAACATAGTTTGTGAGAATGATAACAAAGAAATATTTTCATAAAAATTTTGTAGTAATATGCTAATCCATGAAAAATACAAATATCAATGACATTGGTAGGTCTTGTTTACTCTTCAAAAACATTATATTTAGAAGGTTCAACCATTGTTCCATCTTTAGAAACAATATTCTAATGAAAAGGACTTTTTGATACCAAAATTTACACATACTATATTTTTCATGTAGTTTATTGTTTTATTGATTTGAAAATAATTATTAGGTGTCTTTAATAAACAACATCAATTTTATAATATTCAAATATTTCATTATTAAGACCAAAAAAAACTTATACACATATTCATAGATGTATCTATTCATATGATCCATATATACTATTGTTTCATTAGATAACCCAAAAGGAATAACTAAAAAACAACAATGTTCCTATATGAAGTCCAAAATGTACTCTTCTGAATATCTTCATCCTTTAACATCAATTTATGGTACCCATACCTGATATCAATCAATGAAAAACACTACGTTCCCTAGAGTTGGTAAAAAAACCATCGATAAGAGGAAAATGATACTTTTTAATAATAGTGATGTTATTCAAATATCTATAATGAATTTAAATCCTCATAGAACCATATATATTTTTAACCAAAAAGAAAGAGTACCCCAACGTAATGTACATTGAAGAATGAAACCTTTATCAAGAAACTCCTAAAAAATATTTTTCAGTTCCAAAAGTTTTACTTGAGCCATACAATAAGGGATTTGGAAATTTTATATTCATTGGGTACTAATTCAACAACAAACTGATACTATCGATCATGAATAATAGTTAGTAAATAACCAGGATAAACACCCATACATTCATTCACTACTATTAAATTAATGATTTTTATGGTATCTTTATTTTCAAAAACATCTTCTATGTAACTCTCACTATCTTTTTTAAACAATTTCTCATCTTCTTGATATGTTATCAAAGGTATAAATTCATTGAACAAAACCTTATTAGCCATGTAATCTATCTTAGTATGATAAAGTAAAATTAAATCCATTCCCAAAAGGATCTCAAACTCTACCATGGGGAGTTCAATAATATTTGAAGGAAATACTATTCTAGTGATAATAATAGGAATAATCTTATAAATTGTTATTTATTTAGTATTTCCACCATGACATTTCACCAAAAATTATACCATAATTTCATGATGTGAATTATCGAGTATTCTTTTAAAATTAATATCAATGAATGAATGTGATGATCCAGAGTTAAATAGACTATTAGAATAATTCATATAAACAAGTAAAATACTCTTCACCACTTCATTTTATGGAACTCCACCATCCATAATAGTAGAAAATGGTTTTTACAAACCTTTATGCTTTTATTGTGGATGATTTCAATCATAAGTGACTAACTGAAGATATATTCTATAATAAAGACTGAACTCATTTCAACTAAAACATATCACTAATGTATGGATATAAGTTACCCTATTAATTTATTAATTAGGAATATTTTCATTACAGTCATGAGTCATGTGAGTCATAATAACCCACTAGTAACACATTAAACAATTTACCAAAAATCCTCTAAGATTATTTTTACGACACATATCACATGATGAGAAGATAATGTTCTTACATCATGATTTTATTTGATGAATATTTACACATTTAATACCATATAATAATTTCTCTACTCTTTTTTATTATAGAATAAATGATCTTCAGATAACTCAATTTGAACCTTGTCAAAAAATTTAATAATTGTCATGTAAATCTTGAATTAATGAGATGGTAATTTTCTTCAATATATTGTTTTAACCTTTAGTAAAACATATTAATATTTATTGCAATATCCATGATAAAATATAGTACATACCAATCTAATCTTGTAGAATTAACTTCATACACAACAATATAATCATCAACCTTTTACCTCAATTTTATGATTTGTTTCTCCATCTGAAGTAAAACAAACATAGGGAAATATTTCATGAGGAAAAAATTAAAAAATGTATCATATTACAAGTAATCAATCTCATCTATCACTTTAGTATTCTTATCCAAAGACCACCGTCATTTGGTATCACCTTAAAAATGAAAAATGGTAAGGGTTAACTTCTAAAATTGAAAAGACCAAAAAAATTCAATTATATTCACTATTTAATTGATACATCCTTCAACTTCTACTAGTTTAGAAGATACACTAAATTATAGTGCATGTTAGCTCATAAAATTATCCATTATCATCAGGTCCCAATGTAGTAGATATTTATCCTCTATAATATTGTTTACATCACAATTTATATATTATTTCAACTTATACATCACTACAAAAAAAATAATTACTTCCAATTATAACCATTATAGGATGCTAATATGGAAGAATATCATCCCCTTGGGGCCTTCCTAACAAATCAACCTTGTATTCTCCATGGAAAACCCTTCGAAACTACCATAGTTTTAGTAAAAGAAACATGGTAATCAAAAAATTCTAAAACATTAGAGAAAATATTACTTGGGTACATTAATTTCATCATAACTCTTAAAGTTATCTAAACATGTATCTAAAACCAATAATAATTACTCTAACATAATAATTTCATATTCCTGTATCTTTAGACTAGAAGTAAATTTTTATAATACTGATTATCTTTTTAGGTTTAAATTTGTATAGAATTATTTCACAACTCTTACATAATTAAATATTACATCAAAAAACTGGACACATCCTCATGATATAGATTTTATATATAATATAAAACTTTTAAAATAAATCATATTTTTTATACATTAAAAATATTCATGAAATTCATCGTGACTTCTTTATTTCATTTAAAAATCCTTAAAACATATGAATTTATTTTAAAATCGGGGATGAACATAGAAATATCAATAAGAGGGATAAGATGAAGAATGAAATCTATTATTCCATTTATAAAGCATGGGATCTCAAAACACTTTCTTGAAAACAGTCATTTTACCCAAAATGGGCATAATCATTGATTTGAGACAAAAGATCATAAACCCCAATTTTGAAATTAGATGACTTACATGAAAAAACATAAGTAAGCATTGAAAATTCATATAGGATCCTCAGAAAATGATAATATTAAAACCCTTACAAAACACTTAAAATTTCGAATAACAATTAAAATATCTTATAATATAATTCTTTGGAGAAAACAATCATTAACGAATACATTGGAGCGCAATCTAGCTGCACCCATCATATAAGATATAATGAGATCATCGAATGCTATATGGGAACACCCATAATATAAGCTACATCGTGCTCATCCATGGGTTATAATGGGGATCAACCCTTCCAATTTTTTTTGAAAGGAAACATCATTAATAAATCCCTTGAAGACTATTTTACACCCATGTCAAAATATATTTAAGAAAATCAAAATACCATTTTCTATTTTAAAAAACATTGAATTCTAAAACAAAAAAATAGGGACATATGTGTTTTATTTATAAAAATCATTAAATATAGTAGGGGTATCCAAATCTCATATAACTATTATGGCTCTAAGAAATTTCTTCATCACAACATATATTAAAATAGAATATTCTTTTTATGTTATTGTAAATAACATCAAAACATTCTGTAAAAATATTCATTTGGGATTTTCTTTGGTAAAGTCAAATGAGACAAAAAAATTTGGATTTAAAATATTTAATTTTCATATAAAACAACTTTAAATAATTTTTCAATATAACGGCATGAAATAAAAATATTTTGAAAAGGGAAACATTAAAAGTGTATTTTTAAAATAAAGTCCCTTACATTGAGTCCAAATCATCATGTATATTATTTATATAATTAAATAACCAAGTTATGTTAATTTTATACTTTTTTATTAAACCCATTCAAGTATATTATTAATTTTATTTAAATTTAGACATTTCAAAAAAAATTACTTAATTATTTATGTTCACATATGTTTTTTTGATGATATTTGGTTCGTAAGTCAAAAATGACTTCGGTAGGTTGACTATGGTCAAAATAGTAATTATTAAATATCATATAGAATAATAACCATGAAACAATTATCATTTTTATACATGAATTAAAATATTAAATCCAACCACTAAATATGTTTATGAAAAATGAATTACGTTACCATCATGGAGATGGTAGGCCATATATACACATTAATAACATTTCTATATTTCAATAATAATTTTGGAAAGAATATAAGAATTATTTAGATGATTAAAAATGAAAATAATATCACTAATATAAAATAAATTCTTTAAATAAATTTATATATATGATCCATGTGATGTGGTTATAAAAAATGAATCACATCGCTTTCGGGAGGTGGTCGTCCACACATTCGAATAAACGAAATTATAATATTTCAATGAATGTAAATGTAAATATTTATGTGATATATTATCATTTATGAATGATAATATGTTATTAATATATTATATAAAAACCTATTCCATCATTATAACCATTGTTGAGAGATGGTGGTTGGAAATGAATTATATCGTTTAGTGAGTTGGTAGTTCACCGTACACACATACTATGGTTTTATTTCCCATTTGATGGAAGAGAAGATGGATATAGGGTTTTAAATTAATATAAAAACTCCATATGATATTTAATATAATTTTTTACTTATATAATCATCGATATTAACTATTTAAATTATGTGTGATAATAAATAAAAACCGAACATGTAGATAAAAACTATACATCTTCCTCGGACACTCTCCTTTAACTAATACCTTAATTCCTCTAGGGTTGGTATTATACCTAAACCAAGACATCCAAAATGAGGAGAGGGATTATATGAATTTATTTTTATATTTATTTTCTTAACTAAATGGTGGTTTAAGTATAATTTAAATGGAATAGGAGATGTGCATTTATAAGGAAGGGGAGGGGAAATCTTGGAATTTTTAAAAATATCAAATTAAAAGAAATTAATTTTCAATTCTAAATGGCTCAAAGATTATTTATTTATAATATATGAAGTTTATGGGTATAAATAATCTAATAAAATCATTTTTTATATGTTTAGTTAACTTTTATATCCTTTTCATTTGTGTTTAACCCCTTGTTTACCTCTTTCGCACTAACAGTGACAATAATGATTTTTACATTTTGAGGGTCGTGGTATTTACTATAAGTGGAAAACAACCCATAAATGGAACATGAATTATATTATAAAATATACCCTAATAAATATTTTTAATCAAATATTTTTATGAATTTTATATCATTTAATATATAATTATTTATTATAATATAACACCAATGACAATTTTTACATGTATAAATTACAAGGATTTTAAGAACACCAAGAAAACGCGTAATATTGGAACAAAATATTTTAATAAATAAATATGATTTCATTTTAATCTATAACATTCATATATCACATTAATTATCTTAAATTTTATCACTTTTAAATTTTTTAGCATCATTTATTTGGTACCTTTATTAATTGAATAATTACTCTGTCAGTATTTTATAAATATTTAAGCTATTTATTTCTTTAATAAAAATTTAAAATAAAACAACATGATAAATTTAAATAATTTATATTTCAAATTATAATTTACAACTAAAAATAAAAATTTATTAAACGTATGTTAAATGTATTATTTCAATTAAAAATAAGAGTGTGTCATTTTTAACTTCTTTAAAATAAAATATTATAAATGTTATAATCACATATAAACTTAAAAAAGGTCATATAACCGAATATTGAATGATTATGTAAAAAATTATTTCATAAAAAAAAATTATTCAATGAATAGGGTCATTTTATAATCTGTATCATTTTATTTTTGACATTAATTACATGTTTTATCTAGTACCATGGTAATAAAAATTATCAAGGTTACTATTCATATTAATTAAAAATAAAATAAATATATTTAAAAAATTAGGACACAATGATTCTAATTTTGAAAAAAAAATTCATTATTCAAATCCAAATATGGAAAATTTTAACTTAAAATTTATCCTGTAAAACGTGATGATAAATAGTTTTTTTAGAAAAGTTTCCTTTTTAAATATAAAATTTTTTTATACCAAAATCAAATATAAAATTAATTTCAAAAAACATAATTGTTATATTTTATATAGAAATGAAATAAATTATATGAAAATAATAATTTAAAAAATAATCTTACATAATAAAAATTTTAATGGAAAATATAGTTTTTAGTAAAAATCAACATTTTTCACTATTTAATGAAAAATTATTATTTTCAAAAAATCATCAAAATTTTGTTCTATAATAAATTTGAAATTCTGAATTTAAAAATGAAGTTCATTTGTTCATTGAAAAATTCTATAATTTGGTAAAACACATTTTAAATAAATCCATGTAATAAATAAAAATATATTTTGATTATAAATAATTCATTTTTCCTTTTAACTAATTTTTTTAAAGATTAATATAAGAAATATAACTCTATAAAATCTAACTAATTAATATTTACATGTCCTAAAAATGAACTATTCTATCATTACATACGTTTTAAGAGTTTATTTATATATTAACAAAACTTTCATCCACATTTGTGATGTATGTGTGATATATAATCAACATTATATGATCAATGTGTGAATCACTATAGATTATGTTATATAGAGATAACAAAATTAAAATCATATGTTCTACTTCAAAAAATTTCATATAATGTGTGAAATAACTTTTATGATGATTCTATAATGAAATCTATCATGAAGCATGGTATACATTCTATTTCATTTTTTATATTTTCAATATAATGATAAAATTAATTTATATATAATATGATAACTTTCATGTTGCGTATGGACCATATCTTTGAATTATTGAGTAGTGATTGAAAGGGATTTTATGTGCTAATATGAGATTGTATGACTAAATGATGAAAATTACAAAATATAAATGGATAATGGAATACGATGGGGGGGAGATGTACACATGAAGAAAAACATTATAGAGAGTATCAATGAAATATTTTAGGGGCTTCACAAGTAGCTATAAACAACATAGTTGAAGAGAAATTTTATCATTATGTAAATTACTTCATAGAAATAGGAAGAAAAACTGGTGATAGGATTCATTGGGGGATAAGGTATAGATGAAACATTCATAGAGATAATGATAGAAAAATTGAAAAGGCATATGATTTTAAAGTGAGAATTTTCAAAAAAGGCATAAGTCATTTCATAGTGATAGAGTGTCAGGAACCCATCAAAGAAAGAAGTGGTAAAGTGTTGGTTTCATTAATATTAATTAGAAATTGTGATGATGGAAACTCCCATGAATTTTAGTTTCCATGAACACATGATATTGCAAGATACTCTTTTATCAACATCACATAGGTACCACATGTTGTTTCTGTGTACTAACATGACCCCATTGTAAACTATTACAGTGAACCATGAATGCCTATTGAGGCATTTGGATATTTCACCATTTGAAAAGATAATTCAACATTTAAAATCCATGTCAACAGATTGTGATCATATGATAGAATGAATTTTAATAGGATTCATAATGACATGAGGTGGCCTGAAAAACACGATTTACATCTGAGATGTATATATATTCCCCAGGTAAGGTCATAATGGGAAGTGATTCGCTAACACTACTGGAATGATTTATTATTCTCATCCCTAATGATTTATTTCTTGTAAATAATGTAATGTCCCAATTTACTAAAAAATTGATTATGGTAATACCTTAGGTCAGACATTGGGGTTATTTTGTTAAATATTCAGTTATTGAAAAGAAAAATTTTGAAAATATATTAAATATGAATTTTAAAACAAACCATCTGAAAATACATATTAATTTCTAGCAATTATATGAGTCTACTAAATTTGTTAATTAAAAATATACTAGTGATTTTTTGCAATATTCTAATTATGATAAAATTGATAATCTAATTAAATATGTAAGTTGATTAAAAGGAATCGTGATGAATATTAATAGAAAAGGATGAAACATAGTTTTCAAGAGTAATAATAATGTAATTATGTACAATAAACTCTGTCATGATGACGATTAACCCATTTTATCAACATAAGAAATAGAAAAGGTTATCAACATAAAAATTATTTCCTACATTCTTATAATAATATTATTCTACTATAAATAACAATATATTTACATTTTAAACATACCTATTATTAATATAATATTTGTTTTTAGAGATAGAGGATATTAATGTACTAACTGAGTTGTATAAAAACGTTTTCCATGAGGTGATTGTGGTTCATGAGGTTCAAAGGGTTTGGGTGAATAGGGAACATAATAACAATCACATTCCTCATACAGCTTATATTATGAAATTCCTATGATGTGAATACGTATATAGTGTCTATATATATCTGATTATATAGTTAATGATCATGAAATCTTTTCTCCCCTATCATACATATGGAGGCCCGATAATCACTCATTTATTTTTTTAGGGAGATATGACTATCACCCTAGAGGATGTAGAATTTATGCTTAGTGTTTCTATTTAGGGTCTGATAGTTATATATCCCACCCATGGATACTGGCATGAGTTTGTATATAGATTTATAGGACTCAAATTTATAAGGTGGGGAAATACTGTTATAGATGGAAATTCTCTATATATGAGATGGATGAAAATGAACTTCACATGATTTACCATTTACAATGATAAGAAGACTATCATGTGTTATGATTTTACATATCTGGCTCATTGGAGGTGGAGTGTATGAATATGACATCAGTTTATATGTCAATAAGGTGTATTTTTTGAAAATTGAGGACTTTCACCAAGATTGGAGATACAATTGGGAATTTTTGTTCCTATTAGAAAAGTATATAGAATTGTTAACTATAAGCTGATGATATAATAGTGATCTTGGGGGATGTTTCATCCTAATTAAGAAATTTCCATCTGAACATATCCCTTACCTATCCAATATTGTTCTTGGTATGAAGAATGACATGGATGTGATGCCTGATGCTTCATGTGGACAATATTATGGTCAATCATCCTTATTATTATCCATTGTTAATATGAGTTATTATATCGAATTTATTATTATTTATCACTCTCAATGTTGTACATTTCATGTAGAGTTTGGAAAACCTATTCGTCAGAACATCGAGACATAATTTGGGTGTCTACCATGTCATTTTAGATAATCTACTACCCAATGATGAAAATATATACATTCTTATGTGGAATAATTAATTTCAAAATGTTATCATTTTTTGAAATTAGTAAAAAAATATTTCAAAAAAATTCACCAATCATTTCACATTTCATGGATTCCATATAATAGACCTGTTTCATATATACTACACTATTAGCCTTGATAATGAAAGGGTTGTTATGCCTCTCATACATTATCATTTTTTTGACTGGCAGTAACCCAATAGAGTCATGTGTCCATTTAGATTTACTTAGAGTATTCCAATAGTATTGATAAATACAACCACACTTTATTTCCAAAAGCTTATAGGGAGGCAGGATGCCTACTAGTTAGGAAAGTATATATAGTATATCTACATCTCAGGATTCTGTGTATAATTTCTTATTGAGGGAATTTATATGATGTGATTTCATCTATTATAGTAGATCAATATTATTTTTTTGTATTTAATGATATCTATATTGTATATTACTCCACATGACCAGGGGAACCATGATATGATAAGTCAATAACATTATATTATATTGATAGTTGTATATATTTTTAGTTTTGTTTAAAAAAATTACAAAATATTTCTCTAGAGAATATTATCTGCATGCCTGATCTTGAGGGGGGTGAGGTATTTATTCAGGCCACATACCATGTTTCATTACGGGACACGATGCCATCGTATCATGTTTAACATAATAGTATATTTGATTTTCCACCTCATATAGTGGATTTTCCAACTTAGGGAGAGGATATTACAGCTCAATAACCTTTCCTAATAGGAACTAATGTTGATGAGTCATGATAATTATGAAATAGACCACATTGGGCTAGACATGTGGCTACACCTATTCCACAAGAAGAGGCAATTCATCTAGTAGACAAGTCTGAGCAGATTTTGGATGGTTACCTATAACCGTGGGATCTATTTCTATTATCATTTTATCAATATTTTTCAATGAGTATAGTAGATCAGAGAAAATATTAGGAGTCATTACCCTTTCCTTCATCATTCAAGATTGAGCCATCACATGCTATATGAATCCCTTAACATATGGAAGGTACTTTCACTTCAATTTCGAGAGAAGGGTCAGGTGCACATCTTGATATCCTAATGGTACTTCCTCTTGATGATTTAGAAATTAGTCATTAGATAGTAGAGGTTCCTACACTTAAGGAATATCCCCCACAATCTCATTAGACTCCAACCCATTAAAATGGATCACGATCTACATACAAGAATCCAATTCTCACTTTGGATGGTGGGAAGAGACCTCATCATAGAAATTGAGGAAAAAATAATTATACTCATTGATTTCTATGTTAAGGATTTATTTATGTTATGTGATATTTCATAGAGTTTGTTATCTTATTAATAATGTTCAAATTATTCTACAAACATTAGAAGTATTAATATTAATGTATGTAAATTCTTTACTATAAATTTTAAATGAGACCAATTATTTTCAATCATTTATGAATACATATTTATAAATTTGTTTTGATGTATAATAATTTTAATTTTCTTGAAATTATATTTTTTAAATAATTTCTATGTAACAGTTACTAATTAATAACATTTAATAATAGTGTGTAATTAATTAAATACAATTAAGTATAATAAGACAATCAGTAGTAATTAGTAAATACTTAAAACATGTTTATAATAACATCAATAATGAAACTTATTATGCATTTATAATAAATATTAATGATTTTTAACTATATAATAATAATAAATAAATTTTCTTAATTATGTAATAATATATATTAATAAATATATATGATTTATGTTGTAGTTAACAATTAATTTTTTAAATTTTTATTAGGTAGTAATTATTATTAGAAATTACATGTAATTATTATTTAATTATTAATAATTAATGATAATAATTTTCAAATAATTAGTTACTAATTTGTTTTATAATTTTAAATTATTAATAATATAGTACTTACTTTAAAATAAATATTATTTTTTATGAAAATTTTAAATTCCTTTTTTTTATTTTTAAATTATTATTAATATTTTTTCCTATATAATTATTTATCATGGTATATATATATTTCAAACCAAAAAAAATGAATAATAATAATTTAATAATATTTTTTATAAATAATTTATTTATGAATAATGATTATTTTATTTTCATTTAAAGGGCATGCATGAGGGGCTCTCACGCCTTCCTCAAAATTTTCTTTAAGAAGTTGTTGAGGCACCTTAGTCCTTTGGCCTCAACTGGTGAAGGCTAAGGCATGAGGGCTCTGGACAAATTTCTGGATTTTATAAATATATGGTAAAACTATTCTAAATTTAATTTAAAATCCATATATTATTTTAATGGAAGTTGTTACTTATCTTTTCTTTCCACCCCTTTAAACCAAGTCTTAATTTTCATGTAACTATGAAACTCAGTGTTTACTTTAAAAAATAACCCGATATGTATAAAATTCTACTAAGGATACAAGAACATTATAGAATGATGTTAAATCCCATATTAATTTCAATTTTATTTCAAATGTGGTATTACAGTGGAAAAAATGTGGTATCATAGAATAGTTTGATAGTAGCTACTATATATTATTCCTTTATGAATGCGTCAAAAGACTTTTATCAATTCTAAAAAGGTGTTAATTTAGTAAGCGATTATAAAATATAGTCTCGTTTATCAATGATAGAAAAGATACTTAACATGGATCCTTTTATTAGTGGTAAAAATTAATTGATTTATAGAGACATTATTAGTTTTTTTAGTGCTAATAAAGGGTGCATTTGTTAGTGTATTTTAGTACTACTAAACACACCCTTTATTAGTGCTATAAAATAACTTTTAAAAATAGGGATTACCGGATTTTTTTTAAAAAAACTACCACCCACCACCACATTTATCATTGTTCACACATACCTTTCCCCTTCTCACTTGTGGTTTCCAAAAGAGATTTATTAGTGGTCTCCCTCATGCCCACACATCCTCCCTTCCTTTATCAAAACCCACCCACCCTTTTCCCAACCACCCATGTCACGAACCGAATCAATCGCCACCAAAATTGGCACCATACCCAGCCCATGACAAGGCTCGAATGGAGTTCCCGATACCCACGGGCTGGCACAAGTGCCCGGGCATCGTAAAAAGAAAATTGGGAACGATTTACCCAAGTTTATAAACATAAAACAATAAAAGAATCCAAATAAACAAATCTGGATTTTTCAGACCAAACAATGCTTTACAGAAAATCAGAACTGAATTACATAGTCTAAAACAACTCAACAAGACTATAACAAAGGAACAAAAAAAATGAACAACCCAAGAGTCTCAACATGCAAGAGGCATTTCCCTCAAGCCATCTCCACAACACCACATCATGAATGACCGATGAAAACCCGAACTATTGGCACAAATGTTATACCAAAACCTGCGACACAAAAATAACCAAGTCTACTTAAACCAAATGGTGTAATTAGGGTGTAAGACAATTCCTACTAGTATACCACCACTAAGAGACTCCATGTGATAAACATTCAAAGACGAAAATCATCCATGTTTTCAAAAACATGTAATTTCAAGTTACAATTTCTAAAATATGCAACTTAAAAAATACATTTTTCAAGTGGGCTAATTTAAAGAATCAACACTTTTAAAATAAATTAAAAAGCTACAGAATTCTCCATCCAAATATACCGTATGACTATGTTATGTATAATGTATCTAATGAGCACAAACAATAGGAAATAACCCCTAGGGACTACCTAGCTGTGGGTCCCAGGTACCTCGTATCTCGGTGAGAGTAACCACAATCATTATCCATTATCATGCACGAGCCACTAGTAGGGAACATACCCATAACCTAATGGTCCCCAATCATCATCATCATAGTTTAGTTAGAGTTGTAAGCGTCAATCCTGCTAAGTGAACCTGAGGCCAAACCCCACGGATTCACTAGCATATTAGTACACGTCCACCCACCTAGATACCCGGGTTTTCCCTTTGTGCTCAAACAAGTTCAACAAGCCAAGAAATATAATTTTCACATGAAAATAACACTTCCACATCACACATTATCCAAACAGACCCATTCATATCACACAATTCAAAAAGTACACTTTTCATTCAAATTCATTTTGAAATCAAACTCACACCAAAATAGCTCAGAACACTTTTTTCACAACTTTCACAATCCAACACATCCTTTAACAGTTTTATAAAGTCGCTAAAAATATGATAAACATCAAATAACAGAACTATTAAGATTTAAAATGGTTCATTTGAAAGTATAAACAATCCAAAATAGCTTTCCAATATGGTTTCACCTCTTACATAAATCATTAAAACACTCAAAACTTTCATAAAACAACTCTGAATAGTGTACCAAAGTTTTTCAAATAAAACCCATTTCAAAACCATATTTAAAGGAAAAAATCATCTCAATAAAAAATCAAAATAGAATTTGAAGCCCCAAAAACATTTATTAAATAACCCCCATGTTTTATACAAACACCTCAAACAATAGCACAAAAGATCCACATAAAACACACACGTTTTCAAAATCACTTTCAAGAAGTACAATAAAGTTTTACACCTTAAACCCTTAAAAAAACACTTTAAGACCTAGTGGAAAACAAATACCCCACCAAATCATAATTTTCATCCCAATCAAGTTTTATTAAACCAAATTCAAATGTTATAAAACAATCAAAAACTATACCCAAAGGTTTACACATGAAAAACACCAAATTTTAAGCTAAAATGAAACTATAAAAATAAATGCTTAACCAAATCCAACATAAAATTTTTTTTCACCACACATAGCATATTATGAAAATGTATAATAATTAATTCAAGCAATATAAATCATCTATAAATGATTACACAAGGAATCACCAACCGGAAGTGTCAAATCCCTCAAAACTTGGTTCAAAACGTCAACCGCACAAACGACGCACCACAAGGAATATAAATTCAGACCTAGATTACAATATTTGACCACAAATACACCAAATGAAACCCTAGGATCTAACCCTAACTTCTGGAAATTTTATAACATAATGAATGAGAGAAGAAAACCTAAGGGAAAAGGAAGAAACCAAGAAGGAATCACTTACCCAAAACAATCCTGAAGAAAATGACCCAAAATCGACCAGAATCTGAATTTTAAAACAGATAAAAATTTAATGTATATTCAAACAAGAATCAGAAGGTCGAGTAGGAATTGGAATGGGGGAAAAAGAGTAAGAATATAAGGATTTATGAAAGGATCAATTTACATTTCCAAATCTGGACGATTTCTAAAATCCAGAGACCTTTCGATACTTTTCGTGATTCTATCAAGCTCCAAATTGTGGGAGGAGGGAATGGGGGTGCGCCTTAGGTAAGTGGGCTCGATGAGAGTTGGAATCACCGAAAAAAGGCAAATAGTGAAGTAGATATTAAATCATTAAAATTTATTTTTAATATAGAAAATGGGCTTTTGGGAAGGCCCAATTCCTTAAATAAAAACCCATATCCACCATGATTATGGATTTATAAATGGTCCAAATAAATATGGTGGTGTTAATATGTTAGGGGATGACAATTAGGAATTGTAATGGATGAAAAATGTTGAAAAATGAAGATGTTATAAAGGAAACAAAATTTATTTTTAAACCTGGAATTGGGCTCACGGTTTGGTCCAATTCATAAAAACTCACCCATTCCTCCATAAATGCTTGGGAAACCCTCAAAACAAAGCAATAATAGAAATTAAATGGAATTTAACTATAAAATAAGTCATTTATGAGACAATTCTCTCCACCATGAAAACATTCCATCCCGGAAATTCACATCAAGGACAACGCAACAACCAAACCCAACTAAGAAACCAAGAGGTACTCCTTTTCCAGGTTTCACCCCCAAAGGCCAAAACACCTCCAGTGATCAATTAAGTATTACTATCACAACCAAAACATATACCAATTTACAGAAATGATCAATCACGTTCATAATTTATCCCAAAAGAAAACTCCTTAAACACTATCCGAATAAGACACAAGTAATTCACCCAAACGAACAATAACATTGAACAAGGCTACACTTAACATAGTTTATCTAATCCATTGGGTGCTCTACAGTCCCAAAGTTTACCCAAGAAAGATGTTGGTAGCTTGATAGCTCCGAAAAAGACTATCTACACCAAGCCAAGACCTTGGATAAATGTAAGTTACTAGTACGGGGCGACACAAATACGCTCCCCACCATAAGAGACAACAAATAATTTTTTTTCCAAGACAAAAATAGGACACTAATAGGGGGAGGCCTGAACAGACTTTCTGGTACATAGGGTAGACATCCATTCAAAATTTCCGAAGGAACATACATGATAATCATTGTGGTTCTCCCCACCATAAGAACCAACCATCTCAACTGACTTGCATGTGCCGGCACAAAAAAACCAAAAAATTTCAGGATTTGGGAAGGTCGCACGGTTAGTCCGCACAATTTGTGAAACTGTGAACTAACTGTGCAGATCAATATTCCTGCATGACTTCTAGGCACACAATCTCTCTTAATCGTTCATAAATCATGTGCTCAGCCTGTCTAGCCAAACTTCCAACCATTCTTCAAATACTGAATGGAAACCAATGGGGGAGGTAATGACATTGGGCGATGTCATGGGTATAAGGCCCTCCACCTATTTCCACAAAACGTGAAAAAAAGAAGGAAGATAATGAAACAATAGGTTTAAACACTTCATATCTTATATATTTAGGATAATACTTTGTAAAATGGTTTAAATGACCCTATGATTTCACTTGACTATGAGCCAGATTCTCTCTGAGACCTATGGCTGGAGCTCAAATGATTGAAGCATCTCCACCCTCGCAGTTAGTCTTTGGAATCCCACTAAATGAGAATTCTTCTTTCGGTTCCACCAAAAACTACACCGCAATCCCAGATAAGTTTTCCAGACATAACACATTCTAAACTCACTTTACCATATCCCGATATTTCACTGAAACGAGGGCTAAGAAGATGCCCACACATCACACGTTGTTTCTTCAGGTGAGAAACAATAGAATTAAAGAACACCTACACTCACATTCCTCTAAAATGGATGATTTTGAAGTTTTTACAAGGGATACATTCACCTAACATAACAGGTACTCTCATAGGATTTCACCACATTCACCTATACGGTCAATCGAGCACATGACATCATAAGGCATCACCGAACATGACCATTGAGACTGATATAAACAATGCATGGAGAGGGACCTTATACCACATCCCCAAACAACACATAATTCTAGAAAGTGGCCACAATATCTTCTCGTAATCAGATTTCCCACACTGGTAGTTTATTGTTAACTCTTTCTTCGAAGATACTACGAAGGAATCAGAGGCCCTCTTAGACACTATTCATACTGACAACCCCAGACAACTTCCACCTTGGCCAAATCAGGTAGCTTAAGAAACTAAGGTCTCTTTTAAGCATCCATGAGCACTCTTCCACAACAAGAGAATCCAAATAAAACCAAGGATGTAAATAGTGTAGACTCACTCTACAAAGCTGAATAAAAGATTCCTTACATTGATCAACTAGAGGATTTTCCAAAAACGAAACAATCTGAGTTTCACTTCAGTTGTGCACTAACCCTAAATGGGGGCGTACCTAATCCAATAGGAGAACCCAATGACCCAACCAAGATGGTCCATTGGTCAAAAAAACCATAAACCAGATCCAAACACATGAAGGTAACCACCATAATGGTGTCCCGAAACATATCTCAGAGGAGACTACTAACTGGTCCTTCTACCCAGCTTACCGACCAAACATAAACCCATAACGCAGTTCAAATAGGAGGGGTTATTGGACTAAAAAAAACATCCCACAAAAACAACATTTTCAAAAACCCATAATATAACCCATATCAAACTATTCATCAAGACATCATGTTTTTCTTTAAAACCATTTCTTTGAAAATAAACGGTTCAGCGGTAAGAGTATCGACCAATGGTACCCCATGGGCCTCACACATGCATGTTTTTGTGCCACACCATACAACCTCCTCATATCTATCCCAAAACTCATCCATTCGTGCCATAAACCATCCATTATCCCATATAACCCCATGCATGTGGTCACGAATGGAAATACCAAAGCTTAAAACAAAAATTCTTTCCACTTTTCAAAACCAAAATAGTCAACCAACACTTCCTTTTTTTTCTCATAACCGTTAACCACGAGATCAAAATCCCAACTCACATCTTACAAAAATTTTCAGAAAGTCACAACCATTTAGAAAATAACTCACTTTTAAGATATTCACATCAATTTTAAAACATCTCATCCAATTAAAACACACTCTGATTGTTTAGAAAACTCTATTGCAAAGACTTTTCAAAACTAACTTCAATATAGTTCCTTCTTTCAAAGAGGTGTAAGCACACCATTTTACATTTCAAAACAATTCTGAAAATTTAGTTCCACCATTTAATAAACCAAAACATTCCCTCTTTATTTGAAAATCATTTCATAAAAACATTATGCTTCTTAAAACCAAGTCACCTTAAAACCAAAGTTCTAAGATTTCAAAACAAAAGAACAAAACAATGCGAGAAGAAACTAGTTTTATCGGGTGACTTGGAAATATGGTTGGCGGCCATATTCCAATCACTTCACTGTCATAGGAAGTGTTCTAGGGAATATCCCTGGCTTCACATGGCTTGCCAGGCCCTGTGAGCTCACTGAGACCATTAACCCAACTCTCTTTTCATTTCCCATAATCATCATCAAACCAAGAAAACCAAAGGAATCAGAAAGGTCCCGACTTCCACAAGAGACTTGAATCCTATCACGAGGTGTGGTGATCAGCCACACTACTCATACAAAAAATTACAAGTCCCAAAAATCCTAACTGTAGACTATCTTGACTGTTCCCCAAATAACATGACCCAAAGAGAGCAAACCTCCTCTGATACCATTTTGTCACAAACCGAATTGATCGCCACCAAAATTGGCACCATACCCAGCCCGTGACAAGGACCGAAGGGCGTTCCCGATCCCCATAGGCTGGAACAAGTGCCCGGGTATCATAAATTGAAAATTGGGAACGATTTACCCATGTTTATAAACATAAAACAATAAAAGAATCCAATGAAACAAATATTGATTTTTCAAACCAAACAATGTTTTAGAGAAAATCAGAACTGAATTACATAGTCTAAAACAACTCAACAAGACTATAACAAAGGAAAAAAACAAAGATATGAACAACCCAAGAACCTCAACAAGGAAAGAGGCATTTCCCTCAAGCCATCTCCACAACACCACATCATTAATGACCGATGAAAACCTGAACTGTTGGCACAAATGTTATACTCAAACCTGCGACACAGACATAACCAAGTCTACTTACACACAAGGGTGTAAGTAGGCTATGAGAGAATTCCCAGTAGGATACCACCACTAAGAGATTCCATGCGATAAACATTCAAAGATTAAAAGAATGCAAGTTTTCAAAAACATGTAATTTCGTGTTACAATTTCTAAAAGATGCAACTTAAAAAAATAGTTTTCAAGTTGTCTAATTTAAAGAATCAAAACGTTCAAAATAAGTTAAAGAGATACTGAATTTTCCATCCAAATATACCGTATGCTGACGATAAGTATAAAGTATCTAATGAGAACAAGCAATAGGAAGTAACCCCTTGGCACTAGCTAGCTGTGGGTCCCAGGTACCTCGTATCTCGGTGAGAGTAACCACAAAAATTATCCATTCTCGTGCATGAGCCACTAGTAGGGAACATACCCATAACCTAGTGTTCCTCAATCATCATCATCATAGTTTAGTTGGAGTTGTAAGCTTCAATCCTACTAAGTGAAACTGAGGCCAAATCCCACAGATTCACTAGCATACTAGTACACGTCCACCCACCTAGATACCCGAGTTTTCCCATTGTGCTCAAACAAGTTCAACAAGCCAAGAAATAAACATTTCACATGAAAATATCACTTCCACATCACACATTATCCACACATCCCCATGCACATCACACAATTCACAAATTACACTTTTCATTCAAATTCATTTTGAAATCCAACTCACACCAAAATAGCCCACAACACTTTTTTCACAACTTTCACAATCCAACAAATCCATTAACAATTTTATAAAGTCCCTACAAATATGATAAACATCACATAATAGAACTATTCAAACTTAAAATGGTTCATTTGAAAGTATAAACAATCTAAAATAGCTTTCCAATATGGTTTCACCTCTTACATAAATCAATAAACCACTCAAAACTTTCATAAAACAATTCTGAATAGTGTACCAATGCTTTTCAAATAAAACCCAATTCAAAACCATATTTCAAGGACAAAATCACATCAATACAAATTAAAAACTGAATTGGAATCCCCAAAAACATTTATTAAACAACCCCAATGTTTTATACAAACACCTCAAACAATAGCACAAAAGATCCACATGAAACACACACATTTTCAAAATCACTTTCAAGAAGTACATTAAAGTTTTACACCTTAAACCCTAAAAAAACACTTTAAGACCTAGTGGCATACCAATAACCTACAAAATCATATTTTTCAACCCAAAAAAGTTTTATTAAACCAAATTCATATGTTATAAAACAATCCTAAACAATACCCAAAGGGTTACACATGACAAACACCAAATTTTAAGCTTAAATGAAACTATAAAAATAAATGCATAACCAAATCCAACATAAATTTTTTTTGCACCACAAACAGCATATTATGAAAATTCATAATAAGTAATTCAAGCAAAATAAATAATCTATAAATGATTTCACATGGAATCACCCTCCGGAAGTGTCAAATCCCTCAAAACTTGGTTCGAAACGTCAACCGCACAACCACCGCACCACAACGAAGATAAAATCATACCTAGATCACAATATTTGACAACAAATAAACCAAATGAAACCCTAGGATCAAACCCTAACTTCTGGAAATTTATTAACATAATGAAAGAGAGAGAGGAAACTCTAAGGGAAAAGGAAGAAACCAAGAAGGAAACACCTACCCAAAACAATCCTAAAGAAAACGACCCGATATTTACCAGAATCTGAATTTTAAAATAGATAAAAATTTAATTTATATTCGAAAAAGAATCAGAAGGTCATGTAGGAATTGGAATGGGGGAAATAGAGTAAAAATAGAAGGAGTTATTAAAGGATCAATTTACCTCTCCAAATTTGGGCGATTTCTAGAATCCAGAGATGTTTTGATGATTTTCGCAATTCTATCGAGCTCCCAATTGTGGGAGGAGTGATTGGGGGCGCGTCTTAGGTAATGTGGGCTCGGGTGAGAGTTGGAATCACCGAAAAAACGCAAATAGTGAAGGAGATATTAAAGAATTACAATTTAATTTTAATGCAGAAAATGGGCTTTCGGGCAGGCCCAATTCCTTAAATAAAAACCCATATCCACAATGATTATAGATTTATAAATGGTCCAAATAAATATGGTGGTGTTAATATGTCAGGGGATGACAATTAGAAATTTTAATGGATGAAAAATGTTGAAAAATGAAGATGTTATAAAGGAATCAAAATTTATTTTTAAATTTGGAATTGGGCTCACGGTTTGGCCTAATTCATAAAAACTCACCCATTCCTCCATAAGTGCTTGGGAAACCCTCAAAACAAAGCATTAATGGAAATTAAATGGAATTTAAATTTAAAATAATTCATGTATGTGACAACCCATGCACGTTTTTCCCTTACAACTTCTCTATGTCATTTTGTTTCATATTTTATGATATATATCTTTATTTATAAATTTTTAGACACAACATTTTTATCCATATATTAATTCACATATTTATATTATATATATAAATAAATTTATAAATAAAATTTTAGTGTGAATCATTATAAATATATTCACATATATAGGTGTCTCAATATATATATATATATATACATATTATATATATTATTGTATATTTACATATTATTATAATACATACCAAAATATATACACATTTTGTAATAAATTTATTTATATAAAAACATTGTATAGACATTTTTATAGGTATATACATACTCATATATTGTTTAAATAAAATGTATTATAATTATTTCCACATAGTTTATATATTTAAAAATAATTTTTTCATGAAAATATGTTAAAATATTTATTTATACAACTAATTTTTTATATGAAGGTATATACAATTAAATACATATATATAAGAGTATATTTTAAAAAATATTATTAGGATGTTGTAAGAGGGACCATATAGGTTATTAATAAAAGAAAATAGTATAAAAACGAAAGGAATAATGATAGAGTTATACAAGACAACAACTACTCTTCAGAAAAAATATAACGTCCCGACCCAAGTGCCATATACCAGTGCCCTGAGCCAGTCTTCCACATGTCTTCAAGCATGCCTACCTATATACAAGAGGTTTTTAACTAGCACTAAGGTCCTATTATCGATCATTTGGAGAGCATACCCTCTTTTTATAAAAGTAATATACCAGCAGAAAAGAAATAAACAAAATAAAAACGACATATAATTGTAAACAATACCAATATCTCATGACAACCAAAACTGGAAATAAAATATCAAAACTAATGAAGTAAAAATCCCTTGATAAATTAAATTTCCATTTTCAAATGAAAACTCAAAATAAATGCATTGACTACTCCCGAGTGGGTGCCCAACCACCTTCAGTTCCCCCATCCGAACTCCATCCTGACTCAACCACCTAACACGTAGCCTTTTCCATTATCCTATCATACAACCATGAAATATATTCAGATACCATTCAAAAATCCTATATAGGGTGTGGGTATAACTAAGTAGGCCCCCACCAATGGTGTCTAAAACAAATTGAGTCAATAACATTGTATAAAGTTGTGAAAAGAAATGCATACACTGTATAAGTAAAAAATTATCTGAGTATCAGATATTCTCTATTTAAACACATAAACTCTCGAGTTCTCAAGGACACTCGAACCATAATAACTTTTTTGGACCATCACAATGTACTAACTATCCCCATGGTATATCACATTTAAATGTCTATGTTACCATTAATAATATCATAAGTAAATGACTATGTTACCATTCACTATTTCTCAATGCACAATTGAATTAGAATGTTACCATTCACAATACTTAGCCCAATATCCATGTTACCATTCATCATTTAATAATACATAATTGAAATAACATATTACCATTCACAATACTTAGCCAAATTTCTATGGTACCATTAACCATATAACAATACATAAGAGAATGAGCAGGTTACCATTCACAATACTTGGTCGAATGTCCACGTTACCATTCACAATTTAATAATAAATAGTTGAAAATATCACAATATTTCATATATCCCAACAACCCTTTATTTAATTCACCATTTAATTAATCATAAAAATATTATATATTTATCACAATTAATTTAACAATTAATTATTCCATTCATAACATCAATAACCCATAATTAATTCCACAATTAATTATCTTTATTCACAATATCAATATCACATAATTAATTCCAAAATTAATTATATTAATTCATAAAACAAATATTTATTAATTAAATCAAGAATTAATTATCCCGATTTAAATTTTCAATATCACATAATTAATTTCACAATGAATTATGCCCAAAACCCATAATTTCTTAATTCCTTAATTAATTAATTCACCAAATTAAAAAATTCCTTTAGGAAATTCATTTTCTAAATAAATATAGAAATTAAACTATTAGATAAATGTAATGAAAATCATGATTGTGGTATTTTAATATTAAACTAACTAACTCAATTTGATGATGAACGATCACCCAATAGAATGCCCCACAATTCAACAGAGTAATGACATAGAACGAGAACTAAATCTAAAACCAAAATCAAGAATAAAAAATAATGATCCTTAAAATAGATATCTAGAACCAAAATTCTACATCTTGAACTAATAAAATTAGGATGAACAACCTTTTCTAGGATGGGAGATGAAAGGAAGTAGAATGTGAAACCTAGTAGGATAGAATTATCTTAATAGGATGGGTGCAGATCATTGATCCGGGCTTCAAATCATGAAGAATGGAGGTTATTAAGGCTGGGAATCTATATGGGAGGGTCTAAAATTGTGACAGAAATTCTAGGATTGAATGAGGTATATAAAAGGTGTTAATTTGGGGTTTCAGGTAATTATATATATAATTTTTAGATTATATAAAACCATACACATAGTTTTCTAGGTAGAGGTGCACAATTTCTCATAATTGTATGCCTCAACCATGAAACTATTCTAGAGGATGAATAGTTTCTCATTTTCAGGCATATAATTGGAAATATCTTGCACTAACCCTACAAAAACCCTCTGTCTAGAGTTTCACAGTTTGCTGGGCTAGGTGCATGATTAGGGGAAATCATGCACCAACCATAAACTACCCACTTTCCTCCTTTTTCCATAAATGTTCACCAAAAAAACCCAATGTAAAACCCAAAAAAAAGTACCAACCAAAGAAAATAATAATAACTAAAATCAAGTTTGAGATATTTCTAGTAATGGTTGATATAGTACAACCTCCGCACCATATAATATCTCATCCTCAATATGTACTACCATGTTTATATAAGATTATGAGTCAAAAATATTGGGACACTAAGAACACATATATAATTATCTTTCCTATGTATCCTCCTACAGACATACATGTTGCCACAATATATGAACTAACAACATAATCATTTGCCACAACACTTTCTCACTACATGCCAATAAATGTATTAGATGCTCCTCAGATGATGCATCTATCACAAGCTCAACATCATATATACCGATCACATGAGAAGGGTAAGGGATATATCAATGTAGTTGTGGCACATGAAAAATTTCACGCATATCATTGTATTCCTATGGAAGATCCAATCGGTACACCACCATCCCAATTCCCTCCATAACCTCAAAAAATCCGATGAAGTTGGGTTCCACATTTCCCTACCTCATATCATGTTGTGGCCCATCCTAGCTGACACCTGAAAGAAAACATTACCAACCTCTATAAAATCTAGGGTTCTCAATGTCTATAAACATACGACTTCTATCTAGTCTGATCCATATTCATGCATTTCTAAATCAGCAGAACCTTCTCTGACATTTCCTACACATGACTTGATCCCAAAAACTATGACTCACCTTCCTCTATCCAACAAAAAGGTAATATACATGGCCCACTATAAAGTGGATTATATAGTTCCATATGTATATTTTCATGATAACTATTTTAATATGAAATCTAATTAATTCTAGGTTCTTTTCCCAAGACTCACCAATGTCATGAACACACACTCACAACATATCCTCAAGCACATATATAGTACGTTTTGACTTCCCTTAATTAATTGGATGGAAAGATATAATCAATAAAATCTTTGTAAAGAGTGCCTTTTATAAACCTTGATAGAAGCATAATGTAATGTGTGATTCACGATTCGAAACAATAGTTCACCAAACCTAATGTAGATGAACTATCTCCAGAAAGTACTATTCTCCCAACTTCTCTCCTTAGAAGGTTTACCATATAGGCAACAAATGAAATAATTTTTTAGTCGATCCCCAACAACCCACATAGATTCATTCACCCATGGTGTCCTAGAGATACCAACTACAAATTCAATATTTACACCATCCCACTTCTATTATATAATGGGCAACGATTGTAGAAATCCTCCAGGTCGTTGATGATCTACCTTCACCTGCTGATAGGTGTAACATAATATCCTAAACCATGCTATCTATTTTTCAAGCCTTTTAAAAAATATCATTGAACAAATTTATATATTTTGGTCACACCTAGATATACCGCCCACTTCGAGGCATGAAATTAATACATCAACTCCTCTCACATACTTGTAGTCACAACTAGATGATTCTTGATGTAGATGATATCATCCTCATATATGTTCCATTGAGATGGTGATTCCCCAATTTCATGGATTTACCTAAAGGAATAGAAATCAATATCCTCATATATCCTATCTCTAATCCTTATAAAATGTTTAGACTCTAATGATACTAATATGAGATTCATCTACTCATGATTTTCCTGAACCACAACATGCATCTCAGCCAATAAGGTCATCATCTTATACTCAACTCAGACACCATAACTCCTTGAGATTGAGTTTTCCTACTCAATATTTCACCCACACAATTCCATTTCCTAGGAATATATTATAGATAAAAATCAAATGACTATATATACCTGATCCACCACAACTAATAGATATTCAAATATCCCTGTGAAAAGATATACATAAAACTATTATGATTCATATATACAATAAACTTTTCACCCAATAGATAACTCAAAAAAAAATTTAAAAGCATAAACTACTACTACTAACATGAGGTCATACATAGGGTATTTTGGTTCATTTTTCTTCAAATGTTGGGACCCATACACCACAACATGACCTACCCACATCAACATGGCTCCACGTCTAATCTTGGAAGCATCAAAACACACCGTTTAATCCTTAACTTAATTGGGTACGATCGAGATCAGTTCAAATTTCATGTGATTCCATAGATCCTAGAAGGAATTAACACATTATTCTAATGATCAAAATATTATCACCTTTTTTCAGGCATGAAACCAGCTCTACAAATTAAGAAAAGTCATGGATGAATCTACGATAATATCATGGTAACACAAAAAATCTATAGATATAGAAAATATTCATGGGTTGATCCCTAGTAAAAACTTCCTTAAACTTAAATAAATAAACAAACACACCATCCTACAAGTATATGTGATGCATGAAGTGTACATGATCAATCCAAAATTGAAACTTATATATCTTGGTGTATATATGATGCTCACTGAGTGTACTCATGACAATGTCAAGGAGTTGGTCATGATAACTTTGAGTCTTGGAGTACACTAAGATGTCATCCCCAAAACACCAACAAACTGATCTAGGTATGGATTTAAGATTATATACATAAAGGATTTTTTTTCCATTCATAAACCGAAATTTCCTTATGAAGAACTCATATAGGACATATCTACTTTTGAAATCAGTACCCGATATATTAGAAGTTTGAACTCTCAATTGAGGATACCCTCCTCTAAATTCAATCTTTGAGTAAATATAAGCTCCCCACAACTTGTCAAATAGATCATCGATACGTAGATGGGTATACCTGTTCATCACATTCATCAAGTTTAATGTCAAGTAATCAACACACAATTGTAGAGTCCTATAAATCTTCTTAGAAAATAGAACTATTGAACACCAAGGTGACGTACTCGAACAGATAAATACATTATCCTCCAACTCCTATTGCTGATTCATAATCTCTTGAAGCTCTATTTTTTTCATTATTTATAGTGTAATAAAAACTATCTCAACACCTAACATGATCTCAATAGGGAATTGCACATCCCTATCTGGTGGTAGCCCTGAGAAGTATTCAGAAAACATTCCTAAAACCACTACACTATTTGTGGATATAAATCTTTCTTTACACCTCTCTCATCTGGAAATAGAACTAAAAAGTAGTCTATGAGATCTCCCAATTTATGATTAGTTGGACCTACTTGGCCTGGCTGGATATCCCACTCTCCATGGGGAAATTGTTTTTCACCATTAAGAGACATAAAGTTTACTCTATGGGGTAACAATAAATTTGAGGTTGGTATGATACTAACCTGTCCATACGCAAAATTAGTTTGAACCTTGGCATGTCCAAAATATAGAGATCACATTGAAAACAATACTCCTTGATCTTGAGAGAACATCCCTTAAAAAAAGATGTTTCTAGACTGTACTCCCAATGGTGTCTCTGTCATCATAGCCCCACTCAAAAACTCCACCAACAGGATCAAAACATTAAAAAGTTTTGATGATATAATGGAATGAGGGGAACTAGTATCAAATAAGGCACTAAAAAAATTAAAAGCTATAGGAATAATACCTCTAACTATTGATGGTCCAACCTCACTATCATAATTTGTAGGTTGTAATTCATTAAAGTATCCTACCCCTATTAACAATGATGTAGTCTGACTGCCCTGTGTTTCACCACTTTGTTGATATAGGAATTTTTATATATAAGCACCAAGTACACTACCTATATTGCCTCGATAAGTAGAACTCATGCTGACAGATAGATAGGGTGTAAAATATCTCTTTAAAACACCCAAGTTCTATGTAGCTACACCATCCCTAACCATATACCGTGGGTTCCAAGAAAACCACTATGGATGTCCCATATTTCTGTATGATCAATACTCTATTGGTTTTCGAGAACAATTCCTAGGTTAATTCCCCATCCTACCACACTCGTGACTTACCACTCCTGTAAGGTCTTGTGAATATGATCCCTCATTAAGGGTAATCCTCTTCCAACTTCTCTGGGTAATGTTTTCATAGAGGTGAATCATTATATCAAGATTCAAGCCCCATGGTATTCTTTCTGGAACCACTAGTCCTGCATTGGAATCCTCCCTCTATTTTTCCCAATTATGAGTGCATAACCCACCACTATTGAAAAATTCCATAATAAAAAATGTTAAATTTTGAATAAATATTTCAATTATGAATTGATTAGAGATTCCTCTCCATAGATATCTCTTCTCCCATCAATGGTGGCTTCAAGAACTATAGGTCTATGAAGTATCCAATATAGTCTATTTATAAATGTTCCCATGAATCAACTGCATGAACTGTAATACTTTTTCTTGCATCAGTGACTTTGGATAGATGTTCTGCAGGAACTTCTCTAAAAATTACTTCAATAGAATGTCATCAGATTGCCCAGTTTGTGTTTGAATGTTCTTCCAGTTCTTTAGTAATCATCATAGAATATAAGAATCCAAATTCACCCTACTCTTACCCGATGTCTTCAAATGGTTTGGTATTTTTTAGATAGTCTCAATCCATAAATATTATACATTTTTCCACCGTCTTTGGAAAATGTATAAGGGTGCTAAAACTTGAATTCCCATGTAAGGTCAGACATACTCCTCACCACCCACTATGGGTCTCTATCCATAAACATCATGAAGTTATAGATGTTCTCCCAGATATACTCTCATGCTTCCTCACCTGGCATTAGTAGTGCCTCAGGTTCCACTACTGTAAGAGCAATACTAGACATATTCTCATGTATTCATCTCAAGAAGCATAATTGGGGAGGAATAACTCTAAAATTATTAACACACATCTTATGAATCATAACACAACATTATTACATTCAAATAAGTGAAATAATAACTATAAGTCATAATAATTCTTTTCCCAAAATCATTCTACGTGGTCAAAACCGAGGAACTATTTCTACACTTAACCAATCTAGATATAGATATTGGTTATCAATGAGTATTCTCATTCTCATGTCAGGTTTCTCATTTAAATTCACATTAATTTACAATATTCATTATTTTCTGATATCAATATTATGTGAGTCACCATTTTCAATTCATTTTCACTATTAAGAAAAAATGTTTATTTTTAGCAACTTACTCAAACCCTATTTTCCTATGCATGAATAAAACGATGTATGTAAAAAAAAGAATCACGAGTTCTCAGAAAGATGCATGAAGATGAACTATCATACTATTCCGGGCCACAATTAAATTATCAGAAAAATATTAAAACAATTATCAAATCAAAAAAGAAGTCTTTCACCCGAGGTTGAATAATATTCAACTGTAACCACAAACAGTAATTACAAAAATACCACCCTGGGTACTTGGGTTTTCCCATGTACATGGTTTTTAAACTCCCGTGCAGAAGCTTATGTCCATGGATGGACTCTACTTAATATATGGTTTAACTTTCTGATATAGGATGACAAAATAAAAAAATAAAACCAGGCTCAAATACCACTTTGTAATATCCCAACATGAGTGCCATGAACTGGTGCCCCGAGCTCATCTGCCACATGACCTCCAGTGCACCTCCCCATATGCCAGGGGAAACTGAATAGTAGTGAGGGTCTATTATCAATCATGGAGAGACTGTACCCACTTTTTACTAGAGTAATACACTATTGGAAACCAAATATACAATATTGGAATAACATATAACTGTAAATAGTACCAATAGCTCATGATAACCAAAACTGGAAATAGAATATCAAAACTAAATATGTAAACATGCCCTGATAAAGAATGTATCCATTATCACATGAAAACTCATAATAAAGACACAAACTACCCTAGAGAGGGTCCCTAACCATAACTAGTTTACTAATCTATGCACTATCCTGACACAACCACCTAATAAATTGCCCTTTCTGTTATCCTATCTGGAAACCATGAACTCTATTGGGGTACCGATTTGGCTTCCTGAGTAAGGTGTGAGTAAAACTCGGTTGGCCACTATAACATCCCGACCCGAGTTAACCAGATTCAGTGTATTCTTTTATTACATTGGCATGATCACAAGAAATCAAATCCCGAAGGACCGATCAGTTTAGTATCCTTGATAAAACTAGATAGAAACATAATTTTTACATTACATCATGAAATGAAAAAAAATATTATCCCCTATAAAAACTCTTATATCCCTTAGACTATCCCTATTGGTCAATAATTATATACTAATTGGCATCTTGGGGAAAAATGAAACATAAGAAATCTGTTAGCTCAGATGCTCAGTAAGGATAAAAAATATAGTGGATATTATTATAAATAAGAATAAACTTTCAAGGAAAGGTATAAAACTAAAACAAAAGCCTTTTTAACATAATATTCAACACAATATAGAATAAATAAATCAAATAATTCAATTTAAGACTGTCATGGATATTCTACTATTTGAATAATCACATGAAATATCAATAACTAAACTCATAATGAGGGAATGAATAATATATGTTATCATAAACGTACCATCCAGGCCTTGTGAAAAGACCACGAATAACCATACTATCATGGCCTTATTCCAAGAAACTAGTTTGTATCATGAGAACCCCTAATGAATTTAGGGGCTATAGCGGGCCGTGCCGAACAAAAACTAAGCCCAATGTATTCATCTTATGAAAAGGGTGAAACATAACATAAATGTTCATATTAAAGTATCATACTGAATGATAATACTTTAACCATAAACCACGAATGGTTTAAAAATTTTACATGTATATTCAAACATTTAATAATCTATTCAATACAATATAGATGATTGTATCATAATAAATCAACCCAAATTAGGCATAAAATCCAATGAATTATGTGGGTATACATAAAAATACTATAATAAATTAATTAAATCACTTTGAGAGAAATACCAATTTTTTACTTTGAAATAATTTAAAAGATGCACATTTATAATGGAAAACATTTATTTTTTAAATAAAATTGTAATATTTTATGGAAATCTTCAAAAAATTACTGCATCATGATGGAAGAACTAGCCATTCACACCGCATAAGTTAGAAAACATTATTTCCTTAATTTATCGAAAAGGTCATAATGTGCCTCATTTAGAAAACAAAGGAAATATTCCTTTCAAAAATTTTTATTAAAATTAAAACACGGGTAAAAATTAATTTAATCAACTGGTGATAATATTTTGAATTAATTTTTAAGAAACATTAACATGGGTGATTAAGATGTCGCAGTAGATACTTACATATAAACAACCTCGAATAAAAATGTGATTGTGAAATTAACCCTTATCTTGTACATTTATTTAGTCAAGGGTGTTTTAAACTATTGTATAATGGTTTAATCGTGTTATTACATTATAACATGTCCATATACGTATTTATGATATCATATATTATCTTATTAAATCATTTTTAATAGTATTTTAATATTACCATTAATTCAGGTGTCAACAGTTTCGTTTTCACATTCATATTTTTCCATATAATTCAGGTATATTATGAATTGGATGTATATAATTAAGATCCAAAATGATATAAGTTTCATAAATATTATTTTTACAAATTATAAAAATTTTATAATCATTCTTGAATGGTTAACATGGAGAATTAATCTCATAGTGTCGTGGAGACGGTAGGCCATACGTATGCCAGAGCGATGGTATCATTACCTTGACGGTTAAATGTTAAGGAATTGGATGGTATGTTAATTATAATTAATAATTATCATGTTGAAATAATTATTTATATCCATTATAATCATCATTATATTCATCAGTAAGAGGTAGTGTTGAATAACAATTTACAACATAGGGTGGAGACGATAAGTTGTACGTACACACACATGGTGATATTATTATTCCTATGATGGATAAAAGGAGGAATATGGTTATACCATGATTATAATAACATATAAGTATATGGATGATACATGAGTTATTACTTTGGTATGTAAACATTATATAAAGGGGAAGTAGAGGAAGAAAAGAACTTTGAAATAGGTGATAAAAAAATTACCTCTTTTTTTGGGTATCTCCTTTTGATTTCCAAAACCAGACTCCATAGGATGGATTAATTCCAAAATTATGGCCTCTAGGATGTAGTTAGGGAATATTAGAGGATAATTGGGCAGGGTTTGGATGATGTTAAGGGCTTTATTGGTGTGAATTAAATAAAAGGATATGTTCCCTTTTATAAGAGAAGTGAGGGGTAGTTTTGGAAGAACATAAAATATTAATTTATTATAAATTTATTTTTGGTTTCAAATATCTAAAAAGTGATTAATTTAGAGTATAATATTATTATGGTTTAAATTCGTCTCAGATAATGAATTTTAGAAAATTTTAGGGCACAAAACTAACCATATCTTTTGGGTTTAATCCTTAGTTAAAGAGCTTAACTCGTACCACGTATTCTTGTATTTTTACATTATAGGGTTAATATAGAAACTATAAAAAGCCAAAAAAACCAAAATTTGATCATTTATGATATATTTAACCATATACTAGTTTTTTACCAACCATATAGTTTTATGAATTCAAAAACATTTAATAAAAAATTATTTATTTTAAAGTTTCATTTATATCAATTTTGATACTATTCAATATTTTTATTTTTAAAAATATGAAACCAACATGATAAATTATAAAAAATACATCTAAAATGTCACTAATATGTTTATATTATCTATTAAATTTGGTTACCTTATTAATTAAGTGAAATTTTATTTATTTTAATATTTTTAATATCATTTAATTGATTCCTCCTTTAATAATTAATTTTCTTCATCACTATCGTGTCATTATTTAATATAATTTTTTATTTCCTAAAAATATAAATATATAATAGTTATGTAGTTAAACATTTTATCTTTATAAAAACTATTTACAATTGAAAATTCACTTATATAACCACATATTATAAAATGATATATTTATTAAAATTTGAATATAACGTTTTAAACATTTATTTAAATAAAATATAATAAATATATTAATCTAAGATAAGTGTCTTAAAAGGGATTTTATTTTCAACCTAAGGTTGAATTTGGTTGAAAAACACATATCCAATGAAATTAGGACAAGTTTATGGGTGATATTATACTATTACAATATAAATTTTACCTTTAACTACCCTATATACCTTTAATTATGATAAATAAAATCTAAAAGTTACTATTCATCAAAAAATTATTTTGATCCTATTAGAACACATTTTTCATACTAATTACAACCATGTATGTCTATTTTTCTGAATTCAATTCACAGAAGTGATAAAATTTTGTTTAATGAAAATCCATTGAATATCATAGAAGGCGGGTAGAAGAGATGTTCAAAAGTTAAATAAATTTTTTTTATAAATAATTCTATTATAAAAATTATTATAATGAACTAAATTAGACTAATATATGTATAATTTATATATTTTAAAATTAAAATAAATTTAAACTAAAATAATTATTCAAATGAAAAATTTGTGTTTTTAAAAAAAATCCAGTACTTTTCACTTTTCATTAAAAATTGAAACTTTTTAGAAAAATAATAAAAATTCACCCTATGATAATTTTGATGTCATGAATCCAAAAATTAAGTCTATTTTGAAAAATAAAATTTATAAAATTTATAATTTTGTTAATACTACTTTTAACCACATATTAAATGGCTAGTATGATAGATAATGGTGTACTCGGTGTTGCATGGAACATAAGATACTGAATTATATAAAAATAAGCATACAATAGAAGCTTGGAGTATTACATTCTTCCCTCCTTAAAATAATTTCTTCTGAAAAATTTCTATAATATCAATTTAAAATATATTGGGGTGGTTCTTCATCAAAAGTTCTTCAGGTTCCCACATCGCCTCTTCCATTTTATGATTTATCCAAAGAACAATTACCAGACAATTCGTATGATTAATCAACACTTGTTCTCTGGTATCGATAATCTTGACTGGATCTTCACATTAAGAAAAATTGGGTTACTGTTATATTTAATTGTAGGTGAGTACATGCATCAGGTTTGGCATTTATTTACTTAACATTGATAGGTGGAACACATCATAAAATTTGGAGAGACTTGACGAAATTTCCAAATGGTAAGCTATAGATCCAATTTGATCCAGATTTTTGAAAGATCAAATGTAATAGGGACATAATATACCCTTATTAGTGAATCTTATAACACCCTTCCATGGATACACCTTCAAGAAAACATGATCTCCCACTTGAAATTCCAAATCCTTCATTAGTTTATCAGCACACCTCTTTTGCCAACGTTGAGATATTTTGATATGGGTATGAATAATCTTTACCTTTCCCATCATTTCCTAAATATTTTCTTGACCTATGAGTTTTCTTTCACCAACAACATTCCAAAAAGTTGTTCTATGACATCTCTTTCCAAATAATTCTTCATATAGTGTCATATGAATACTTCAATGGAAGTTATTGTTATATTAAAATTATACTAGAGGTAAATAATGACCCTACAAACCTTGAAAGTTATGTGAGAATGATCTCAACATTTCTTCTAAAGCCTGAATTGTCCGTTTTGATTGTCTATCAATTTGAGGGTGGTAGGCAATGCTCAAACGAAGCTCAATATCTCAGACCTTCTGAAGACTTTTCCAAAATATTAATTTATAATAAGGATCAAAGTTAGAAAAAATGTATAGGGGTACCCCCTGAATCTTAAATCATCATTAATATATATTCTTGTAAAATTTTCAATTGGTAAATCTTCCTTTATAGAAACAAAATGTGCTAATTTGGTAATACAGTCAATAATAACACATATCTCTTCATTGATTGTTAGAGTCTTTCGTAGCCCCATGAAAAAGTCCATAGTAATATCTTCCCATTTCCAAAAAGGGATATGAAGATGTTTCTTGACTCCTCTAGGATGTTGTCTTCTAGACTTCACCTATTGACAAACCAAACACCTTGACACATAATCAACAATCTCTCTCTTCATGTTGTCCCACCCAATAGGTTTCTTCAAATCTCGATACATCTTAGTGCAACTAGGGTGTATAAGAAAATTACAAATATGAGCATCATCCAATAATTCCATTTTAACTCAATTATGGCATGAAATGAAATACTCTTCCCAAATTTCAAAATAATATCTTCAAATAGAAAGTCAATCAGTCTCCCATCATTCAAAGCATTAATTTTGTTTTAGAACTACTCTTTATCAGAATGAGAATTTCTTACCATTTGCAGCAAATATAGTTTGACAATAATTTGAAACATTATCGATGTTTCATCTTCCACGACAATTACCATATCCATATTTACTATATCCATTTATATAGGATCCTTTTTGACAATCATTATATTTCAAACTCCATAGAAATTCCTACATAATGAATCTATAACCTTATTTTCCTTCCCTAGGTGGTAGTGTATTGTGAAATCATAATCCTTGTGTAGCACATGCCCTCTCCTGTGTCTCATTTTGAGTTCCTTCTGTGATAAAATACATTTAAAACACTTTTGATCAATATATATCTCAAAATTTTCACTTTATATATTATTTACCCATATCTTTAGAGAAAATATTATCGCTACTAACTCAATATCATGATTTGGGTAAATTAGTTCATGAATTTTTAACTTCCATGATGAATATGAAATAACATCATCATTTTTCAAAAGAAATCAACCGTGTACTTCAATTGATGTATCACTATACATCATAAACCTATTATTCTCATATGGTAAAGTAAATATAGAATAATTGACTAATCATCACTTCAATTCTTCAAAAAATACATCAGACTGTTCTGTCGAAATGAATTTAAGCCTTTTATATGTGACCTTGGTTAATGTGTTTTATAGTCATGAACAATTCTGGAAAAAACACTAATAGTAACATGATAAAATAATAAATTTGTATACCTCGATTATACTTCATAGTGCTGGTAATTATTAGATTGCCTTTTTCTTTGCAAGATCAAAATAGATTCCTTCTTGGGAATAATATGGCTATGAAAAGCAATTTCCAGAATCCAGAATTCAAATTTTCTAAAATTTCTATATTCTTCATTTATTATAGTAGTTTTTAGAAAAATAATCATATTTTACTCATGTTATTAATAGATTTTGGAGTATACCAATATATTATCAATAAATACTTCTAAAAAATCATCAATATATTCCTTGAACAATATGATCATTAGATCCCTGAAAATAGATGGTGTATTAGTCAATCCAAATGAAATTACTGTAAATTCATAATCACCACACCTCATTCAGAATGCTATCATGGGAATATATTCTTTTTTTACACATAATTGATGATATCCAGAACTAAGTCCAATCTTCAAAAAATATTAAGCTCCCTAAAGTAGATAAAATAAATCATCATCGCGAGGAACATGATACTTTTTCTTTATTGTAATATCATTTGTTTCTCTATAGTCAATGCATAGCCTCATTGATCCATATATATTTTTAATAAAAATAACCAGGGCTTCACATGGAGGAACTGTAGAGAGAATAAATACCTTATTAATCAACTCCCTTATTTGTTTCTTCAGATATACTAATTCCACAGTGGCTATTTTATAGAGAGTTTTTGATATCATCCTTACATCATGGATTCAATCAATAGTAATATAAAATTCTTACATTGGAGGATGTCTAGGTAAATCCTATCGAAATACATTAATATATTCTCATACAATAGGTATATACTCAATTTTTATATTTATTTCTTCACCCATGTATAAGGTTTTCTCTTCATCCCGTGAATTAAATTCAGAATAGATACTGTGGGTGGATCTAAATAAAAATTAGATGATGATTTTTCTACTTATAAGATAATGGATTCTATATCTTTCTCACAAATCATAACTTACTTCTTCATAAAATAAATTTTCACATCATATTTTTATATCTAGTCCATACAGTGGATTATTTCAAAGTCTTCTATAGGTATAATGATAATGTTAGTAGATAAATAACATTTATATGCCCCAATGGGAACTGGCTAACACATATTTGATCTAATGATACTTCTCTTAGGGGTTTTGACTCACAACTACATTATTTATGTGAATTGAAAATATATAATTTTTAAATAAAACATGTAATATAAAAATAAATGAATGGATCCAGAATAAAATAATTATTTGGATAATTTTGAGGAAATAATTAAAGTACCTACCACCACATAATTAGATACGTTAACCTTTGTAGTTGTGTTTCCAAAAGATTTGAAATAATACGTTTTCATTTTCATGGAAAATATTCATTTATGGTTAGGAACATAATTTTCATAATGTCCCATATGTTCACTATTGTAGCATTGGACATTGATAGATTCTTTCTTCCCCATACAGTCACGAGCTTGGTTCCCATTTTATCCACACTTGTAATAGACTCCCATCCCCTATAGGCATGATTTAGGGTGTTTCTTGCCACAATTACTGCTGGGTGAAAGGCCAACATTCCCTTTATTCCCATGATTTTTTTTCCTCAGTGTTCAACAACCCTATTATACTCTTTCTTTATTTAAAATCATATGACGTAGAGAACTATATTTCTATCCTAATAGTAAATGAGAATATATCTTAATATGATGAGAAACATTATGAGACCAATGCCCATTATAGGAATGGTTTTAATCCATCAAAGAATCAATTAATATTACTTCTTGGGTAATGTATGTATTATTCAACATACCTTTCTAACCTTATAATGTTAGCTTCATAATTTTCAACATTCTCATCCTCTTTATGTCTCAGAGTCAAAAAATTTCCTCTTCCTATCTACTCATAGATCAAGAGGAATTTATTTTTCTAAAGAGATTTCATCAAATACCATCCATTTCATATTTGTGTCTTCTTCATCCTCATTTATATTTTGAATTAATTTCTATCATTGATCTTCATATCCTTATAGATGATAAACTTCCACAAAAACATTTTTACCCCCCAAAGAAAGGAATATTTTCATTAAGGAACTAATCCACTGGTTAGCTATGAAAGGATTTGTAATTAGATTTAATTTTGGGGGATGTTTCCTAATGAATATATATAAAATTTATCCTCCACATTATGTATTAGGCTACTCTATATGGGTAAGGTTATTATTCATAACCTGATTTAGCTATCCCAGTATGGTTATAAGTTGTTCAGTTCTAATTGTATCACTGTCTCCACTACCATGATATTGCATTTAAGGGAAATCCCTACATGGATTACATGAGTTGACCATGTTTCCAATAATTCCACTTGGCACAATTTCTAAACAACGACATTCAATATAGTATGCTATGAATAATAATGCATAATTTCAAAATTCAAAACATAAATTGAAAAATTTATGTCTATATAATCCCATAGTCATAAACATGGTTTCATTGTGGATTCATTTTCTTTTAAATCCATAATAATGGTTCACAACGAAAATTTGAATTATCCTAAGCATATCCCATGGGAGTGTCAAACTGGGTGTGTAGTAAGACCCATTGTTGTGTACCAGGTTACCTCGAGTCATGATTGGAACACCTTGTTGGAGTTTTTCCTACTAGTTATATATCTTACAGAACTATGTCCACTTGTATTATCCAGAATGTGATGTATTTTCTAGGAATACCCAAATAATATATACATTACCAAAATTCTAGGAAGTTCTTCTATACTTATCCTCAAATTCTATCTTAGGGGTAGTGTTCCTTAATCAATTTCCTTCCAAATCCAATTTCCATGTTTTGTAATAATCTTCCTTTGATACCAACTATAATGCCCGGATCCCAATTAACATAATTTAGTATAATGTTTTATTACATTGGCGTGACCACATGAAATCAAATCCTAAAGGATCAATTATTTTAGTAGCCTTATAAATACTAAATAAAAACATAAGTTTTACATAACATATTGAAATGAAAAAAACATATTATCCCCTTTAAAAACTCTAGCATCCTTTAGAATATTCCTGTAGGTCAATCATAATATACTTATTCACATCATAGGGAAAAAAGAAATATAACAAAGAAGTGAGTTGAGATGATCAGTAAGGATAAAAAGTATAATAAAAGCTATCATAAGTAAGCATAAAATTTAAAGGAAATGTATAAATCTAAAGAAAAAGTCTTTTAAACATAATATTAAACATAATATGGAAATAATAAATCAAATAATGCTATTTAAAAATTCATATGCATATTTTACTAGTCGAACAATCACATGATGTATCAATAACTAAACTCATAATGAGGGAATGCATAATGCCGGACATCATAGCCATACCATCACGACCTCATTCCAAGACCATAAATAACCATACAATAAAGGACTTGTGATAAGACAATATTTTTTTCTCATGATACCTACCGATTCATTAATGGGATATAGTTGGCCCTACCCATCATATACTAAGTCCAATGCATTCCTCCTATGAAAAGGGTGAAACATAACATAAACATTTGTATGAAAACTAGCATAGAAAATGTTAATACTTTAACCATAATCCATGAACGATATCAGAAAATCACATCTACATTAAAACGTATCATAAAACATTTAATTCAATATAGAATATTGTATCATAATAAATCAACTTCAATTATTTATAAAATCTAACAAAGAATGTTGACAGAGATGAAAATAATTTAATAAAATCATTTAAACAATTTGAGAGAAATATCCCTTTTTTACATTGAAATAAATTAAAAGATGAAAATTTATAAAGGAAAACAATTATTTTGAAAATAACTGTAAAGACCCGTAAAATTCAAGGGAAATTTTTTCTTAATTTTCTTTGGGATTTTACAAGAACGGAGTTTCTAACGGAACTTGATTCCGAGGCTCGGTGTGCCAGGAATTTCTATCTGAAGTTTAGCTCGGGTATGTTCAGTGAACGAACGAGTGGGTTTTTATAACTTTTGAACCGGTGCTCGGAATCGAATTCTGAGGGCACTGATGAATTCGCAGCGCTGGTTTTTTCTTAAGAACACCTATTCCGGAGTTGCGTTTTCAAGGGAAGAGTTGTTAAAAATTTGTGGAAGATAAAATAAAAATTGAGTTACATTTTTTATTTTTTTAAGTGGTTTATCCATTGAGTGGAAGTTGGGGTAACCACCCAACTTCCCATGAGAGGTTATGAGAGTGGTGGGGCCCACACGAACCCCACCCCTTCACCTTCCATAACCTTCCATAACCCTCCATTTATTAAGCCAAGTTGAGTTAATTAATTGAGGGAATTAATCCAACTTTTGAAATTCAAATGCTTAAGTTATGTTAATAAAATAAGTGATGAACTTATTTTAATTGGGATGAATCCTGTTGTGTGAGTGTTTGGAGAAAAGTTGAGGAGCTTGAGGAACTTCTTCTAGTTCTTCGATGAAGAACGCGAAGAACACTGGATTCCTCGGAGATCGATGACGCAACACTGACGAATCATTTCTCCGTGACATGACTCTCCCCTTTCGCGACGTCTTCTTCCATGATGGTTATTTTCGCGATGAACCCTCACTCATCGAATTCGACGAGGTAGGGGTTTTATGTGTTATTATTTGTGAATTCTTCAATCATCTATCCTCATTCAATTGGACTGCTTGCTATTATTTAACTGGAGGGGGCCAGACCGCACAAACACGGCCGACCCTCCTCCCTTAATTTTTCTGTTGTTGCAGTTCGAAGGAAAGTGACGCGGTGTCGTCGCACCGTGCGGGAACGAGCGGAAAGGATGCGCGGCCCCATCACAACGTGCATTTGAAAATTGAACCAAGTCGTGGCGCCGTCGCGCCGCGCCAGAAAAACCCGAAGACACCACGGCCGGAGCAGGGCACCGGCGGAGGGGTGCGGTGCCTTCGCGCCGCGCCGGACGAACCAAGGCCCCGACCATAGGGCGCGGTGGAGCAGGGGAACCGGCGGCCGGTTCTAGGACGCCGGCATCAGAGAAGGGGAACCGGCTCTTTCCGGTCCTGTGGCGGCAGCGGCCGGCCGGCCGAAGCGGGACGACCGGTCAGATGAAGAGCCGGGGGTTACAACCCCCGGCTGGCCAGCTTGAGCGGCCCCCCATCATGGGGGCCGCAGTTATAGATAGGGGGAAGCACCCCCCCACCCATCCGCTCGGCCAAAACGGCCGAGCCACCTGGCTGGCGCCAGCGCGCCGGGCTGGGCCACGCCTAAGCAGTCTGGACCAGGACCCGAGTCGGGTCGACCTGGTTCGGGCCGACCCAGGGGGTACCGGGCCGGGTCGGACTAGGCCCGGACCCCCCTAATACCGGACTTTTTGGTCTGTTGCCCATAACATGGGCTACAGACCTCCGTTCGACCCACCGTTAGTTGCGTAGAGATCCTTGGATTGAGACGGTCGTTTAGGTATATTATACTAAAGGTTTCAGAGAACTTTGGGTTCGGCCGAGTTGGTTCGTACACGAAACCAACCGGGCCCTCGGAGCAAAAACACTTATAACTTGAGCTCTGGATGACCGATTGATATGTCGTCGACTTTGTTGGATTTCTTTAAGTGAGACAGACCTTTTGTCTTACTCCACTCGAGGTTTGGATGCAGTTGGAGTACGTTCATGTTGGTTTTGACTTAAAAACCAACCGGGCCCCTGGGACGAAAAAACCAATAACTCTCAAACCGGGCGTACGATTGACACGCCGTCTGTGACGTTGAGTTCCTATTGACGATATGAAACTTTTGTATACATCAACTCTGGACTATGTGTCAGTTGATGTATCAGTCCTTTGACTCATGGAGTGGACCCTCCCGAACGAGCTTGTTGTGTGCGGGAACCCTAGAGCTGGCTGCGACTGCGACGACGATGACGACTGTGCAGAAATCCTCCGTAGATTCGATGACGATGACAACAAAACTCAGCAATCCTATGAGGATCAGTGCTACCGATCCTATGTGGGTCAGATCCTGTGTGGGTCAGCGCTCAGCGGTCCTGTGTGGGCCATCGCCTACAGATCCTCTATGGGTCCGATCCTGTGTGGGTCATTGCGGGGGTTAGTTACCTATCGATCCTGTGTGGGTCAGATCCTTTGTGGGTCATTGCGGGGGTTAGTTACCTATCGATCCTATGTGGGTCAGATCCTTTGTGGGTCATTTCGGGGGTTAGTACCTATCGATCCTTTGTGGGTTCGATGACTTAGATGAATCAGTGGCTACATCTGATCATTTCTATCGTCATTTGAAGAAGTATACCTGTGTTAGCTGAATCATGACTTGCATTCCTATGTGGATTGTGTTGTTCTATCCTGTGTGGACGTGATCGAACTTGGGCTCGGATGATGGAGCCGAACAGGAATTGATAACTTAGGCATATGTATGGGCATATACCTAAGTAGTGTCGGATGTTACTTTGTGATTGTATCTTTCCTTTGTGGATTTTCCTTTGTGGATTCTGGGAGACCTTCAGGGGTCTCGGGGTCCCTACTCAGTAGCTTATACTCACCCCTTCACAGGATATGCCCGCACTACATTGTGTTGGTTACAGACGATGGAAAAAATGATCATGGTTGAGGCTTGCGGAGCAGGACGTTACCTGGAGGAGGACCACTAGGCGGGATGTACTCGGAGCGAACGACTGGACCCGAGGAGCTGTGGAGGATATCTGTACCCACCCCTTAGGTGGGACTTCCAGTGCACGGCTCGACATTGTAGCTTTACTTTCAATTGCTATTTTTCCTTTCCAGTTGTACTTTACTTTCAGTTTGGGTTTGTATTCTGGCCCACATACTTTTTCGCACTTACTGTTGTACCCGGTTTTTACTTAGTGTTTACTTCTGCTTGCTTGATCTGTGGAGTTCGTTACTTTACAAAGGCAATGACTTCCCTTTTTACTGGGAATTACACCTTGGTGCTATTAGCCAGCCCCTGGCCTATGGAAGGTGGGCTTGGGGTAGTCACGGTACAGGCCCCGAGGACGGGTCATGACAAATTGGTATCAGAGGTGTTCGGTTCTACTGCAGAACTTTGGGCTCTGATCTTTATTCTATGTGAAGTAATAGTGTTAAGGGTATTGAGTGTGGTTATCAGTCCAGGGAGTCCAGTGTTGGTGCGGCGGGCGATGTATCCATACACCAGGACCCTGACTTCTAATTTCCGACTTAATACACGGAAACATTGATTGCATGTGTGATTCATGTTTTCTTTGTGAATACTTTATGTCAGCTCACCAGGTATACTGTTTGACCATGGAGCACCTGTTTCTTTTCAGGATGGCCCCATGATGGCATCCAACTAGGCTTTTGAGAGTTGTGTGTGACGAGAGCCCACCAGGCGACGAGGCCTCGGTACCGGGCCCTTTGACAGCAGAGGCACCGACAGTACCTCTAATCACCGAGCCACCAATAATACCAGCCCCAACCGCTGACGATGCCCGTCGCCTTAGTGCACTGCACGAGTTTCAGAGTCAGCGACCGCCCATGTTCCACGGGGAGATGGACCCTTAGGCAGTAGATGATTGGATGGAGGCTGTTGTGTGAGTTTTCAGGTTAGTGAGGACACCAGCGGACCTCATGGTGATCCTCGCAGTGATCCTACTGCACGCAGCAGCAGGAATATGGTGGAGCATGATGCTCCAGGTGCACAATGAGGTATCTCTCCTTTGGACGGAATTTGAGAGACTCTTCCGCTCGGAGTTCGTCCCAGCCACCCTCCGTGCGGTGAGCATCCAGGAGCTTATTCAGCTACGGTAGGGCAGCTTGACGGTCGCCCAGTACTCGGCGAGATTTACCGATCTCTCGCGCTACTCGACGGACATGGTACGAGACCCATTCTTCCGGGCCCGGACCTTTGAGCAGGGATTGAGGCATGAGATTAGGGAATCGTTGATCTCCCTCAGCATTCCGATATAGGCATGAGTACAGGAGCGAGCCCTTCGGATCGAGAGCTTCCTTGCTGAGCCTGCTTCAGCAGCGAGACCTACCGTAGTGCGGTACATAGCAGAGTCTTCTGCAGTAGGAAGTTGATAGATGACTCATGGTTCCAGGTAGACCAGACCCTCAAGAAGACGACCTCAGGACACTGGCTCAGAAGTGTAGGGTACCCAGTGCAGAGCCAGTCTTTCGAGAAGCAGACAGTGCTACACATGCGGCGGGCAGGGCCACATGGCTCGTGACTGCCTGACCTGCCTTGCTGAGGAGCAATAGACGGTTGAGGGGCCACCCTGGCAGAGGAAGAGGGTCGAACGTGGTGGTCTACAGGGAGCAGGCAGATGAGGCAGAGGATCTGGTCGAGCAGCAGGTGGTGGGTGACACTTTGAGGATCTACCACCACCACCACCAGATGGTCCACCCTGACCATAGGGAGCTGGCGGGCAGAGACATGCACAACTCCAGGCAGCGGAGGCCTATGACCATGGCATGCCAGAGATGATTCAAGGTACTATCTATGTCTATTCCACCCTTTCTGCAGTTCTTATAGACAGAGGAGTGAGTCATTATTTCATAGACGCTGCCCTTGTTTGGAGCTCAGGGATTCCGACAGAGTCATTGGCTCGATCCTTACGGCTAGAGACTTCTACGAAGGCAGACTCGACGATTACGCACTGGTGCCTGTAGTGTGAGCATACTCTAGGTGGCGAGATCTTCGGGTGGGATCTTCTTGTAGCGGCATCGAGGCCTTACGACGTCATCTTGGGCATGTATTGGTTATCTACAGTCCATGCTCATATTGACTGCATTAGGCGCAAGGTGCGATGTTTATGCACCAACGGGAGAAGGTTCACCTTCACCAGTGAGAAGGGAGCCTTCACAGCACAGGATGGACTCACACAGAGGAGAGGACAGCCCATCACTCATCATTTGGCTAGCCTCATCCTAGGAGCAGTTGACGTGCAGAGTCCTAGTTTTTCCTGAAGTGGTGGATAAGTATGCAGACGTTTTTCCCAATGACATTCCAGGACTACCTCCTCACAGAGAGGTAGACTTTTATATTGATCTATACCCCAGGACAGCTTAGATATCCACCCCAGCTTATCGGATGGCCCTCTCTGAGCTTTGAGAGCTACGAGTACAGTTAGAGGACCTGCAGGGCAAGGGATTCATCCGACCCAGTGTTTCACCCGGGGCTTCCCCGATATTGTTCGCTAAGAAGGTGGATGGGAGTTTGTGACTTTGTGTCGAATATCGTCACCTGAACCAGGTGATAGTGAGGAACAAGTATCCGCTACCAAGGATTGATGACCTCTTCAATCAGCTCAAGGGAGAACGGTGGTTCTCAAAGATAGACCTTAGATCAGGCCATCATCAGCCCAGAGTTCGCGACGAGGATGTGCAGAATATGGCCTTCAGATGTCGGTATGGCCACTATGAGTTATTGGTTATGCCATTCGGTGTAACCAATGCTCCATCAGTGTTTATGAACCTCATGAATAGGATCTTTCAGCCATATATCGATCGATTTGTCATGGTATTCATCGACGACATTTTGATTTACTCGAAAACTGAGGAGGAGCATGCCTACCACTTACGGGTTGTACTAGACACACTCCAAGAGAACCAGCTTTATGGAAAGCTCTCGAAGTGTCAGTTCTGGATACGCGAGGTCCACTTCTTGGGAAACGTCATCTCTGAGGTGGGAGTTTCAGTGAATCCTGTGAAGATCGAGGTCGTGCTATCTTGGGAGCCACCCAGGAGTGTTACAGAGGTGTGGAGTTTCTTGGGACTAGATGGGTACTACTGGAGATTTGTGCCAGACTTCTCCAAAGTTTCGGAACCACTCTTAGCTTTGAATAAGAAGGGGAAACCCTTTGTGTGGTCAGACAGATGTCAGCAGAGCTTCCTAGAGCTGAGATAGAGATTGACCAGTGCGCCTATGTTGAGGTTGCCGGAGGAGGGAGTAGGGTACGTAGTTTACTACGATGCATTAGGGACAAGACTCGGATGTGTCCTGATTCAATAATGGGACATGATCGCCTCTGGATCACGTCAGTTGAGGAAACATGAGTAGAAATATACTACCCATGACCTTGATTTAGCAGTAGTGGTCTTTGCTCTGAAGATGTGGTGAAACTATCTAATGGGCGAGCTCTTTACATTCTATTCTGAACACCAGAGTCTCAGGTACATCTTCTCACAGAAGGACCTGAACCAGAGACAACAACGATGGCTCAAGTTCCTCCAGGACTATGACTTTGAGATAGTCTATACTCCTGGAAAGGGGAATGTGGTAGCCGATGCTCTCAGCAGGAGGACGAGCATTCAGCTACTCG